>KK114556.1:1184687-1254763 GCA_000611955.2 Stegodyphus mimosarum
GTATTCTTTTAAACTTAATACATTTATATATTATATTATATTCATAAATTAAATGTTCAGAGTAAAAGCTGTCAATGACATTACTATTCTCTCCTAGCTACTACAAGCGAGCCATGTGCAGTGCCCGACGATTCCCAAATTTCAACTGATTTAGATTGTGGAGGGGAGGACAGCCGGTGCCAACTAGAACATTGTACTTTCTGCGATTACAGAGTGTGTTGCCAGGTGGTAAGTTGCAATTATTTATTCCTATTATTGATTCTAAACAAATATATCGTAAGACCAAAAAATATTTGAGAGATATTGCTCAAAATCATTTAATAACCTTATATAAGATTAAACAGGTAGTCATAATGGCCAAAAACTAAGATTAAAAGCTCTTTAGGTTTACCATCAGTATATACACACAACGCATTTGTTTTTGGTTTTGTACACGCAGCGAGGTGGGATTTTTACAATGTCGCTCCGTTTACAATGCGCACTATGTGACCTTTGCCATGATTTTTACTTCCCATTACTTTCTTTTATGGTAAGTAATAAAATACTCTGAAGACATAAAATATCGGCAAAAAAAGACATGCAAATTGTGCGCATTTTTTCGGAAAAAAATTCGGCAATTATCGATATATTGATAATAATGGAAAAAGAAGTAAAAAGAAGTCTGAGAACAATGCATGGGAGGACTTCCAAAAAAAAAAAAAACGTTGTCGCAGGAAACGTTGTAAGATTATAATAAGCATGATATCTTAAAACAAATGGGGGGAAAATGGTTGATATAGCACGTAGGCTGTATCTAGACTAGGGGATTCCTTTCTGAGTTGGGAATTTCATGGTTCCAGACGGGGGGGATGCGATCAGCCTTTTATTTATCTGTTAAGTGTTTAGTTTTAACAGGTGAATATGAAAAAACTACCTTTATTATAGTTTAGGGTATTTATCAACATTTCCTGTACATTTTCTTGTTTAATTTATAAAACAAATTAGCAAAAATAATCTCTCTTTTTTTTTTTTTTTGGAAAGAATGAGATGGGGAACGATCGTCTAACAATGATGAAAGGACAGCATGGAACAAAAGAGTTGAGAACCATTGATCTAGACATCGTTATCAAGGATTTAGAATAATTAATGGACCATTAGGGTAAACTGATTGATAATAATGTAATTAATTCCCAAAATAAAAGAATAACGAGGAAGGTGAAGAATAAAAACTATATGGAAAGGTTTTTTTTTTGAAATATTTCTAAATTAAATCAACGAATTGAGCTACTCGAAAACAGGGATCAAAACGCTGTTCAATTTGCTAACGTTCAAAAGGAAATTTGAGATGAATTCGGATGGCATCGCGAAATATACAAAAGGCCGGGGGAGAAGACAACACTTCTCATTGACCCAAACAGAATTTCATAATTAAAAAAACTACTCCCTATTTTAATGAATCATCCAAATGAGTAACAATTGTTCACCTTTTAAAACATCGTTTATATATTTTTATTCCTTCTAGTTAACTTCAAGCAAGAGTTATATATTGATTTTGTAAAATATGTACCGCATATTCCGGGGTATAACGTGCACTCTTATACAGCATATAAGATCGAAATTTACGGGTGCGCGTTATACGTCGCATATAAAAATGATAGATTTAAAAATAGGAAAAGATGAGCATATAAAAATGATTTTCTTACATGTACCTAAATACTGTTTGTTTAAAAGAAATGACATACCTATTGAACTTAAAACTTTTCTTTATCGTACAACGTGAAAAGTTTATCGTAATCGTCCTCCGTTATATCTTCAGGCACGTCATCGAATTCTGTTTCATGCTCACCATCACTGTTACTCTGAGCCGTGAATAAAGAGTCATTTTCCGTTCCATTTAGGTTGTTAGATATACAATATTTTTAAGGACTTTTGAATTATATCGGGTTTAATTCCATTCCATGCTTTTATTATCCACTCACACACTACTTCTAGATTGGCATGACGCATTTGGCCTCCTTTCTTTCCTTTCCAATAACTTAATAAAAAAAAATATCTGCCAATTCCATGAATTCATTCAGGTCGAAAGGGCATTTCTTGCCTCAAATAATGTCCCCCTTTTTCTCAAAATCCTCGAATAACATGCTTGTGCACACCTCCATTGAATACAACGCACCCTCGTTCCGGAATTAATTACTCCTTGAGGCATTTCTCCCACACACGTGTTATTCCCCTTATGACTCTGTCAGTTCAGTATATCATTGTTCGAAAGCCTGGGAAAAATTTTCGAATGAATGACTTCAAGAAATAAGAGTATCGCACGTGTATTTTTCAGGTTTCTTCGTAAAAAAAGAGTACGTATTATACAGCTAATATACCGTATGTATGTACTGCATATGCATTTGTACACAAATAAATTTCAATGAATGTAACGCAGGTTTATGTATTTTAAGATACATGTTAGCCTAAATTACCCCCCCCCCGAAAAAAATCATACATAGAAGAAGAAGAAATAGAAGAAGTCGCCGATTTACGGCAGAATGAATTCACGACAGGACTTCTGGAACGCTTTTTCATTCTAAATCGAGAACACTTCTGCAGGTGTATGTTAATTTATTACGTTTTCTTAACGAAGTCGTTCAATGGTCCCATTTTGCCAACCACATTTAATAGCTTTACGTTTCTTTATCGTGGCTTGGTAATTTTTCTTATGTTTCAAACTTTTTCAGGACGGCCTTTTACTATTCAATGACTACAACTATAGTTGTCATTTAAGTTGTAGGACCTTCTGGTCTTTTTTCTCGTGTAACAGCAGAAATACGTGTAGAAACCACACAGGAGAAGGATAAAAAGAACCCTTTATTAACTCTTTTAAAACTCACAATGCGTCGACTTGACGCTAATTTACTACGTCTCACTCGGACGGTAACTCAAATAACAAGAACTAAACTAAAATTTCGAAGATATTAACAAGTAGCAGAATTATGCTGCAGGGCTCAGAATATCCTGTTTCCTACAACAGCGTTGAATATTTAGTGGCAGCTACGCCACGTTAACCAGTAATAAATGCCAAGCAGATGCTCACGCTACAAAAGTACAGAGTTCGACGACACTCTCTAACTTCCCTTCTAAAACTCAGTATTTAAACCTTTTCTCCTCAAGGTAGAATTTGTATTAATTCACGCAAGCTACCAAATTTAAATATTCTGGCATTGACAATTAGGGGAAATGAAGGCTTATAGGAAAGTAAGCATAAAATTATATTAAATTGGTTATTTAAAATAAATATAAATCCCTACAAAGTCTTAAAAATACTATTATTTGATTTTATTTTTTTAAAGTACACGGCATAAACTTAAATTTATTGGTTTTAGGAATCCGTGTGACGTCAGGGTGTGTGTCTTCAAAGACCACTGTAAGAAGCTGTTTATGAAAATGATAGTATCCATCCATTAGTTCGCATTTCAAATATGGCATTTAGAAAAGCTTTCCAATAACAAGTTTGGCTTCGAAGCTCATGTATGGATGCTTGTGGCTGTAGATGGAAAATAATCTGCAAATATTCACATAGACCTCATTTATTGCGTTGGGTAGCACGTGTAGAGTCAATTTATTTAAAATCTTTCTCTACTTCATCATTTTGTACTTCTGATAAACTTCAATTTTCTCATATGTTAAAAAATATTTTGTCTTTTCCCAAAATAACCACCACTTTGGAACCGATGAGAAGACTTTAAATCATCTAACTGACTCCATAAGGATGTGAGTGAATGTATAATTTGGTCCATCTAAAGTCGGAATCAGTTTCATAATTGTTGGATAATACTCTGAAACGAAAAGTCATTCGAACCCGCATTTTACGAAATCGAATTTCTTTTTCAAAGCATTCCTTTAGGAAACCGATATTCGACTTATTACCTCGCCTAAACGACAGCTTCAAACTAGGAATTCCATCTGTTGACATCGATGTAGAATAAAGTTTTACTCCCGGTGAGATGCCTTTTCTTTAAGTACACTGCTGGCCACCCAAATTGCAACATCAAGAAAGACAAGAGATATCATAACAAAAATTATTTAGTAGATAATATGTTGACCAAGTATCAAATGATTCAATTTATAGACTTCTATGAAGTGTGGTTCCAGAATATTCTCCAGAATCAGTTGTCAGGACTGTGTGTTCTGTGCATACTTTTGGCGAACATGGTCTTAACCTTGTTAATGTCCTGATCTTGAACAGGGAGCTGAATGAAGCTATGTTCAGTGGAAGTGGTAGAATAACTGCACGCAAGGAGGGTTTTAAAATGAACCTTTTATTAAACTCCTATTTACAGCCACTTCCCAAGTCGGAAGGGATAACAGAAAATAATGACCGCACTTGGGTCTAAACTAAACAATCAAATAATTTAAAATAAAGTGAGTAGAAATTAAGTAGTCGTTGCTCACAGAGCTATAAACGAGAGGTTGCCTCTATGCTAAACTATCAATGGTGCGTAGCAAGACTTAGCTAATACTAACGCACTTAGATTACTTCAATAAGTATTAGAGCAACAGCGCTAAGGCTTATAATTTAAATACTAGCTAGTCAGGCGAACGTCGAACAGAGCTGCAGTGATCTGAGACTAAAAGCTCTCTCACACTGAGAAGTTCCTTGCTAACCTTTTAAATACAAAATTAGCATAAAGCTGAAACGCGCGCTCATTCTAAAGGGAAGTTGAAATAAATGCTCATAGGAAAGAGAAATTAACATAAAACTTTGTTAGTTTAAACTAAATTCTTACACAGTAGCCAGAGTAGCCGCCATTGTTGGAGATCACCGCTGCCACACGCCTCGGCAAAAAAACAGACTTTGGATGTGTTCTTGGGGTACAGCAGAGCAAGCAGCTTCCATTCGTTGCCAAAGTTGATCTGGTGTGGCAGCTTGGGATGTAATCTGCGTCAATCGTTCAGAAACCATGGACCACATGTTTTCTATCGGCGAAAGATCCGGAAAGCGAGCCGGCCAGGGAAGCAATTCAATCTGGCGATTGATGAAGAACCCTTGGACAATGCGTGCCCCGTGTGGTCGCGCATTATCCCGTTGAATTATGGTTGTGGGCAAGCTCTGAATGTAAGGAAGGACAACTGACTCCAACCCCTCGGAGATGTAGCGCTGGCTGTTTAAAGTACCGGTAATGCGTTCCAGAGGAGTGCGAGAGTGATATCCAATACCGCCCCATACCATAATACCCGGTGCAGGACCAGTGTGGCGGTGCATAACGTAGCTGTTCGGCATCCTCTCTCCACGGTGTCTCCAGAGTCGAATCCGACCATTGTGGTATTGCAGACAGAAGCGTGACTCTTCAGTAAAAACAATTTCATTCCATTCTGTCGTCCACATCCTTCTTTCATCGCATCATTGGCGGCGGAGACGTCTGTGGTTCTTCGTCAAGGGTAGACGAAGCAATGGACGTCTTGCGGACAGACCACTCTGTTGTAAACGGCGTCGAATGGTACGCGCAGACACTGGATGATGCGTTACAGACTGAATGTGTTGTGACTGAGCGATCCGTCACTGCCATGCGCACAATATTCCTGTCATCACGTGAAGTGGTGCACTGAGGTGAATGCGATCGAACCCGTCGAACCCTCTTGCATTCAACGGTCACATATCCGCATTACAGTTGTTTGGTTTCGTCCAACACGACTACCGATTTCCCTGAAAGATAATCCACACTCTCGGTAGGCCACTATCCTTTCTCTGTCGAACTCGGATACTTGATCAAACGATGATCGCTGTTTACTACGAGGCATAATTAACTGATCGTTTTCTTGAAAAAACCACAAAAGAAACACAATTGCCGAACTTGAAATCGTCGAAAACCTCCAAGCCTTAAATAGCGCTTTGAAGTGGCGCCACAGGCGTGCGTGATGTGCGTAGGCGCCACAGTGCGTGATGTGCGTCTGCACTGAAATTCTAATCATTTGCATATCTCACCTCCGCTAATGCATGTTGTAAATTTCATGTTATTTGCATGCTTCCTTCTGGGTGTTGCATTTACGGTGGCCAGCAATTTATATTAAGTGCGCACATTTCAGTTCCTTTTCGATAGCCCCCCCCCCAAAAAACTGCTTTTATATTGGTTACAATGGTATTTAATTTTCTTCGAGTTCTTTTACAAATACATCACAAGATTCACTCTGGGCATCCAACATTGATAAAGCAAAATTATGATCTCGAACAAATATTTTCAGTAAGTTGAGGCTAGTAATCATGTAGCGCACAGATTACCTTTAATTACCTATTTAATTACGCAATTAATTATTATAACTATCTTTTAATTACCTATTCATATTAATCTTTAATTACTTACCTCAATTTCGCATCAAAACGTTCATAAATATTATTTCGCATTCAACTGCTAATATTGGTAAATTTCGTATTTATTGGCCTTTATTTTGTAAATGCAAAAATTATGCATTCGTAATTATGTTTAAGCATGCGAGGACTATCTGTCTAAGAGATAAATAAGGCAGGAGGTGCAAGTTCTGAAAAGTGTTCCACAAAGGAAACATAAAACTCTGGAAATTTCTCGCTTTTATTAAATTAAATAGTCCAGAACAGAAATGATGTTTCCAAGTCTTACAAACTAGAGACTAACTGCTTTGATTCACACATTTTAAACTGAACAAAACAAGATTTATTTGTTAAGCTATATTAATGAGAAACTGATACATTTGAAAATTATTTGTGTGAATGGTAATTTTTTAAATTCAAATAATAAGCATAATTATAATAATCGGATTTTTTTTTTGTTTTGTTTTCAGAGTTTGCCGTCTTATGAGTGGGAAGTGAATTTGCAGTCTGCTGATCTGGATTTAAAAGTAACGGAAAACCCAGCTTATGGACTATCTTCAAAAAATTGGTTGGAAATTACCGAAAGCAAAAATGATGCTAATCTCTCCCTCGAAAACGTAGATCAGACTATGGAATGTGCATCCAACCAAAGTGAAAGAAAAGAACATTCTGATCAATCTAGCGACTACATAAAATCGGAGCCTAAAGTTGATGCCAATAGTGCTAGTCAGAAAGACCCAGACTGTGATGAAAATACTGTGCCTATGAAAATGAATCAATTAAATATGCCAACATCAAACTACGTTCCACAGTGTAAAATGGATTTCAGATCCAAATGCACGGATGACATTAATGACACTTCAAAGCTCGAAACGAATCATTCTGGTGATCAAAAGCAAACTGGTCTTACTTGGTCGGTACTTAGACACCGGCAGTTAAGTGGTGATGCTCTAAGAAACTGTGATAAATCTAATTCTTGTGTGATAGAACATTCTGGTTGTGATAAACTTCAATTGGATGGCCAAACAGATAGTCAAGAAAACCCAGTAGATTTTAATACAATGGCCAAACCAAAACGAAACATTAAAGATAGATCTTTCCCACTTTCGCTTATGAGACCAATTACAAAAATCAGTGATAAAAAAAGCGAAATACTTCCCCAGCCACTTTTTAGTCATGGCAACAAAAATGATCTATCTAGACAACATATAGTTCAAAGGACTGCCCGAGATAAGTTTCAGAACATGAGAACAAACAAGGATAAACTTGATGACAAATCAAAGAAACTAACAAATGATGTTCTGGGCATGAATAACCCACTATCAGAAATTTCTCAAATTAAGACCGAAGAAAGTATTCAAGAGTGGTTAGCAAGAATTGGGGAGTCAGCGAACAACACTTGGCCAGATGATAAAGAAAAAAAAGATAAATCACAACGATTTCCACCTTGGAGCTTAGAAAACAGTATAGATGTAAGGGAAAACTCAAATACAGTACAGCTTAAGCAAAGAAACAACAACCATGAAACAGACAACCTTTTCTTAGACAAAAGTACACAGCATTCTACTGAAATGTGCCGCAACCGACCTTGTCAAAATCACAAAGAACAGCAAGAATTTGAAGAAATAAATTACTGCGTAAAAACGTCGACTACCGAAGATATTGACGCAAACAGGTTGCTATGCAATGCATCGAAAGCATCTCCAGCTAATGTACCGATGGTAGTCATGCAATGCTCTAGATTACATTCACACATAGGATGCAAACCGCCATTCCAACAAACTTCCTTACCAATGGGCACATTAGTGACAGCGCTATACCAAGAATCAGACTGGCTATATGTTCAGACACCACACGGCGTCGAAGGTTTTGTGACTGCATCAAACTGCTTACCTATCGGAAAAATCAGCGATCCAGCTCAAACATCTAGACGTCCTTGGGAACCTTGCGATTTTCCAATCCAAATTAGCATGCGAAAAAACTGTGAATTCGGACGCCAGCAAGGATCTTATATTCAGACAAAATTACCAACAAATAACTGTAAGCAAGCAGCACCTTACGTTAGCACTGTTAAGATGAAAACTAATTTCTATAGTGATAGATATTTCAGCCACACTTTCAAATCTAAAGATTCCATAAAAACTGCAAAAACTGTCACTGATATCTTACGTAGTTCTCCAGATACTAAAGTGTCTAACCAATAGCAACACTTTCACTGCATATCAGATCTAAGTCATGATATAGTTCATACTGTGCTTGCATTTTGTCAACTATTAGGCATTATTTAGCTACATACCAGTTCCATTTTATATGTTTATATTGTGATAAATGTGATAGGCAATATTTGAGTACGTTTAAAATTATACAATATAATTTTTTATATTCAAATAATATTAAATTAATATGTAAATTTCATTTTGATATATATTTTAGAATTACAATAGCCCATTTTGGAACAACTTACACTATATTTACAAACTGCATTCAGCGGTATTATTTAAAAAAATAAATAAGTCAATAAAACTGATATTTTACTTTCATCAATATATAATACAAATCTTAGAAATACATTGTTCTCTTAATGTTAAGGAACAAACAGATTTTAGAACAGCCATTTCAAAGCAGATAAGGCAGGAAATGGGAAAATTAGAAATACAGAACATGTTATAGTTTACTGCATATTACAAAAGTTGTATATGTCGTACTCCTGGGGAACAAAAAATAAAACTTAGAAAACACATGATTAATTAGATATAGAGATTATGACTTTTTGCTTAACTAAATGAGAATAGTTTTTTACATGGAACATGCTCTTCCTTGATATTAATGCAATTTTCTATCTTCCTCCTCTTCAAGCTACTAATTAAATTGCCAGGTACTTGTCAGATAATTTTCGGGAGCACAGTCATATATCTGTCTTAATACAGCTCATTGAAGGATATTAGGGGGGAATAAAGCTTTTTTTTTTTTTCTTTTGATATGGTCCCACATGTTCAGTCAAAGAGCACATGGGCTTCAAGGATTACATGCTAGTTCAGATTAAGACTTTCAATGCAAATCAGATCTATAAGGGGGCAGTCAAATGAAAAAATAGTAATTAAACTGTTTTTGACTTCAAAAGTAATAGCCATAACTCTTAATACATTTATCCTACCATGAGACAAGACGGTCAACGCCGTGATAGAAAAATGTTTTTGGTTGTTTATGAAACCATGATTGTACGCAGGCGTGCACCTCTTCGTCCGAAACAAATCGACAGCCACAAGTGTCTTCCTTAAGGGCTCCAAAAATGTGGAAATCGCAAGGGTAGAGATCTGGATTGTACGGAGGACATGTAAGTTCTTCCCAGCAAAACTTCTGCAGCATAACCTTAACAACCATGGCCACAACTGGGCAGGCATTATTCTACAATAGAACAATGCTGTTCATCAACATTTCTGAGCTTTTGATGAATCATGGTGTGCTCAATTTTTGCAAAAAGTGCACATACCAGTGTGCGTTAATTATGATGCCGTGTTCCAGAAAATCCATGAGCAGTGAGCCCTTGCAGTCAAAGAAAAAGAGTATGATTTTTGCAGAGCTGGCATGCACGGCTTTAGATTTTTTTGGTGGGGGTGAACCTGTGTGCTTCCATTGTTGACTCTTGACGCTTACTCTCTGGTTCAAAATGATGGCATCATGTTTCATCGACAATACGGGACAGGAGACGATATTCTTTATCATAATACCATTCCAGGTGCTGCAGTGATGCCAACATTCTGTTCAACTTCTGCTCCTACGTCAGGCTTTCGGGAACCCTTTGTGCACAGTTTTTCCGAAACTTCAGATGCTCGGTCAAGATGACGTGAATGGTACCATGACTAATACTCAACATGAGTCGAATATGTTTCACCATTGGTCTTCTCTGATGGCAGCATACACTACAGCAATGACAGAAGAGGTAGAGCCTTTCCTGGCTGACTGCTGTCTTTCAATGACATCTAACTTTCTCGATATCGTTTATTCCATTCAAACACACTCTCACGTGACATACTGTATTCCCCATACACAACAGACATTCAATTTACTTTCTGATACTTCTTCTGCAGTCAAAAAATGCACCACAGCATGTTGTTCCTCTTTCCTAGTCACCATAGTGATGGCGAAAGCTCACAATTCGCTGGCCTCATTTCGGGCATGTCTAACAGACAAATGACACAGCAGTGAGCGTTCGCTCTGTTCCTTCCTGATTCCCAACAGCGAGAGCTTCTACACACAAACTTACCTGCATTACCAAATTCCACGCCTTGGTCGTTATATAGTCTGTCTCGTTTTCATTTGACTGTCCCTTATAGATTAACCAGCCATTCAATGAATACCTTAATCATGGTCGAATACATGGGTACTACTTGGCAGACCATTAAAACAAAGAATTCACCAACTGTGGCAGTATATGGTCTAAGCTGGCCTAATATATCTTAGCAGATCTCACAGAAAAACATAAACAGTCTTATGTTTTGATTGCCTAAATCGAGTCCATCCCACAGGAGGATATAGCCACTGCCTTCATAAATGTTTCTTTTAACAGTGAACGAATGTATGTAACATTGCCACCTTAATCGGTATTAGCGATGTTGGTTGCCATAATATTGGATCAAGGCATGGATGTTTATAAGTGTATATTATCTGTGTGGCACGACAGCACTTAAAACACTGGTGAGCTAAAAGTTCTCTCAAGTACCTTGGTGGTAGAGTAGGAGGAGGCACTTTATCAGTTAGAGCGGTGGGATAATTGTATTACCAATGACAAAAGTCTGGTGTAGGGCCCACTTCTTCCTGTCCTTTACATCACATACATTGCTCACTCCACATTATAGCATGACTCAAGTGACGGTGTAGACAGTCCTGTACTCAACTGTTAATGGTACTGAGAACCACTGCTTTCTGCTTGACATGACGCGCTCCCTTGCTGATCTCCTTTACTGTGCTCTGTGTAAAGGGGCGAGTGAAATAGTCTTCTGGCAAACAGATCTTGCAATTGCAATCTTCTTTTTATAATAAATGCAGATATACTTCTTTTTAAGGCTGCAAAATGACTAACAACAAAGTATCGTCCTTTTCTATCCTAAAAGAGCCAGGTAGCGGCTCTCAGGAGTTGTCGCAGATGAGTTGATCTGGAGTTGATTGTCTCGACACTGTATATTTTCTGAAAAAAATTAGGATTTTGTGAACGTACTGCAACTTATATGTAGCCACCTTGCCGATTTAGCTCATTGGCAGGCTTCCCTTCAAAACATCATTTGAAATATTTTATTTTTAAAAATTCAACAAGCACCAATGATTTTTCAAAAACATCTGCAGACATATCTTTGCATACCTTTTAAATAGCAAATCATCATATATCTCTGCACTTACCTTTTAAATAGCAATGTTTCCTAAACAAATAGTGACATTTTTCTGTATTATATATTTTTTAGTGCATTGCACAATTATAACTTCTATAAACCTTATCTGACATCCTTATCATAAATGTCTGTAGTGCTATGGTGGAAAAACAATTATTCCTAAACTTTTGGAGAACAGTGTAAATTTGAGCAGTCTATTAAAAAAAAATTCCACCCACACAATAACAGAAATGACAGACACTATTAAATTTCTTTTTGGAAAAAAGATAAAGAATTTGATATTAATTGAAACATAACATTCTTGTGTTCTGGATTCTGCAAGTATGAATGAAGAGCAGAAAGTCATATAACAGAACAAAATAAGACAGTCTATCAGTGTGCCCATATAGTTTGGAGAAATGTGAAAAGAAAGAAGTTCTCCTGTTTCATACATTTTCCGAGGAATATTTTACATGCAATTTGACAGTTCAAACGCAATTCAAATTTTTCTAGAGGTGAAGGGAAAGTTTTATATCCAGCACATGGGCACCTGAGTAGATTTTTTTATTCCCACCTGTATTTTTCGGTAAGAGCCTATTTTGTGATGATAAATGTTTGCTTTAGGCTTGAACTGTATTTACTATTTCATTTTATGATTCCCACCTGTATTTTTTTTGTAATAGCCTATTTTGTGATGATAAATGTTTGTCTTAGGCTTGAAATGTACTGGCTATTTCATTCCATTCACATCTGTCACAACCATCATAATTGTTCTAAATCGAACACATTAAGCAATACATAACGTATGTAAGTGTTCTAAACAGAACACTTTAATGTTGCAATATACAACAAAAATGCTGATACACAGGGTGATCAAAAGTCTCACACATCAAAATTTTCATACTTGTGGAAACTCCAAAATGGATATAAATGGCAAATTGTTTCAATGGATGGCACTGATATACTGTTTACAAGTAATATATGACTTGAAATTCCAGTTACAGTTTATGCTGTTAGCTTTAAAACAGTTTTGTGCAAGAGGGAGACAAGTTTTCCCAAGCAAAACTAACTTTTAAGAGCATTTCTGTGCGATATATTCTTGTGGAAAAGCTGGTTAAATGCTTAAAAATACTTTAAATTACTGAATATGCTGATGAATTATTCTATATTATTTAATTTTAATTTAATTGCATAAGTGTTCATGAACCTAACAAGACTGGGACTTCCAGCTTGGTAATTTGATTTTAAGAAACTGAAAATGTTCACCATAAGAATTGAAGCAGCTACCTATCGCTTCTGAGTGTGGACAAAATCAGGAATAAAATGTATTAGAAAAGAACAGAACACTGCCATAAAAAGGTTTTTTGCCTTGTCCATTAACCATATGAGGATGATTACCAAGCCCACATATATATATATATATTACAGTATCACAAATTTCTTATTTTAAGACAAATTATCCCAATATCATTTCCATGCAAATGCTGCTGAAAACTAATCAGTTATAGACAAAAAAGAAACAAATTTAGAACCAAATACACAAAGACATGAAATTAATAGCAATAAAATCAAAATTTAACATCAATATGTAAAATTCAACAAATATTCATCGAACCAATAAAATTATAGAGAAGGGAAATACAAAAATAACAAAAAAATACACTCAAGAGCCAAAACATTATGACCACCTGTCAATAACGAGTTGGGCCACCTTTGGCGCGCAACACAGCTTCAACCCGCCTTGGCATGGATGCCACAAGTCCTTGATAGATGGCCGGAGACAGATTGTACCAGATATTGTAGCAACGGTCACGCAAATCCGAGATATTGCGAATTGGGGGTCTTTGACCTCTGAGCTGCCGTCCCATGACATCCCAAATATGTTCTATCGGATTGAGATCCGGTGAGTTAGGCGGCCAGGACATTAACTGGAAATCAGCATCATGTTCCTGGAACCACTCCAACACAATTGTAGCCTTGTGACACGGGGCGTTGTCCTGTTGGAACATTCCATTTCCAGCTGGAAAAACAGAGGCCATGTAAGGGTGCAACTGGTCCGCAATGATGTTCAGATACCCTGTAGCATTCATGGTCTGCTCTACCACAACCACGGGTCCCAGAGACGCCCAAGAGAACGTCCCCCAGAGCATAATACCTCCACCACCGGCCTGTGTATGACCTACTGTGCATTGAGGGAGCAAATGTTCGCCTGGAAGACGGCGTATCCTGACACGGCCATCGGTGTGATGAATGACAAACCGTGATTCATCTGACCAGGCAACTCTCTCCCACTGATCCATGGACCAGTCGCGATGTTCCCGGGCCCAGCGCAGGCGCAGTTGGCGATGACGCTTGGTCAGTAAAGGCACACGAGTGGGACGTTTGCTGCGTAGCCCCATATCCAACAGTGTCCGCTGAACAGTGTGCTCCGATACGTTTCTACTTGACTCTGCATTGTATTCGGCTGTCAGCTGAGCCACTGTCTGGCTCCGGTTTTGCTTCACCATGCGAGACAGTCTCCGACGACCTTTCTCTTTGATAGCGTGTGGACGTCCAACACCATGTCGTCTACTGTTGGTTTCACCGTCATTCATCCACTTTTCATACGTACTAACAACTGTAGATCGCGAACAACCCACGAGTCGTGCAGTTTCGGAAATACTTGTTCCGAGCCTTCGAGCCATTACAATCTGCCCTCTATCAAAGTCGCTTAGATCAGCAGCCTTTCCCATCGCACACAGAAGTAAGTGAAAGAATGATGCTTCAGACTCTCCAGCAGCAGTTAAATACCACTTCCACCTGATCACGTGCCTTCCAGGTCATCCATTCGCGTTCATCGCAAAATGTAGAGCTGGTCATAATGTTTTGGCTCTTGAGTGTATATAGGCAGAAGAATGCAATTAAAATCTGATTCAATGTTATCAAGAAGAGGTAGATGAGATTCAAATGAACCCCTCTTCCCTAGGAAAATCGCTGCATTTCTGTTAATCCAGAATATGCTGATGAAGTATTCTATATTATTTAATTTTAACAGTTCACCCAAAAATACTGAATTCCTCTTCTATGCAGTTGTTTCCCAATTGTAATGAAATACTACAAAAACAAATCATTATGTATTTATTTCATGTCCAACAAAGGAAAAGAATAATAATTAGGCATATTTTACTGCAACATAAATAAAATGTAATTATAAAATATACATAAAAACTAACAGAGAACTTGAAACATCACGATCTACCTTCATGCCAACTACAAAACAAAAGATTGAAATTCAAAGCAGGATGCCAATTGTTGCTAGTCAGACATTGCTGGGGAAACTAATTGGCAATGGCAAGTAGAAATCACCCAGATGGTGAATTAAAAGCAAGTAATTTTTATTTATTTATTTCTTAATTTGGAAAGCAAACAATAAGAAAAAGAAAAAAATGTAACAAAGGTTAGAAAAGAATAAAGTCTTCATACCATGGGCTTATCATGATGACTTAGAACAGAGTAGGTCCTCTGTTAATAAAAGTATAGTAAAAAAAAAGTACAGTAAAGGGTGATTTCTACTTGCCATTAATTACTAATTCATTTCGCCAACAGTGCCAAACTAGCAACCACTGGCATCCTCTTTATATCATTCTTTTGTTTCTTTGTTCGCATGAAAGTAGGTTGTGGGCTTTCAGTTCTCAATTACTTAAACATGAATAACTTATTATGAGATACTACTTAAACATGAATAACTTATTATGAGATACTTAGCTAAATATGTACCAGAAATTACATTTACAGTTATGATTAACAGTATGTCGTGCAAATTGTAATGGAGCAAAATATATGAGATGATCTACACTAATGCATATTCTTGACATATTAGTCTATCTCCTGGCATGAAAGTAAGCTTCGAGAGGCAGAATCACTTATCATAGAACAGTAATTTAAAATATGAAACAATTCTATGAGAATATAAGAACTGGACTTAGTGCTATGTGCTTATGCTGCCCAATTCAAAGCACTGGGTTTTTTAAATATGGTATTTTCTTATGTTTAGGCAATTAAATGCAAAATGATCGAGATTGCTCTCCTTTCCACACTGGCATTGCTCTACGGCTCTCTTCCCAAACTGCTGCAGGCGCCTGAGAGAAGCATGATGGTCTGTTAGGAACTGTGTCAGCAATGGACTGCTGTTAAATCTCCATTTTGACTCTTGTACTTTTTTTTGTATTTCAACCATGAAGGACAAATTCACTTGTGGTTCCCAGTGACCTCTGCATCTGCCATTAATTAAGGTTTATGTTTATTATATTCTTAAGATAAGACAAAGAAAGGAGTACTGATTGTTCTGGCATAGTTACTTCATTGGCAACTTGCTTCACAAGTTCAAGCAAGTTTGTTCCCCCATATTTCTGTGTGGTAGAAAACCTAATACAGATGAGGGCTTTTGTCTGGTGGTAGTAGTGCTAACAAAACTCGCCTGGTGATATGAACAAGAGAGTTCCTTCTATATAGCAGCATGTAGCAGAAGCCACCAGCTTTGAAGCTGAGTTACTATAAATGTTATCATGGTCTTCACAAACTTTGACACAGTTTATCGCTGCTTCAAGGACCAATAGGTCTGCATAAAAGATTGAATTGTTCAATCTAAGCTTCCAGGTAAATTTGACAGAGTTATCATCAATATAGCAAAAGCCACTTCCTATACCACTACCTGATTGAGGCATCTGTACAATGCACTTGTGAACTTGAGGTTATGTAAAGAGAGTCCATGTGGAATACTGCATCAAAATATAATTGCATCGAATAGTATATGAAGGTAACTCTGTAGTGCTTGAAATCATTTACATTATATTCTGTACCTCACACTATCTAACTTCTTTATCTAACTTTTAAACTTGAAATATTACCAGAAAAGCTTCTTGCTCAACTTTGAGATCTAGTGGTAATATTCCTTTCAAATTCAAAGGGCTGCTGATGAAGTTATGACATTAGATATGCAGCTGGAATGAATGTTGGATTGAGATAATGATGAGTTTTAGATGTTGATTCAGTTTTGCACTCTATGCAAGTGACACCATATAAGATGGTTCATTCTACAAACATAAAGTACCAGTACTTAAGATGCAGTAGCAGTCCCCATCTCAATCCTATCTGGTTCTGAGGCCTTTTCTGCAATCACCAACAAGTAATAGGAGAAGGATGGCATCTCAACAAAATTTATTTGCTGTGAAATAATGATCAGTCATTAAAATTCATCTCCATTTTGCAACCAAACAAACAGTTTTTTAAATTAACAACATGAACTACAGTTGAATTTTCAAGTGATATACTACTAATAAACAATACAGAAGTATTGTCCATTGAAACAATCTGCCATTAATATGCTCTTTGGAATTTCTACAGTTCTTGAAAATTTTATGCGTGACTTTTGGATCATCTTGTACTACTGAAATTTCTTCAAGAAAACAATAACAAATAAATTGGAATATAAAATACAAGACACGGAAAACTATATTTTATGGGTATACATAAATGAGATCATTCTGAGTTTTAAAGGCATTCTTATCTGCTCTAAGAGTTTTAAAGACACTCTTATCTGCTCTTGCTGAATTCAATCCTTCCAACACAAATAAAATTCTACACAGATGGTTAATAATCAGCAAATCATTAGTTTATCATGCCTGAAAAATTTCCTATTATGCATATTCTGGAAAATATGCTATTTCAATGTTACAACTACAGAAAATTAATGAAAAATCCAGATAATTAAATGCACTTACAGTGAATTCTTAATTTGACTAATCAGAATTCAATATTTTTCATCTCTCATATGTTGTTCTGCACTAAATTTGAAAATTCATTTATAGTAATTGTATCTTCAAACTAAGAATAAGTCATTTTTAAAATCATTAGAATTCCATTGTTTTTCCACCATCTTTTGAGCCATACATCTGTTTAGCAAATTTTGATCAGTTTAGTATTGCTCCCAAAAATATCTATGGTAGTTTGTAATATGAACTTAAATATAATGAAATCAGTTAATTATTTCAGAATTCTTTAGCAGCATTGCTGCTGCTTCACCAGTTACTTGGTGTTATATAGAGGTGTTATATACCAGTGGTGTTATATAGAGGGTGGCATATGGTAAATTAACACTACAATAATCATATGTCTTTCAAAATAAATAGATAATAAACAACATTTTAAAAATCAAAACTAATAAATAATTTTATAAATCACACATATTTCAAATTTTGCACTGAAAAACATCATTCTGTGCTTGGTTCTCTGAAAAGCTTTGATTTACCTTGAGAGGCATAGAAATAAGAAGTGTCCCATTTTAAGCTACAGTAAAACCAGAAACTTTTTATGAAAAATTTAATCACTGGAAAGGAGTGACCATATACTTGACTTAGCGAAGCTTGAACTGTAGTTTGGTTACCCATTTTTTTTCCTTAGGAAACAGTGAATTCCACGAGCAACATAAACATATTGCAGAGTGATTTTGTTGCTAGACTACTGGCTACTTAGTCTCTATATGGAAAGGAAACATCTCAATATATTAATTTAAAATTTTTACATAAAATTCCATTCAAGGATTCTCCTTTAGTGCAGAACTGTTCGACCTCAAACTGTTAGATTCAAATTTTCATGGAAAATAACAACTAAGCCGTCCTTAAAAGCACCTTACATAAAAGGGCTGAAATAATTACATCTAAGCAAGTGCAGCAAAATCAATAAAAGTTTCCTTATTTATATTTATTAAAATAATATATATATATATACATATATATATATATATTATTTTAGCCATAATACAAAATTTCAAAGTATAAAATTTTAACTATAATATTTTATTGCATTTGCACAGATTAAAAAAAAAAGTCTAGGAAATTCATATAAAAATTTGTAACTTCCTTTACATAAATTTGTTAAAAATAATCAAATTAAAATTTTTGTGTATTTTATCACACAACATTAAAAAAAAATTAAACTTTTCTATATAGAAAAGTTTAATTTTTTTTAATATTTGAAATGTACCATGTAAATAAAAAAAACTTTGGGAAGATGAAATACTAAAGATTTAGAACTATTGTTTTATTGATTTCAAAGGAAAATGATATAAGTTCCTCCTTCTTCCCAAATCGGTTTCATTTGCCTTATTTTATAAAAAATCCTTCATGCAAGAACACATAATGCCAAAGAAGTAACTGTTGTGTTGGTAATAGCAAAATGCAGTTGCTTCCAAGACTGCTATAAATTTGAAAATGCTTTGGCCACAACTAAGCCACAATTTAAAAGCTTTCTAATATTTTTGTATGTGTGTGATAGGGAGTTTATGAAAGAAAAGCTCTGTAGCTTAACAAATAATATATATGCACTCATAAACACACATGGACATGTTGGTAGTTTTTTATCACTCGAGGGCTATCTGCCTAAAGGAAGGAATGCCTTTGTGGAAGACTTTTTAAGAGAAAATGGCTCATATCCATCTTACAGAAAACCACAAAAATGTTCATGCAACCAGCCCATTCACTTGGAAATGAACCTATAGAATTGCAAGTTAAAAATTATGAAGTTGGATAGTGATATGAAGGCTTGTGTTACAAGTTCATGTAAATATAACTACATGACATCATGACTATATATGTTGCAAGGGGTGCATATTAAACTTTTGTGATAAAACAAATTACTCCTGCTAAAAAAAATATAACATTTCTATATTTCACAAATATTAGATATCAAGTTTCATTTAATTTGGTTAAAAAGTATAGCTTTATTTTGAAATATATCAAGTTATAAGCAACATCCTGCAGATCCGTATATCTTTAATTCAGTGAAACTAACATAGTTACTGTTGACTGCACTTTCACTATATTGTTTACTATACCTTCAAAACCTTTAATGTTTTTTTTATATAAGCAATATGCTTTCCAGAATACAACAACTTTAAATCTTCTCATTTTTGTGACTTAGGTTTTTGATTAAAAGTAACTGATTATATATGCATAATTTGCTTAACTATACTTTAATACTGAAGTCATCAAACTTCAGATATCCGAGGCACACTTGCTAAAACTCAGAAAAATACCTGTTATGTATAAACATTATGAAATATTTATTGTCCTCTTTATTGTCGCCTCTGTCTTGCATATTTTCCTCTAAAGTTTTCAGCATGTGATTTAAAAATTTCTGAATTATAGTAACAATATAAAAAGTAGGCACAAATAGTAAAGTATTTTGTGCAAGTTAAAAGAACATTAATGAGTTCATTGAAATACATAATATAATAATATTAATGTGTCTTTATGTGTGCAGTTTAATGTGCTATATTTATCATTTAAATCATCTCTTCAGAAATAGCATACACTAAGTATTTTTGCCCCACCTAGGTTTAACAGGTTAAATTAGTAAGTAAAAGGGAGAAGTATATGAGTAAAAATAAATTTATGGAAGAAAAGTAATTATTTAAACCTGTTTCTTTGTCTTAAATCTAATAATTTTTTTTAAATATTTGCTTATAATATTGAAATATAGTATTACACAAAATGAAATAAATAGTTAATAATGCATTTAAAATTTTATGATAAATATATGAACATTCAAGCTTTCTGAATTACATACTTATATTTCATAATTATATTACACATTTCAAGACTGTAATGCAAATCAAACTGTTTTCTAACAGTATTTGACATTGAATAAATTATAAAATAAAGGAAAATTATATCCCTTAAGGGGGGAAAAAAGAATAAATGAAAACATTTCTCATACTTTTTTAATTATTAAACTTACAAAACAATTAACTATCACAGAAAAACAGAGAGAAGTCTTTGTATCTAAAATCAGTGCAGACATCAATTTTATAACTGCTTCCTCCAGCACTAAGAACCTAATAAAAAAGAATTATCATTTTCAAAATACTATTTTTTAAAATCTTAAAAATCATACATGCACACAGTAACAATTCTACATTAAAATTTCTGTAATAAAATATTTTGTTAGAACTTTGAACAAAATTATCAGCATGAAGACTTTCATTAAATGATTAACATAATGAATTTTATTTACTTGATGAAATTTGGTTTAAAAAAGACATGATTACTCATTATTATTTTCTGATTGATACTTTTATCATTGCAATTTTTGTTTGCATATTGTAGCCAGCAACAAATTCAAAATACTTTTAGGAAGTAATGTCATTGGAAAATCAGCAGACAGTCAACAAAATTCATAATAGCTGAACACAATAATGCTGAATATGCAAATAATGACAGTATTTTTCCTGGTTGGGAGGGGAGATCTTTACATGCATATGGGAAAAAAGAAATATAATTAACAAGAAAACATAGAAATATTTACAGAATGGTTATTAAAGTGGTTTTTGACATAAAGTCATACCAGATCAGATGATGCAAAGTGGAGTCAAATCATGTTAGATCACTAGTTATGATCACTAAAATAAAATTTTAGTGATCATAACTAGATTTCCTAACATGGGAAGCTACATATTCAAAACTGAGATTTAATGACTTACCTGTTGTGTAGGGCTAGAATTTATGCCTAAAGTTAACACTGTTGTAGCAGCAACAGGTACTTCAATCTGCAAGTTACCATCTAAACTCCAATGATTTATATATGGTTCAGAACCAGCAGATATTACCTACATTGAAAATTATTTCAGAGTTATAATTATATGAGTATATAGAGAAAATAAATATTCTAACAATGTGTTAAACAATAATTTTACATTTACATGATATAACAGTACTTCACAGTTTATAATTAATTACTAAGGAAATAAATATATTTAAAAAATAAAATGTGAAGAATCCTTAAACACCTTCTAGCATACCAATATAAGGTCCTATTACTGCTCTTCCTGATGAAACTAATTGACCATTTACAAAATCTCACCTAAAAGTGCACATGCTAACATAATTTTAGGCATGTGAATTTAATCTTCCATATTTATTTCATTTGTATAAACTGGCAGTTAGATGCTAAATATTTAAAACAGCAAGACCTGCTAAATAAAATGAGAATGACATTTGTTGATTTCTACAATCAGTCATAAAATCTAAGGTGTTTAACAAACAGCAATAACTAGGTACTGAATCCATTAAAAATGGAATAAAAAAATCTGAAAATATATAAATGCTCCTGTAGAATTATAGGTGCAATTGAAAATGGAACTAGGGATGATAAAAATTGGAAAATTCTATTCCTGAAAGGCAACCTGTTAGCTTTCACCAAGCAGCATAACTAAAAACACATTTTTCAACCCAGATTATTATGAAAAATGTCTAATAGCCATTATCCTCAATAAAATATAAAGTATTTCAGTCAATACATGGGACTTCTGAGATGCCATATGGTTGATATTTTTAGCAGTTTAAGAAACTTAAAGAGGATAGAGTGGTATTGTTACCACCACTCCAGTTAAAACAACAACCTTCCTGTTACTGTTTTAACTGGACAGATTGTATATACAGTTTTATGATTATTGATGAAGGATCATATTTGAGGGGATTAAACTTGTGTGAAAATGAAAAAAAAATTTCATCAGAGTATAATAATTTATTTTAGGCTCATGTTTCCAGAACTGTGCATGATTATATGCATGATAATGACACAAAATACATGCCTCAACTACATTTTCATTCAAATACAGCTCCATACATTTTATTTTTTATTCTGCATATGAAAAGAAAATAAAGATACATACATAAATACATTTTTAGATTTAAAACATGACACATTTAAGAAGTGATTTTGAAAAAATTTGCAAAAAACAGTTTCAAACGTGTCATCAAGGAATGGCAACAATAGTGAGGCAGAGTTATTTGACTTTGAGGACAATACACCGAATATGACGGAAGTGCAAAATACTATATGAAATTAAGTACATATATTATTTAGGCCACTTGAGTTACTCTTTATCAAACACCTCTCAGTATTAAAAAAATTATTCCGTTACAATTTTCTGATACCAAAATTCTGCTCTTTCCTTTATGTTAACATATAATAGTATAGATGAGGCACATGCAGGATGTCCAACAAATGAGTCCCTGATTTAAAAATTAAAAATCTCAAAAACAAAGATTGATAGAGGAATACAACAAGTGCTACATTTATTGTGAAAGCTATAAGATTGTTAAACAGAAATTTTGAAATAATAGTTACAAAAGCTGTAAACAGATGGCACTGTAATCACAATATATACTGCATATAAATAGTGCTCCAAAAGACGTAAGAGCAAACAGTTCCACCCTTGAAACATGAAAGGAGGTTAGCATATGGAAGGCAGAGGTTGAAATCCTGTATTCCATTGAACAAATGTGTTTCTGGTACTGGAATACCAGAAATTAGATCATAGTTCTGAGGTAACATGCAAGTTTTCAACTTAATTAAATGCTCCCAAAGGATTTGATGTGAAAACCATTCACAAGCTCTTCGCTAAATCCAATGGACAGGCAGTGTGGCTGATGATTTGGCACAGAGTTTTGGTTGCAAGCAAACTACAGCTACTCCTGAAAATGTAGCAACTGTTTCTGTAATTATCCAGCAAAATCCAAGGAAATCCATCTGAAGAATTGCAGCAGAGACTGGTTTTATGTGTTTCAGCACAGAGAAAATACTGAGAAACTGCCTAGACAGGTTTCTATTCAAAGTCCAGTCACTAGGTTCCAACATACAGTGCCATATGTTTGCAGATTTTTATAACAATTATCTGGAAACTTTTGTATAACAATCTTCAAAGCCTTCACAATGAATATACCGCTTTTTGTATTCCTCTATCGCTCTTCCTTTTTGAGATTTTTAACTTCGAGATCAGGGACTCCTTTGCTGGACACCCTGTGCATACATATATTTGTGTAGAGTTAAAGTAAAAATATTGGTCAAACTTTTCTCCATGCTTTCTTTGGAATTTCAAGAAGAATATAACAGAGGTGATTGCAGTCTCATGTTCAAAAATCCTGAAAACTGCCATGAAATATATAAAAATCTGATAAAACCTCAAATAATTCAGAGTATGAATTTTATATGCATACATATATGCATACACTATTTTCAAACAATTTGCTGTTTCAAACAAATTCATACATCATTTCCCAAAGTTATCTACTTTCTTGGTTTCTAAATATTTTAAACAATAATAGCTCAGTTGCTTTTTGGAGAGGTTCTGCAAACTATGGCACTCTCTCTCTCTCTGTATATATATATATTACTGTAAAAACTCAAAATCTGGTAAAACCTAGCTTTTACCACAGTGGTTTGGTAAAAGTCCAAAGTATGCTTTAATATGATTCCATTTCAGCCTATTAACCAAGCCTTTGCGATAAAATCTAGGGGTTAACAACGCCTTTCGGTAAAAGCCTGAAATGAGGAATTTAAATCGAACTTGAATAAGCCTGCACACACAAATTCTGTCGTGATACTTTTCTGTTCCTGCCCCTCCTTATTTGTGTCATTTGCAATCTAACTTCGAGTGAATTCAAACAAATGTAAGAGGCTACGATCTAAGATAGAAGCATTTTGTTTCCATTTTAATACATTTTGCATTTTTTATTTTGCTGAAAGGAAATGAGTGATCTTACACAGAGAAAGGTTCATGACATTTTGTCTGAATCTTTAAAAAATAAGCACGATAACAGCTTTTATTTCACAAATGAGAAATGTACACTTCTTTAATAAATGAAGTGAAAGAAGCAAAATGTGTGAAGGAAAAACAAACAGTTCATTACAGAAGGATGAAATGATAGAATATTCTAAATATTAGAGAAGAGGACAAACTTATAGCACTGCTATCAGCAGAAAAATCAGAAATCCTGTATTATGTTTCAGTTGAAGTCTTGAATGTCATACACAATGCTCATATCACAGTTGGCCATGGCAGAAGAAGCCATGTGAATAAGAAACTGAATTGCAAGTACACCAAGTCGATGCAATAGATGTGCAGTCCTGTCCTGATCATGATATTAAATTCATTTTAGTGTATCAAGATCATCTTACAAAATTTGTCCTACTCTGAAGTTTACAGAGTACAAGAGCTAATGAAGTAGTATATCACCTTCTGGATATTTTTACAACTTTTGGAGCCCCAAACATTCTCCATTCTGACAATGGGAGAGAATATGGCAACCAAATCATAAGCAGTTTATGTGAAATGTAAAGTGATATAAAAATACGAGGGCTATTCAGAAAGTAACTTATGTTTCTCCCTTGCGTGGCAAGAGATGGCACTAACATCCCCACCTTGATGTCGGAGTGTCTATTGAATCCTTACCCATTCGGTTGTAATCGTTGGTGGTAAGTGTTGCCTCTGCTTTATTTAATGTGAATGTTTAAAATGTGTGAAGCAACAGAAAATCTAGCCAGTTGTGAAGTAAGATCAGTGATTAGATTTTTGGTTGCGAAAAAACTGAGATCAGTTGAAATTTATCAGCAACTTTGTACGGTGTACAGAAATGATGTAATGAGTGAAGATGGAGTGAGATGATGGTGCAACAGGTTTAAAAATGGCCCCAGAAATGTTCACAAGGAAGTGCAAAGCAGCCAGCCCAGCATTGTTAATGCTGAACTGATAGAGATAACATACGAAAAGCTTCGCGAAACCTGCCACTTCACAATTTAAGAGCTCTCACTACAGTTTACTCAAATTTCACGACCTTTGTTGTTTGGGTTGTGATGCAAGATCTAGGCTATCACAAGTTTTGTGTCAGATGGGTACCTAAACTCTTGTCAGATGACCACAAAAAGCAGTACATGGCAGCAGCTTTGACATTTCTCAAAGCGTACCACAAACATGGTGAGTCACTTCTTGGTCATGTCATAATAGGAAATGAGATTTGGGTAAAGTTCATGATTTGTGAGACAAAACAACAGTCGATGGAGTGGGATGACAAAAGTTCTCCCAGAAAACTAAGGAAATGTTTGAAAATATTGTCATCAAGTCATCAAGAAAAGAAAGATCATGGTAACTGTTTTCTGGGACAGGGAAGGTGTGCTTCTGGTGGATTACCTTGAATGAGATGAAACAATAAATCCTGAGGGATATTGTGAAACATTAAAGAAATTAAAAAGAGTGATACAAAACAAGCATAAAGGAAAGTTGAGTTCCAAGGTTTTTTTCATTCATGACAAGGCATGCCCCCACACAGCCATTCAAACTCGATGGCTCTTAGATGGTTTCAGATGGGAGTTTTTATGGTCATCCACTGTACACTCTGGACCTTGCACCTAACGATTTCCACTTGTTTCCACACATGAAGACCTGGCTTGCAACACAGCACTTCAACGACGATGAGCAGCTGCGTGCAGGCATTTGTGTATGGTCGAAGTCTCAGGTGGCAACATTCTATGATGATGGAAGTAAAAAGCTCGCATACCGTTATGATAACTTTTTTAATTTTGACGTAGTAAGTATTTAAGTAATAAGAAATGTTTACTTTCAGTTTTTTTTTATTTATTTTTTTTATTCTAAAACATAAGTTACTTTCTGAATAGCCTACATAGTTAACACTAAACCCAAACAAGGTCGATCCCAAGGTTCAGTCAATCGGATGAACCAAGACATTGGGAACATGCCGGTAACATGGATGCAAACAAATAAGATAGAAAAGTGGTCAGAAGGATTAAAATTTGTTCAAGCAAAGAAAAACAAAGCATATTATGAGGGAATTAAGTGTTCACCTTAAGCTATGTTTGGCAGTCCTATGAAGCTGGGACTTGCTAACTCAGTTTTGCCAGATAACTTGATTCGCAACATGGCCATTAAAGAAGACTTCGAAAAAATTATAAATATTAATAATGAATGCATGGTTAATAAAGCAGATGAAGGCACTAATCTCAAATCAACAATTGATTTAGAATAGTAAGATAATAATAATAAATGTGAAAAAGGATCATGCATATTGATGGAAGTTCAGATCGGAAAAAAAAAAAAAAAAAGAACGAGATATATGCTTTGGCACAACGGTTGAGATTATCAATAAAGTTCAAAATCCGAAAGTGTTTTGAGAGACAGCTAAGGAAGGACTTGAGAAGCAAGTAAAGAAGATGCAGATTGTGTCTACTAAAAACTTTCCGAAACTTCTTTTATTCTTGGACAAAATGTTAAAATAAAAGCACCAGTTATTGATAGATTGAAAATGGATCCAAAATCAGTAATAGCTGTTATTACAGATATTCAAGTTGCCGAGGTTTACGTTCTTGGTACTAAATTTGGTAAATTAAAATTGTTGTATACAGGAAACTAGTTTACTTTTGCAAAGAAAATTTTTCAAACATCAAAGAAGTTGGTACAGAAGAAATAAGTGTATGTGAAGTAGTAAAAAAACTTTCTTTAGTTGGAAGACAGGGACTCAAAAAAAAAAAAAAAAAAAACTCTTCAGAGAAGGGTACTATGAAGATGTGTTTGTGAAAATTAGCTGATCTACTTCGTAAAAAAAAATGCCATAACAATCAGCCTTGTTGTAACAGGTATTAAGAAGCAAATTAGTAGTATTAAAGAAAAACATATTACATCTTTCTCATTTTTTAAAAAAATTTCATAATTTTTATTTTTTTGCTGAGCTATAAATTTAACTTTTTAAGTATTGGCAAAATTATTAAAACAGATTATTGAAATCTCTTCAGCAGTTATCGAGAGAATTATGCATTGGTTCAGCTTCTTCACATGGAATCATTGTGGCTTGAATGTCACATTTTTTTATTTTTATTTCTTGTAATTCTTTGGAACATAGTTGTAAGACAGTTCCATCGACATAATCTTAAATCATACCTTATTTTGATCCCTTTTACAATTTATATTATCAATTAAAAATTAAAGTGCTTTTTAACCTTTTTGGGACATCCTGTATACAATTTATCTGTGAATGGAAAATCCTATCACAAGTAATCCATCGTTTTGCGCTTTTACAAGAAGGCATTAGTAACTCCTAGGTTTTATCACAAAGGCTTGGTAAAAGGCTGAACTAGAATCATATTAAAGCATACTTTTTTAATCATATTAAAGACTTTTACCAAGCCACTTTGGTAAAAGCTAGGTTTTACAAGTAAAACCTAGTATTTACCAGACTTTGGGATTTTACCGTAACATGTATATAAATTTAAATAAGGTAAATTAATACTATCCAGGAATTTTGTTACATCAGACAAATGATCCAGGAATTTTGTTACAAAATGTGAAAACCACTTGAAATTAAATTTTGAAATCTAATAATTGTCTAAAACCAAGTCCGAATTTATGAAAAAAATTTAATGAACAAAGTGAGAAATACAAAATGATGTAATCGATTGAGTATTTCCAAATTAGACTATCATCGAGAAACGGGGTGGGGTAATTTGAAGCTATTCCCTCAACTACATCAGGTAGCTCAAACAACATTTATGTACTTTCTTGATAATCAAAGAACACCACATTTATTAATTAATTATTTAAGTGTCCTCTGAAAACCAAGAACAACACTCCTATGCTATTAGGGCACCTTCAAATGCATTAAAATGTTAACCATTAAAATCTGGCTGAGAGTTAATTAAAGCATAGTAAATATGTTCAAATACTAAAAATTCTACACAAAGAATATATAGGACAGAATATGAAAATAATAGAAATAAAATTTTAGAAGAATAATCTATTCATACTTATCCTAAAAAATAAAAAGAGTAGAAGAGACAGACATAAGGTTACCTTATGGAAAGTGTAATGAGGTTATAATTGGTGAGATATTTCTGTGTCTAAAAATTTGAATACAGACCACTTTTCACAAACCAAGAAAATTCTGGACATGGAAGAAAGACAAAAAGGTTACTTAAGAGTTTGTTTTGGCTTGGTTTATGGGAATATGGCAAATCCTCGAGGGCTATCTGCCTAAGAGGAGGGATACCTTTGTGGAGGACTTTCTAAGGGAAACGGGCTTGTATACAAAGTTACTGAAGAACTTGAAATAAAAAAGTTACTTAAGAAGTGAATTTGAGCTGAAAAGTTGTGGGAGAAGAAGAAATAGTAAAGATTTAAATTCTTCGTACAACATGGCAGTTGTACAGCCTGACCAAGATTAAACAAAACTTCCTGAACAGTATTAATTTATCTTATTTAACAATCTCAGTTGCTTTAACGCTGGATTTTAGCTTTAAAAGACTTTTTAATAACCTTTTCTTTTAAATTATATATATATATATATATTAGAATACTCCATATTAACAGAATTGGGAGATTATGAATGCCTAGTGGGAAGAGAACAATTTATGGAAGAATCAAGATAGAATAACACGCTGAACAAGTATTAATCTAGAAGTCAAACAACAAAAATCAGCGTTATATTATATAACGCTGATTTTTGTTGTTTGACTTCTAGATTAATTGCATTTTGACAGCTGAGGATGGTGGTTCGATAAAACCTTGAAGCTAGTCCTGTAAAAATTTACAAATATAACGCTGATTTTTGTTGTTTGACTTCTAAATCAATTCATGGAATGTTGAGAATTTAGGTAACCTGTCCAACTATTTACTAACTTATTCCTAAAATGCTTGCAAATACGGTCTTGAAAGTAGTTTTCTGAGCCAAAATTTTCATACTATTTTACATTATGTTTCATTTATAATACATTATATTTCATTTATTACATTTTATTATTATTATTACATTTATATTACATTATATTTCATTTTGAAAAATCCATCCATACATTTATTTTGAAATCTATTACATTTATATTTCATACAGACTGAATAATATTTCAGTCTGGCTTAGAGTTACTTAAATCTAGCTAGCATCTAGGCTATTAGTGTTCAAGGATCTTCTACAATCTATCATAATATCACCCACATAATTAAATCAAATTTCAGCAACAGAACCAGGGAAACAAATTTAATGTTTTGACAGGGTAAGAATTTCTGTTTTTCTTCTTCTCTCAGCAAGAATACTTTCTAATAGTTTAGAATATCAGTTTCTTCTGTTTCTGCATATGACAAGTGCCTTAAGGTTTTAAATTCATGTAATCTCTCAATGATACATTTGTCATAAAACAAAATTTAAGAAAGATAATAAATTCACATTTCACAAATCTGAAAATTCCATCCAGAATTCTGGCTAAATCTTGATCATAATCAACCTCTGATACAGGCTACATACCATCACACTTCAAGGAACAAAATGACAAAGTATAAAGGCAAAAATAATACTGAAGCACTATTTTTTAAAAATTCTGGCATAATTTTAAAAGACAGTCTTCAATATTTTAAAATTATGATAAGCAAATCTATGGTGTATACTGTCTTGAAATTTTCCCATTATAAAACATGGTCTTCAGGAAATGGTATCTTCTTTTAAAAATAATGATGATTTAGAAACTTCTAAATTAGGCAATTTTCATAAACTTTTACAATATTATTATATTACACTACAATTTCATAAATTCCATTCTGTAAAGAAGAAATATATTTGGTCACTGTTCACATGACATTGCTTGGAAATGTTTTGCTGTTGTGCTGCACAGACAGAATTTCTCTTAGCACAGATGCAGTGCTTTTCTTATTTATTTATTTATATTCTAATTCAAATTTTTCCTATTTCTTTGGACTTTTCAACATTTTATGTCTTTTGAAAATAGATTTAACTTTACCTGCACAAAGAACAAAGTATACTGCTAGTATTATTTGATATACTTGGATGAAAAATGAATGTTTGATATATTTATCCATTAGTAGATTAAAAACTTAAAAATAAATTATGGTGGTAGTCTCATAAAAACATTTTACTTATTAATAATTCTTGTCAAATTAGTTGCCCATATGATAATCAAACATTAAAATAAAAGTATGGAAGAGGTATAGGCACATGTGAAACATATTAAGAACTATGGTCATTAAAAATTACAAAGCAACAAAATTAATTCAGGCTGAAGTATGCATGAGCTTAAATTTTATGTAAAATTTCAACAGCATATATATTAAAAACTACAAATGCTTAGAGTCCATATTTACCATATCGTCGTGAAAATGAACAACATTAGAAGTCACATGAGGTTTCTGCATTTTTGTTGAAGGAGAAAGTGAACGAATATGCCACACACAGAGAGCAGGAGCACCTCCACATACCTACAATGAAAAGTTTTTAATTTAAAATATTCACAACTAAATACATGTGTTAAGAAAAGAAACATGTGATTAAAAATATGACATACAACAACATTAAACTACAAATTATTTTTAGTAAACATTTTTAAATCAATCACTTTTTTTTATTTAATAACTCTTAAGTATTTCTAAATTATGAAAAATTTATTTTTATGAGGATTTTTCAATAATAATGTTTATAAATTTTCACTGGATTTTCAGAATATAATTTTGCAAAAATGAATCTGGATACAACAAATACTTTTATAAAGTCATAGATTGTTTGCTTAATAATAATAACAGAAAACAGTTTAAAATACTTCTTGAAAAAATTGCTTAATTAATTATTACAGATGCTGATATACATTTATGTTTTAAAGTAATATAAGCTACTTATCTCATTTGACAATTATGAAAAGAAGAAAATTTATATCCATTTTTTTTCGATTATATTAATAAGGCAAGCATACAGAGAAAATTGATATGGTTACAAGTTTACATCAATTATTGTCACTGCCCCAAATTTTGAAGCAATAAAACAATATATCCGAATTTTACAAATCTGCGTATGAGTTCTTTCTCACATATTAATTACAGTCAGAATATCATGCAGGGTTAACAAAAAACCACACCAATATTTAGTTATGCATATATATCAGATGACAAACAAAATTGTGAGCTCTATGTGTATATGTGAATAAATTACTAACAAACAATATAAACACTAAAAAAATTCTTTGAAATTGTGGAAACTATGTAGAATTTTGCAAAACATTTCATAGAATTTATAAATATTTTCCCCTTAACAGTTAATTTATTCTTAAAATAATCACATCAATAGATATAATTATTCATGGACATAACTTACCAACCAGTCATCAGAAGTATCGAATGCTAAACATCCAATCCATTTTCCAAGTTCAGGTCTGCTAGCAAGCTGTTAGGGGAGGACATACTCTTAAAAATGTGAAAAACTCTCTTAAGATAAAAAAAAAGTACATTTATTAAAACAAATTTGGAATTAAAGATACCATTTCTTACATTATGTTTGTAAGGTTCGATGACATGAACAGCATTTCCACCTTTTCTAGCATCTAGAAAACAGCATAAATTTAAATAAAATAATAGGAACTGAATGAAAACTTTCAGTTTGTAATACTGGCAACAAATACACAGAATATTAACAAATTACAAACTAAATTATGCAAGATTATTTACTACTACATGTACACACTTCTGGGAAATGTTGGTTAATAAAAAATGAATTGGAATCAAACAGCAATGTAACATCAGAAGCATCAGTGTCATGTGCAAGAGCATAGAAAACATGAGACATGAAAGAACAAGACACAAGTGAAGAATATTATATTCATCAGAACATAACAACTGTGATATCAAGAGAGGCATAGAAAATACTAGTCTTGTTTACTAGCTGCAATATAAGCTCAGCATCAGCAATGCATGGAATCCTGCACATTTTGAAATATTCTTGGCATTTCTCAGAGGCAGATAGGCAGATGTGGGTGATAAGATTCTCGTAACTATCCACAGCTGCATCGTACACATAATTTTTCATGTGAATCGATAAAACAAAAATCCAGGGAGGATAGATCTGGTGATTGTGCAGGATAATGAGTGGGATCATCCCATCCCATCTACTATTGTCCAAATACCACGTTAACACATTTGTTCCCATTCATGTGAGATTGGAATGATAATTGTTGACCTGACACAGAAGTAGATTGTAGATATTTGCTGACTTATTTACTATAAGAAATATGATTAAAGATATGTAATAAAAGATGATTAAGTGTATTACACCATTTTCTAATTCTTTAACCAAACAATTTTATGATTATGTGTGAGCATGTGACTGGAACTACAGCTAAGAATATTTCCCCAATGCTACTTTACACATTGCAGCATGGTAAAATTAAATATAAATAAGTAACAATAAGCATTATTTTTTTTTTTTGAAATTATATCACAAACAAATATATATTATAATATATTACAAGGTGCTTCCAGTGATATTACAGGTACTACAAACAATATATTTCAAAATGTTATTCATGTATAATGTTTGCACGGAACAAAACTTTGCTTTGCTTAAACCACATACATTTACAACTAGTTTCTAACCTTCATTCCACACTAGTACCAGCATACATACTCCAAACATAATACTGACTAAACTGAAGAATAAACAACGTGGTATTGCTTTTCCTGTGCCAGTGTATGACTAGCACATAAGATATCACCTCACACATGTGCCAGTGCATGACTGACAGCGAACATGTTAAAGTGTTGCCAAATATCATGGCTGAAATGGGCTGAGGCCCTATCATGCTAGAACAATATATCGTAGAACAGGAATTATTAGATTTTTTTAGTCATTTAACAGTTTGGACAACACTTATCCTTAAAAAATAGTTTGTCCAAATGAACAGAAAAGAGATCCTATTAAGCAGCCCTTCATAATGTCAGACTGAAGACTGAAAAATGTTATGCACCACCTGCTCATGTAGTTTGGGGGTTTTCCACTGTTCATAAGTGCAAACCATATGCATCTCCTCATCTATGAATTAGAAGCCAGAGGAAGCGAATTCACCATACTCTTCTTCAGATACCACTCAGCAAAAGCAAGCCACTGTGGATAGTCATCAGGCTTACACATATTTGTTGCTAATAATATGGATATAACTAACTTGACTTTAGGGTCTTCTAGACAGCAGTTTTGGAAAACCTGAAGTGAGCAGCTATTGCTTATGAATTGACAATATCTTCTGCATGAAAAAACACCAATTCTTTTTATTCCAGGGATTTGTATATCTCTTGAAGTATTAGTCAGCATTATGTTTGGAGTATGTATGCTGGTACTAGCATGGAATGAAGGTTAGAAACTAGTTGTAAATGTATGTGGTTTCACACAACATTTGATGCAGACGTGCAGATGTCCAGTGGTTTAGAATGTGCTTCATTGGATAGCATTCCTGGTATAGGTGCGTAGCAGCTCTGCTGTTATTATTATCAGCTGCATATGCTAAATGCAACATATCGGCCAACTCTGCACTTGTTAAATATTATTGTTTACTGTTGTGAAATCCTCCATCCTACCTCTGTGGATAGTTGTCAAATGAAGGTCTTCCCGGAGAGATATTTTACTAGTTCATACAAACTCCCCTTATGGTGTTATAACTGCATTTCTGACCCTGGTTGCTATATTATTCCGATTCATCTTTAAGTATCATCTCCCTCCCAGAGGTTTCTACATGCAACAGAGAATTAGTATGTATTAAAAACATTGCGTTATTAAACAAATTTCAACATGATAAACAAACTGTTTATAATACAAGCAAACTAGAACATGATACTGAGCTTCAGTTACTAATTAACTAAAGTATTCCACACAATTTTAAATAGCATCTTTTCCAGGCATTTTTAAATAGCAAAATATGTGTTCCGCATGTGTCTGCATTCACCGGCTGGACTCTGTACGGACTCAAATGGGATCTTTTGCCACATCCACCATATAGCCCCGACACCGCTCCTTCATGTGAGTTTGCTACTAGAGAACATTTTTGAATGGTCAATATACTGGAAGCATTGCAAAGACCCAGCCTTAATAATATATATTTTTTGGCAGGTCAGGCAAAGTGAAGAACATGATTGTGTGCTTCGTATTGATCAATTGGATTTCCTTTCACATCTTGATTCACTTAGTATCATAGACTTTCTGGCAGATGACAAACCAGACACAATTTCTTCTTCTCAGACAAAAAGATCATTCTCAGAAACAACACCATGACAATCATTTAGTATTTTATGTTCAGACACCTTTATGTTGATTTGGCCAAGCCTTTTTTAATCATAAAAGGGTAACTGATGGAATTGCAGAAACAATTTTAATAAGATTTCTAAAATGTAGCCATTTGATGTTCTTGGGTTCGCTGATACAGGATCACATGTATTTTTGTATAATGAATAGTGATAGTTTTCGAAGATTGCCTGCTGAATTATTAATAACCAGAAAACATGGTGATTTTGTTTTTCATTGCCATTTACATTTGTTTTTATTTTCTTTGAAATAAAAACAATTCCATAGGAACTTGGCTTAATTAAATTATTCATATTTACAAGAGAAGATTTGAACCGGCAGCCCCACCCTCTATGGAGTGCAAGGGAAGGCAGGTTCTTGCATCATAGCTAACTGGGTCTATAGGCAATCAGAAGCCCACACTCAGCTTTTCCAAAAGCATGAATTTCAAAAGCTTATCCCCAAGCCTCTGACACTAAGGCCGGGTGACCAACCAATTGAGACTAGCAGGAACAACTAAGCGCCTCCTGTTTCAACCTGAAGCAAAGGCCAAAACAGTGTGTTGGGGATCAGTAACTTACCCCTCAACTACCAGGATACTCCTTTCCAGCCTTACAGGTCTCTACAGTAAACCCTTAGGCAGTTTTCTGTCTGTGAGAAAATAAAAACAAAGTGATGAACACATAACAGCCTCTCACTTTGAGCCCCAACCACTGAAAAGGAAACCACAAGGGGACAAAAAATAGAAAAGTAACAGATAAGAAAAGAGAAGAAATTATCGTCACTTCAGATTTACAACCCTCATCACAAGACAACAATCCCCTGAAAGGATCTTCAAAGTTAAAACTACCATCAAAGAAACATACAGATCAATAGCATGCAATGTATTCTTTCACAGTAGCATCCTTCACTGAACATGATTCTGCAGAATGGCCCAGGTTTTTAAATTAAAGAGCAAATATGATGGATTTACTAAAAAGCACATCATAGCTCATGTTTAAATAGCATGTCAAATTTAAATGTGCTTAAATTAATTAAATGTTCATAAAAATTATATTTAAGACGTAATATTAATACTACTCGTTTGTGTATCTTTATAATAGAAATCTTGAGAATGCTCTGAAAAGACATTGTGTTGTGTTCTTAAATAACCAGAATTTTACCAGCAGCCAAAAGCAATTGCTCAAATGAATTTTTCCAGAGGAACAGCCACCTTGCATTTCTTGATATGAAACTTTCCAAGCATTTCCTATAGCACCTGCATTTTGCAATGAACAAACTCTTATATATATATAAACTCTAATACCATTAATTATTGATACTATCATGACACCATCATCATTTAAAATCTTGTAATTTCTTTTACTTATACAAAGCATATTCCAATAAAAATATATGAAATACTTTTCTTGAAATATAGAAACAAACGTAAATTGCATACATACCCCACATTCTAACAGTACCATCTTCACTCCCAGATAAGCACTCTTGACTGCTGTTTCCCAGATCCACACAATGAATGTAATCCATGTGACCTTCCATAACAAACTAAAAGACAGGTAGGTTTATGCATTGCTCTCACTTAAAATAAAAAAAGTCCATTAATTTAAACAAATATATATGTCCTGACTAATAAATTTTAAAATTCAATGATAAAATTTCCTAAGAAAGGTTAAGTTATCTGAATATGGCAAAGCACATGATGGCTATCTGTATAAAGGAAGGTGTGCCTTTGTGGTGAGATTTTTACAGGAAACTGGCTAGTATTCATGTTACACATGGGAAATACCATGGAAAACAATCCTACAACTGGCCCATTCACTTGGGTTCAAACTCAGGTGGGCAGTACATGAGTTCATTCATAACCAAACATGAAGAAAAGGGAGATACTTAAATTTATTCTTATCAGTTATATGTTTATACATTCAGCGCTCATTGAATAGATAAAATAATTGATTTCTAGCACTTTTGCTTTGTATTCTGCTTTTTTTAAACAAACACCTGTCTGAATATTTGCACAGGAGTAATATTTATAAATTAAATATATTATATTAGGTATTTGACAATTTTTATGATGACCAGTGATTAATCACCAAGTTTGGTGGCATTTCTTACCAAATGATACAGCAAACAAAGATTCAAGTAATAGGAACTTTTTAAACTTTTTTTTTTTTTTAAAGGTAGGATTTAAAATGAAGAAAATTTTCAATTTACCATCAAGTTAAATGAAGTTACAGTATTCTTCTAAAAATGGGGTATTTTACTCCACACTTGAATTTGCAAAAAATTGGTAATGAAATTATTTATGCCACATTGAAAGCCGTATGTAAATATAGTATGAAAAATTGCCTAGGGGAGGGGAAAGCTTTCACACTAACAATTGGTTTTACTGCCTCAAAATTCACATTCCTGACAGCAGCAAGTTATTATTGCCTATTTATGGCTACCTGAAAAATAAATTTCAACCTTTCTTTTAAATGTCATTTGAATTTTTTAAAATACATAATTAAAAAAAAACAATTTATTTTAAAATTTATTATTTAAAAGCATTCTATCCCCCCTTTTGCCATAATACCCAAACTTGGTGATATTTTCCTCTTAGTCATCTAGTTGCCAGTAAAACTGACAAATACATTCTAAAAATCAAAATATGCATATATATTCTTTATATACAGAGTTTTATATCGTCCAATACATCTGCATTAAAACTGGCATGAATATTGATCAACATCTTAGAGCAAATACGTTGGAAATTCTCTCTAGTTCATATTTAAAGGTTAGAGATATCTGAAAAAATACATAAGCAATGCTTCTAGAAGCATCCAAGAGTTTTTAACAAAGATTATAAGCCCTGCATATTTTCCACGCATACTGATTAATGAGACTGATATGCAACATGAGTTCTACAGTAGCATCATTTAAGCAATAAACTATGAAATATATATTTTTTATTATTCTGTAATGTGGCTGTTACAAGAAATCTAGTAAGCAAATCCATACAGAATACTTAAAGCTCACTGAATGGTAATCACAAAAATTATGAAAAATTCTTGATATATTTTGATTTTCCTTCTAGCATTTTATGTTTAATGAGACTAGTCTAACTGGTAATGTACTGATGTTAAAGTAATGATCTCCAAAGTAATGATTTCAGCTATTCCAGAAGCTCCAAAATGTTTTTCAAATTTCAAGCCTATTCCCAAAGAATACCTGTAAAATTGTATTATTTTAGCAATGCTACTAGAAATATCCATGAATTTTTAAAAATGACACTAAATGCAGCACATTTTTCATATTTACTGCACAGTGATGCAGTGATCCTAATTTATTTTACCCTTTTCCAGATACTCTTTGTCGATAATACCACAGCAATCCCACAAGATATCTTTTTCATAGTCAAACTGCATTTTGCGATGCAGCCGATAGGCTCACCGGACAGACCAACCCTCTTTTCGGCTTGTATTGTTGAAGTAAATCCACTTTTCATCACAAGTGATGATCTGGTCCAGAATTTTGTCCTTGTGTTGATATTCGAGCAAATTAGTACAGGCCTGAACATGTCTGTCCTTACCTGCTTGAGTCAGCTCATGCGGCACCCAGCGATTGAACTTGTATGTCAAGTTTATGTGATACACAGTGTGACGTGGCACTAACATGTAACTCCTTAGCAAGCTCTCGAATGGTTGCACACTGATCTTCTACAAGTTCTCCCAGGTGAGCCTCATCAGCATCAGTATGTCAGCCAGAGTGTTCTGCTTCTTGAACATCATAGTCCTTGTTTTTGAACTTTCGGTACCAAGCCTTCATAGTGTCATGTACAACATTAATACCTAAAGCTGTACACATGATGGTGACATTCTGTAGCTGACGTTTTTGCAACAGAACTGGAAGTAAATGATGGTTCTAATTTGGCAGCATGATAATTTCATTTCAGACACCTTATACTTAATGCTAAAGATACTTTTTTACAAATTTCACAACACAGTGTTCTAAACAAAGTCTCTTTCAAATGCCAAAAATCGTTTGACAAAATATAATTAAACACGCCAAAATGTACTGTTTGTGCAAACCACATTTGCAGTGGCAGGAAACTCTCATTAAAACCCAATATTTAAGTAACAATATCATTAAAGCAACAAAGTAGAAACTATACATTTTAAATTAATCTGCAAATTTAGTCACTACAAGAATGTGACAAAAACAGAAATCAGAACGAATATTTTAGACTTTGAGATTCAAGGGTTGAAAGAATGACAATGCAAAATTTTTAAGGAATTCCAAGCATATTTCGATTTTGTTTCTGCAATTTTATCTCCACTGGCACTTCATTGGTGTCCAGGTAGAATATATATATATATGATACAAGCTTCTATAAAAGATATCCAATCAAAGCACATATCTCAAGCAGGTTTTGCTAGGAGAGGGAGGAGTCTAGCAATACATGATAGCATTATTAAAAAAGTTTCTTTATTTATCAAATTTAAATACAAACTATAAGACTGCTATAGAAAACTACTATATTGTTAAAAAATTATTATGACAACAACTTTGTGAATAATAATATTTAATATGAGAATTAGCCAATCCAATCTGCTGCTTATATTGGTATCATACGCTTTACTTATACCTGTCCTCTTAAAACATATGAAAATAAAGAAGAATCATGTGTAATCAAAATATTTTCAACTTTAAACTTTTTAAATAGTTCTCTCTCTTAATAAAATTCTTGGCTTTAAAATTTCATTTATCAAATTCTAAGAATACTTTAAAACAAAAAAGAAATATTCAGCAAAAACTCAAAAGCACATAAATGAAATTCTTGAATTTAATAACTTAAATAGAATAATCACTTAATCAAATTTTGAAAAAATTACTCTACCTTTAATGACCTCGTCTCAGTATCTAAACAGTATACTTTGGAATCACCACAACCAGCATAAAGAATGCCTTCTTCCTCCTTAAATTAAATACAATAATACATACATTTAGATAATAATTTCTACCAAGAAACACTTGCCATTTCAAATTCTTTTCATGCATTACAAAACTAATGTCTGTTAATACATGCGTGTACATTACCATTTAAACTTTTATATTAAGAAAATAATTTATATTAATAACATTTAATAAGAAAATGAATTCATAAGACACAAAGAAACATATACCTTATTACTAAGAACCATGGCATTCACCTCAGGTTTTGTTAGATTTTCACTAGGAAATAAAGAAAAATTAATGCAGATAATAATATACAAACAAAGGAACAGAAGTTATCTATTACCAGATAACACTACAAATTCATTCACTTGCCCTAGAATAATCATATATCATAAGAATAACATTATATATTTTATTTCAAGATTATTAGGGCCTTGCACTAGGCCTTTTGCCTTTAAAATATTTTTGCCCCTTAATTCTACCCCCAAGTTCAGTTGCACTAGTTGCCCTGGCTTGATTACAGCACTGCACTTCTTTAATTTGTTGAATTTTTCATCTCCCTAATCACTGATCTTGTATGCCTTACACATCCTTCACAAAAGCTAATAACCCCGCAGAAGATTGTCCTATGATCCACTGCCTATTAACTACAAATTCCATGCATTTTTAACTTAGCAACATTCATATGAAGATGAAGACAAGCTGCGGAGAATAATAATCTGATGTTATTTTGAATGTGACTGCCAAAAAATACCTGCTGAAAATAAAAAAAAAAATCTATGTCATTCTTCTGATGTTGAATATATTTCATCGTCACTACAATGTTGGCAATTGTATTGGCAGGCACTAGTTTTTACACAAGTCTCTATTTGCTATAGCAAGAGTAAAAAGGTGAACACCACATATCATTATTATGTGACCATTTCCACATTCCCTTGGAAATGATCACATGATTTTTAAGCCAGAACAAATATAACTAAGATTTTTATATTATAATATTATGTATATAAAGAGAGCTTGAAATATATTGATCAAATAATATTCAGATGAATTGAAACCCATTACTTCCTCAAATTTTGTCATCAATATTTTTGGTATTTTTTGACTATCTACATCCTCACTGAAAAGTCACTAAAACGTATTCATGAGGCAGAGCAATATGTCCAAAGAATAGTTACGCAGCAACCCACAATGTCACCAAAATGTATTTATGCAGCAACCCAGTTACACATATAACACACGTCTGTTTCAGCTAGTGTGTAATGCTGAAGTAGTATGGATTTGGAGTTTGTACAATTCTCTGATGGTATTTTAAGTTAAAACAGGTTGCTGTACAAATAAGAGAACAATAGTGCAAAAATGAAGGTATGCTTGAAAAAAGTATTTTATTACTGATGTTTCTTACTTTAACTTTATTGATTGATTGCTCTTATACAGAATTATCAGTACACCACCATTTTGAAAATGGCTGTTGCTTTTTGTGCATTAGCTTGATGAAAAGATAGTTGGCGGCAAGTTTACAAATGCTCTGCAAAGTTAGCAACAAATTTATGACTTTTCAGTGAATAGTGTGGATAATCAGAATATATCATAATTTTTTTACAGTTATCACAGTCTTCACAAGTACAAAAAAGTATCAGCTTATGAGATCATATACAAATATAAATTTTTCAATAATATATTTAATTAGGAATCAACAGGAAGTATTTGTGAATATATACTATATAAGGAAACCAGAGAATTAACAAATATATAATTTAATGAACAAGCTATCAATTATCAGTCTAGAAAGTAACTATATTTCAGAAAGATTTATGTTTCTACATGAATTAGAGCAAAACAAACATCAATATTAATTTGTTAATTAAAAAAATTTACCCCTGAGGAATGGTGAAAGTCCAAAGACATTTTGCTTCCCTTCTTTTTACATCCGACCATTTCCAAGCTTTTATTTCACCAACACTTCCACTTAAAATAAATATATTTGCTTTGAGTTGATATCTAACTTTTCAATTAAAAAAAAACAATAACACAATACACTTAAGCCTTATGCATTGAATTAATAAATATAGTAACTTGTGTTTTGTTGTTTTATAAAATAAGGAATCTTAGAATTAATTTGATTTGGCAGAGTTATTTAAAAATGAACCTCTTTATGTTATGAATAACATAATAGATACATTTGTAAAATTAAATATCAGCAAATTTGTCATATTTTGTTATCAGATATAATACAGATTCCAATTTTCAATGCCTTTTGAATTGCATTAGAGCTACTGTTTTATGGTGGAAAGAAGTGCATACATTTTCTGAAATTTCACATTCCACAACAACATAATACAGCTGATATATTTATAGGCTATCCTTCAAGCTCAGGATCAGATCAAATTTTTCCATTAAAAATTACAAAATTGATTACTGCAAATAACATGGAAGGGAGTGTTTTAGTATAGTATGTTGCACTGCATGAATGACAATGTAGATTTAATTTTGTAATAATTATCCCCCCCACCATTCTTTCTGAATATATATGTTGTTTTCTATTTTTGTTAGCATTATAAACTGAAATTTGTTTCAAAATACATACAAACACTTGCATATGTAAAAATTACACACACAGATTACCAAATATTAGAGCAAGCATATAAACAGATATATAATTTTAGGCTAAATAAATATATAATGAAAATATTTTAATTGATTAATATATAGCAGTGTTTTATATATATATATAAATAAACAAAAAAATAATTTCTTCCAATTGATTTTCTTTACCATAAAAGAATTTGCCAACCCTGTAAAAAATATACCATTTTCAAGATCAAGATCATGTTTTAAACTAATGTCATTCGCAGTACATTTATTCTTGCATGGTAAAACAGAATGTGCCATTTCTAAATTTGCAATGAACTGCATAACACACCTAGATTATTGCAGCATGCAAAAGCAAAAAATGCTCCGTTTTTAATAATTTTTGTTTTATTATTATGTAAATCAATATTATAATTTAATTTTCTTTTTAATTGAATTTTGTTTTCTATTCTTTTTAAAGAATTGTTTTTTTGCTATTTTTGTTATTCATATAAACAGAAATTCAGTTTCAGAATCTTTCTAAATCTATAGATGTAAAAGTAGATTCCATAACAAGCACACAACATATATATATATATATGTAATATACGTACTTAGCAATACTGATATTGTAGAAACGTTCACAGCGTAGATACAAAGAAACATTGATGGTGTAGAAAGGTGGATTGTAGATCCATATTGAAACTGATTGATTTGGTTTTATTTAATTATGACAAAGCCCTTGAGCCTATCTGCCTAAAGGGAGGGATGACTTCGTGGAAATTGGCTTGTATATATATTACACATAAGGGAAACCATGAAAACGCCCATGCAGCCATTTGTTTAACTTTTCTTTTTTTTAAAAATAATCTAGAACTTTCAATGATTGTAGTTATTTTAGCTTTCCAGAACGCCAGAAATAATAAATACAAGAGCCTTTATCTGTCTCAATTGGACACTAGCACATAGAACTTAAAAAAAGAAAACTAATTTTAGGGATTAACACTTTAATATTAATAAATGAAGCCCATAAATCTGCAGCAGAGTTAGTGTGTATTAAGATTTTGAAAGTGTGACAGACAAGTAATTTTCTTCAAGGACAAATATTAATTTTCTTTAAGGACAAATATTAAAATTCAGGAATTCTGCCTGAATTTTTAAATAGTGAGCTTGACTGTTACAGACATTTACCAAGTTTGATATACTGCAAACTAAAATGGCCCTCAGAGAACATCTTGACGATTTTGAGATAAAAAAATTATAAAGTTGATGAAAAGATGCAGTTCAAGGAGTGTGGTTGATTAGTTTGATACTGCCATCAGCATCATATCGCAAAGATTCAGACAGCATTTGGAATGCTGTATAAAAGGCTGGTAATTATCCTCAAATAAAAATCTCCAGTGGTAATTATTTTATAATCTTATGGGCTGAGCAACTGACACACATGACAGAAGGCTTAGCAAGCTATCTGCAAAGAAGCATGGAGTCATATACCATAGTTTTACTTTAGACAAATGACTCCAAAAAGTAAAATGTTCGCTTGACAGCTAGTAAGCTGTGTTTCTTTAACGCCTGTTTCATGGCATCGCAACTTACAATGATGCAAAAAATAGTAATACTGTATAATAGCTCAATAAGTAAGGTGCTTGGTTTTGGTTATCGTATTTCGATCAAAACCGACTACAAGATATAATTAAATTCTTTTATTGTAATACAATCAAAACAAACAACTTATTCACTTAACAAAGAAAAGACAATTAGAATTATACACCAGGACATTCAATTAAAAATATTTTATATTCCAAATACACAACTGGACAACCCAAAGAAGGACAGTGAGCAAAACTGATCTCAGTACTTGCAGAGAGACATTTGGTTTATTTAACTATGGCAAAACATATAAGGGCTAAATACCTAATGGAAGGAATGCCCTCATGGAGGTCTTTTTAAGCCAGACTGACTCTCATCCTCGTTACAGATGAGGAAAGTCACAAAAATGCCATGATGTTAGTTTGTTTGCCTGGAATCAGAACCAGGTTTAACTGCCTGTGTTCAGCAATTTTACTGCTCAAACTCCAGCTTTAATTCAGCTAAGATCACTCCAGCTTTAACCCAGATTAGGATAAGAAGATCCACATTTTGTTCACAGCTATTGTTAAGATTACTTTTTGTTGACAAGACTAGATTCAGTTTCAGCAGTGCTTCTGGATGTCAGCTAATCTATCAGGATGGTGGCACAATATTCTCTCATACTGACTGCTTGGAATAAATCTCATTAAATACACTGGGAAAGCTCTAGGCAGGACAGGATTATTTAGATTACAGTAATGCACATGAGAGCTATCTAACTAAAGGAAGGAATACCTTAATGAAGGGGGTTTTAATGGATACCAACTTATATCGTATTACGTGCAAGGAAAAACTACAAAAACTCCCAAGCAGCCAGCCCATTTATCAGGATTTGAAGTTGGATTGAATTACCAATGTCCAGATATTTTACCACTCAGTATTGGCTGGAGAATGGTCATTGATAGCATGAGAACTTTTGTAGATATGATCCAATACATACATTGTTTTGTGCCACTCCTCTTCCATTTTTTCTACCTTTGATGATGAGTCAGTGTCAAGGTAATCATTTCCAAACATTCTTTGTCATGTTTAACTTCTTCACAAATTTTTTTTTTTTTTTTAAATTTTAAGCAGTAAAAGAAACAGAAAATAAATAATATTTTACTACTTCAATCTAAATGTTAATCTAAACCAGAGTTCCCAATGGTTACAGTATTGACCCCATGGGGGACAATGAAATTTTAAAGGGGGCCAGTGATGATCAAGGGGTCAATTAAGGTTCAACACCCCAATGTCCAAAGGCAATTGATTCACATAATGATAATTCCATTGATTACAAAAGAAACTGTTAATAAAATTGCTAACTAATTGTTTACTGATTTAAAACTGCATCCTGGAATAAGGAAGAAACCATGTAAAATTGATACAAGGGGGGATACACTAAAATTATTTACTATATTTTATAAATTAATAATATTTCTTTTACTGTATAAATTTATGTAGAAAATACAATATAAATAAGAACTTCAGAAAATAAAATCAGACAAATATGAAGAACACAAACCTGGAATGAATAACAAGAAATAGGTTGAATATTTTTTAAGATGATTTAAAAATTAAATAATTTTATGAAAAATGTTAAAAAAAATCACATTAATACATAAAACACAGCCATCACATCAATAAAACTGAACTTTCGAGAAATTTAAATTTGGAGTTTTGTTTCTGAAAACTTTTTATATTTATAAAATTAAAATAATAATAAGACTAAAAATAATTCAACAGAAATTTAATAAACCAATATTTTTCAAACTTTTGTTTATATTTTCAATCTAACTGCAATTTTAAAATTATTTATGTCAATTATTTGTACTATGATTATGTTATATACTATATATTATAAAAAAAAATTAAAGGAGGTGAATGGGGAAAAAAAACACTTCTTTAAAAGGGGTCGATGCAACAAAAGGTTGTGAATCCTTGGTTTGCTAAAGCAAGCCATCCGCAACGAAGCACGAGTCATATACCACAGTTTTACGTCAGACAAATGACTCTGTAAAGCTGACTGTTTGCTTAACAGCTAGTATGCTGCGTTTCTTTAATGCCTGTTCCATAGCATCAACTTATAATGATGCAAAATATAGTAATACTATATAATAGCCCAATGAGTAAGGTACTTGGTTGTGGTTATTGAATTTCAGTCAAAAATGACTATAGGGAATAATTAATTTTTTTTTAAATACAGGTATTAATATAGGGAATAAGAGGGAATTCTACAAGGAATAATTACATTCTCTTAAATATCTTTTCTATATTTCAGTTTTATATTTATTATATTACCCCAGCTTTTATTTCAAAGAAAATAATGCAGTTTACAATAATCATTGATTTTTAATATGCAAGTAAGAACAGACATTTTACACTAATCTAGAAGGCAAATATAATTTGTACTATCTAATAATAATAATAAAAAAATAAAACAATACGTTATTTAAACAATTATTATGATTAATTTGTGAAATCAGCTATGCTAAACATTACACAATTATTTAACCAAAAAACTCTAAAATATTAAAATATTTCAGTTATTTGAGCTTCCCAGTTATTTAAATGCTATATAAAATAAAAATAAGATCCCTAAACTATCGAAACACACACTGCATGTAAACTTGAGGAAGAAAATTAATTTAAGAATTAACACTTTGAAATTAATATATGTAGTTCACAAAGGCAGAGCTTGTTTGACATAACTGATTCATGAAACCAATTATGCTAAATATTATATCAACAAATCACGCATAAAAATTTTTAATAAAATATATGCATTACTTAAATATTACCTTATAATAAGTTGCTTTGAAGATACCAAAGAATAAATTGGACTAGAATCGGCTAAAATAAGAAAATACACATCAGAAATTCCATGAAAACAAACTGAATAAAAGTAAAACTATTGCAATGAAATTTATACTGATAATAATCTTAGAAATTTAAATTTAGTAGTTTCTTGAAAATAAAAATAATAATTTATGATTAACCACACCCTCATAAAAAGTGACCAACTTATTGGTGACTTTATTATTGGTGAAAAAAGGATACTTACGCATTATCTTGCTGACCACATAACTGTCACCAAGCAACATAATTTAGCACCAATTATGGATAAGCCTGACCTAACACTCATAATATGAGCTTCCGTTTAATATAACCCTAATTGAGTTTTGATAATCCACCTTTTTTTTTATGAACAAGGATTTAAATTATCAGATTATGCATTACTACAGTATTTTTTTCCTTGCATTTTTCGGTGGGCAGGGCAAAAAGGATTAACATTTAGGACCAGCTTTCCACAGAAAAGCAAGCAATACATTATTTTCATAGTTATAAGATCCTACCAAAGAAAAAAAAATGAGTATAATAGACATGATATGGTTAGCTCAATGTGGCTGAAAAAACAGCAATGGATTGGAACAATTTCCTGCAGGAAGTTTGTACATATAGCATTCCAAACAGATCTTCCAGTAAGATTAGGGCCTAGCAAATTAGTAAAAATGGAAAAAAGCCTTTTTATGAAGTGGGTCGAATATTCATTATTTATAAACCCTTTTAAGACGGGCATCCCATACACACATTCTGTTGAATGTCTCTCACAGCTGGGTGTTCCACACACACATCGCTGAAGGGCTAACACAAGGGACAGTTGAGCATGTATGCATTTGAAGCTGAATATAGTTTAAGGATCCTGACCATCAGTTTGATCACATTCTGCATAGCATCAGTATCAGCTGCTGCAGGGAAGGAAGGAAAGCATAATATAAACAGAGCTGCTCGGCTCTTTTACTCACCACATGATATAAGTATTCCCATTTCTGATATGCCCTTGAATCTTTTATTTATTTATTTATTTATTTATTTTTTTTTTTTGCTACTACATAGGGTCTTTTAGGGTTACTATATCAGGTTCTATTATCCTTTGCATTGCTTATATTCCCCATACTTCCCTTTTTATTTCTGAAAGCCTTGACTTCAGTTTATTATGGCAAGAAAACATTATTTATTAGAGAAAGGTTATACTTGCATGGTAAATGAGCCAATTAGTGACATGGATAAGAGTGATGATTCAGTTTCTAAAAAGTTAGAGAGCTATATTTCTAATGATTCTTATACACGCACTTTATCAGACTGAGAATCTGGCTTCTACTTCCTGTGAAAGATTTTCTTACTTCTTGTAAAGTCTTTCTAGTATTTTTTTTATTACATTTAAGGTTTATTAATGTATTCTATCAATTAAAACTTCAGAATAGTTTGAATAGTGTTTCCAAAAATTGTTTCTCAAAGTAAACAATCTGTTTTACATATTTTCATGTAATGTAAAGGAAAAAGATTATTAAATGCTCATTTTAACATGACATCTTAAGTAATAATCTAAAATGATACCAAAATTTTATGCCTTAGGACTTGAACATTTTTTCGTGATTTTTTTTTTCTAAAGTTAGGTTTAGAGATGCAAAATCCCCGTCCAGTGGGATGATTCTTTTTAACTCCCATCCATCATGAAGGAACAAACAAAAGAGCGCAGTATCTCAAAAGGGATAAATAAAGCAAAGTCAGTTCTTTCAGAATTTCTCAAGAACAACTGCCACAATTTTGATAGAATCTCGCCAATGGCAGCCATTTTTCATTGTTGACAGGATTATACATAAATACTGATAAATTTGTTTAACTACCTCTTTGAGTGCTATATAATGTCTGTTCATAAATAATAATAAAAAGAAGCATTTTCAAAAAAAAAAGTATGAGAAGAAACGAGAATTTGTATAGCCAATATTTACATTTTTACAGCCAGTGGATACCGTTTAGTGAAATGATAGTTAGAGTGCAAATTCACATGCATTCAAACATGTGAGTTTTACTTGCATATATAGGTTGGTTATTGTTGCATGTATACTTGAAAGTATGCAAACACAGTAGTTCTAACACATGTTGAAACTAGTGATGCAGATAATCAGATAATAAAGAAGGAGGGTGTAATCATAACTAAATTTACATACTATTTAAAGAATTTATTAAATTTATAATGCATACTGTACTTAGTAAAACCCTAACAAAGCTGTTCCTCTGCCCAAGGTCATCTTAAACAAATCATAGGTTTTCTGGCTTTTGTACCATTCTGGGCTCTTACCTACACCAACTCTTCCAAGAATAACAATAAATTTAATAGATGAAATCTTGTGAAAGGATTAGCTAATTCAGAAATCATTGCTTTATAGATATCCTTTCAAGTCCCAGCTTGCTTTATAGAATTCCTAAGCTTTACAGAATTACTAAGATCAGATGGTCAGCTGAACAACCTACTGATTTTATTGCCAAGATCTTATAACTTTGTTTGAATTCGTAATATTTTTCTTACTGTAAATGATTTTCTTTACTAGATACAAAGAACATAAGCCAATCATGGTTAATATTTCAATTACTATCAATTTTAAGATTATTATAAGCTTTTAATTTTTTTTAAATCAAATTCTATTTAAGCATTTATGGTTTGGTTCAAAACTAAAGCAATCATAAAATTCAAATGATTAGTTTTTGTTGTACCTCTGATAAAGACAGCAAAAAGTAGTCAATGTTTTTAATTATTTTCATGATTTTTAAAATTTTACCTGCTATAAATATCTTCCACTTTCAATTTTTCAGAAATTAAGGACAGTTTTGATTATAGCACATCCTATTGATTTTTACTAATTACTTACTTTTTTAATTTATAATTATTATTTTTTTATTTAAGTGTTTCTGTCTCTTTATTTCTGCTGGAAAAGCTTAATATATTTTCGGCATCTTGCCCTTCATGAGGAAGATACAATGATTTATTATTAATTTAAAATTTTTGGCTTCTAATACATATTTATAAAAAACAAAGATTCATCATACTTTCATTTTTTTTTACTTTTTCATTCATAATTTTCAAACATTTTCCAATCATGTATGAGAGAAAAAAAAACTAATTACTTACCAGCAAATTTAAAAATAGGATATTTCTGAGATGGATCAGCCTGAAAATCTTCATCATCTTCCAAAAGAGGAGATAAACTGTTAAATAAAGAATGACTCATAAGTTTTTAGATGATGGCAAAAAGATCTCGTTTTTTCTTTGATGAAAATAAATAGACCAACAATTTTTATGCGAGCCAGCCACTGCTGACCATGATGAAAACTTTCACAAAGTCCCAATATTCTTAGGAAGATAAATTTTGAATTTAAAGAAATCTACTTCATAAAGGGGGCAGCAAGTTGGGTTTACAGGTTTGTTCCTTCAGTTAAAATAAATAAATAAATAAATAAAATTACTTGAAGTTAAAAAAAAAATCAAAGAAATTGAATTACTCAAAAACTTATTAAAAATCTTTTTTTTTTGTATCAGTGCACATATAATATATGTATAAAATCAAGAGATAATAATTAAATCAGAAATGATGGCCCACAATCTAACAGGAAGAACATAATCAATACTAGCCATCATATTTGTTTCAACACGTTGGCCACCATTTCTCATTTAATTATATATCAGTTATTTAATTAATTACACAGCATACTGCATCACACTCGATGAGAGTACTCTGAAAGAGCTGCATCACTTTTGCTGCTTATTGCTTTGCTATGTCAGAGTGCGTACCACAGTCAAAGTAGACCCGTATTGCATAAGCTCTGTTCGTGGACTGCAGCATTATCTTCCTTACTACAATTTATCATGGACCGAATTATAGAATTTATGACTACGGAGATAACGAACCTTGAATGTATCAAGAAAGCTGACAGCTCATTATCTGAAAAGGATAATCGTGACCTGAATTTCTTCCGAAGACTCAAGCTTTTCGTCGAAGGTAAAATTCAGTCTGAACGATCCACGACGACTACGCTTTAAGTTTTAAACCTTATATTCCACCCACAAAAATCAAGATATCCCATCACAAGGAAATAAAACGAACGTTAGGAGAGCTACAAAACTTGCTCGTTCAGATAAAGAGGTATCTAAAACACATAAAGCATTCGATAATGATACTACGGATTCTGATTCTGGCCCAAGGGGTAACATTACAAAACGGCCAAGAAAGTACTCAAGGAAGCCCACCCAAATGAAGCTACCTGATTTGTCTCCAGTACTGATACACGAACAACCAGCTCCCGCCAGCATAGAAATTGCTTTGGATCAACAGTCCGTCAATCACGATGCTCCTCTGTCTACGCGTACTCCACCAATTATCATGAAGGACCAAGCCTTCCACTTCTTGAAATTACAAGGAAAATTAGCTGGATATAATCTATCCCTCTGCAAGGACTACCATGGTCAGCAGATTAAAGGTAGATTTAAGATACAAGCATACAACCCAACCATCTACAAACAACTAATCAAAGTTCTAACGGATGAAGCTATCTTCTTTCACTGCTTTGAGCTCCCCGAGTCAAAGCTTATCAAGGCAGTCATAAGACATTTACCTTCATATATCACATGCAATGAAATTGCAGAGGACCTTTCTGATCGAGGATATAAAATTGAACGTGTAGATCAACTCAAATGCAGGAGAGACAGGGAAATTATCAACCTGCCGCTATTCGTCATCACCTTGGATAAGAGAGAAAAAGTCTGTTGAAATCTTTCATGAAAAATTCATGCTTGGCATGAAAATTGAAGTCGAATGCTACAAAGGCAGAGCTGGACCCCTACAGTTTTTTCGCTGCCAGGGATTCCATCACACTCAAAATCAGTACCATCATGCTGCTCACTGTGTTAAATGCACCGAAAACCATCAGTCGTACATGTGCACAAAAAAAAAGTCTGTTCCTCCTAAGTGTGCGAACTGCAACGAGGTAGGCCACGTGGCCAATTATAGAGGTTGCATTAATTTTCCTAAACCAAAAGAAACTACTGAAAAAACCTATGCAGATAAGTTGTCACCAACAAGTCATATTCACAAGCCCTTAATTCAGGGTTAGCTCCTGAAAGTGTCACTGAAGTAAAGCAAATTCTGCATGAGCTTAAAACTTTCATCACTCTTATTAAGGAATCAGGTCTCCCATTACTTTTCAAACAACTCCCTAGTGATAAAAACTCCACTGAAGATTGCCCTGAAAGTGCTACTAAATAATGGATAATTGATCCTGCAGTGTGACGCCAATTAAATTATGCATCTGGAATGCTAATGGACTTTATCCAAAATTTCAAGAATTTCAACATTTCCTTCACGAACATGATGTGGATATTACTCTGGTTTCGGAAACTCACGCACAAAGGAGCCATAGATCTAAAATCGAGAACTTTCGTGCATACAGACGTGACTGCATATGTCATCGTGGCGGTGGTGTATGTATACATGTAAAAAGTATTTTTCTTCATGTTTAATAAGTGAATCATGAGACTTCAATATGGAAGTAGTGACTGTCTGTATTTCGCTTCCTACTTTTAATAAGCTGTATTTTATATCTGCCTCAAAACAGACTAAGTGATGTTGTTATACTTAAAAAACTCTTACCTGATAACTTACCAACAATTGTGGCAGGTGATCTTAATGTAAGAAACGTCACTTGGAATTGTCGTAAGACGAATCTTAATGGCAAAATTCTCCACAATTTCATCATCAACAATCCTGTTTCCATCTATGTGCCAGGTGATTACACTTACAGGCCTGAGCGCATTGAATTTTTGGACACTCTGGACTTAGTGCTCTCGACCACTTCACTTCCCATGGTTTTGGATGTAAAGCACGAACTTACTTCAGATCATCTTCCAGTAATGCCATATTTAGGCATAACCAAAGCAATCAATAACACATATTGTAACAGAGTTGACAAGACGCTTTTTCAAAATCTTCTTGTTAAAAGCAATTTGGCATTCGAAAATCTATAAGATAAGCATGGCATTGATAAAGCAATTGATGATGTGACACAGACCATCCAGGCACCGATCTCCAAGGCGAATGAATGACTCATAGACTTAGACTGGTTACTATTACCAGGCTACAGCAAACGCAATGTTGCCAGTTCTTGAAATAAAGCCCGAAGGCACATGACGTAATGAAATCTGGATGTGGAGATATCTCAGATGAGAAATCGGAGGAAAAGAGAAAAGAAAACAGAATGACTCAATGCTAAAGACGACGCTTTTCATCTCCATCGATGCACACGTGACAAGACGCAGAAGCGCAATAGGCTCAGAAAAGAATATCATGACATGGGATTAGCGAATCAAGAGCGAGATAAACCATCTCAGCACAGAAATTAATAATTTTAAAGATGAAATCTGGTCTGAAAAACTTTTAAATCTTAATGCTCAAGATGGCTCTCTTTAGAAATTAGTTAAAAGTTTCAAGAAATCTTATGCTACAAATCAGCCTATGCTTCACAATGGAAACTCTGCTATTTCTTACCAAGAGAAAGCTGATGCATTTGCTTTGCATCTAGAGGAACAATTCACCCCAAATTTAACGCCTTGTGATACAAATTTTGAAAGAAATTCTCTAATCAAATTCCAAAACTGGATCAACTCACTTACCATAAAAAATCTTATTACTCTTACTACCCCTGCAGAAGTCTCACTTATAATCAAGACACTTAAACCCAGAAAATCTCCTGGAATCGATGGCATTACCAATAAAGCAATTAAATTTCTATCTAAAAATCTCATATGCAATATCACTAGCATATTCAATGCTGCTCTCACGAATTGTTACTTTCCCACGGCCTGGAAGATTGCAAAAATCATTATGATGCCGAAACCGGGAAAAAAATCATTTACACACCAATGAATATAGACCTACAAGTCTTCTTCTGGTTCTCAGAAAAATATTTGAGAGAATTATTCTTTTAAGAATTCAGCATTATCTAAATTCGCTCCCCCCTGAGCAATTTGGATTCAGAAAAAAGCTGTCTACGAAGAAACAACTCTTTCGCATCACAGAATTTGCCAGTTTGGTGCTTCACAATCGATTAAACGTGGCTATCCTCATGTTAGAAGTGGCAAAAGCCTTCAACCGTGTCTGGCATGAGGGACTTACCATCAAACTTATGGATTTCAACTTTGAACTCGAGCTTCTGCACATCCTACGCTTATTTATCACTCAAAGGACCTTTAAAGTCTGTGTTAACGATACTTTTTTCTCTGAAAGAATGATTAAAAGTGGAATTCCACAAGTAAGCGCCCTTGGCTCGATCATGTATCTTTCTATGCTGCTGACGAAAACCAACACTTCTAATTCCATTCTATCAAGATCCTACAGCAATTCACCCCTCTAACTGAAACCTGGTGCAGCAAATGGAAGATTAAGATCAATGCCAGTAAGTCACAACTTCTGTTCATCCACAGGAAAAAGAGGAATAGACCTATAACAAAAAATTTTCTCCTCTTTAACGAAGCTTCCTATTGTGAGACACGCGAAATACCTAGGTGTCACTATCAGCGACAGACTTATATGGACACAACATATCAACAACATCAGAAATCAAGCCCTGCATGTTATTAATTGTCTCCTTCCTCTAATTAGAAAGTATTCAAATCTAGGACTTGACAAGAAACACCTGATTTACCTTACAACAGTGCGATCAATTCTCACCTATGTATCTCCTACTTGGATTACGGCAAAATCCACAGACTTCCATAAACTCCAAATTGTGCAAAATAAATTCCTCCAGATCACAGTAAGCGCACCTTACTATGTGAGGAACTCTGCATTACTTAGCGATCTTAACATCGAACTGTTAAAAGATCACTTTCACAAGATTAATGAAATTTTTTTTTCAGAAAGCCTGTTCTTGCAATCTGGTTAATCAATTTCAGATTTTCAACTATGAAATTAGAAGATCAACATCTGCATCCATTTACAGCTTTTTCACTTAATTTAAATGAAAATCATCCAACTTAAGTGTTTTTCCACCAAACATAAGCAGCATACGTCAAAGCTACAACCTGGGAGGGTGACCTCCCACGTGACCATGGACTTTGCATGTTTTTGACTTTTTTCAGCTTCTTGTAAGAGACCCTTACATGTTTATATCTTTTTACTATGTGATATGCAAGTTATACTTTCACGGAAAAATAGCTTCAGGCACATCTGAAATGAAAATATTTCTTTAAAAGAGTTTTTTCTACATATTTGAGAAGTTAACCAATAGTAAGTCACTGTGCTCCCATGTGACCATGCAAAGACTGTGCCATATCTTCCAAATGCCATTTACTGTATACAGTGTACATATTCTATTTTTATGTACTTATAACCCTTATGTTTACATTCTGCTAATCCAGAAAATTATGTACTTTCATTTCTCAGTCATATTTATTGTTATAATCATGCATTTTCCTATGCCAACTTGTCAAAGCCAATGAAGTGACTGTTTCAGCACATGATGTGACGCTAATTTGGACTTTGATTTTCACAAGGATTATATACTTTTATACTGAAATTTCTTGCTGTATAGGCATTATAGGACTCTCACCTACAGCAGAAAATTTTGTTTTCTTACTTATTATCTCTACTTATTTTTAAAATTGTGATTTTTCATGATTCTTGTCCACAGCCAATGACATAATCATGTATATATTGTGCACTATTTATTTGATCAAGATTCATTACTCAGGACCCTTTTTTTCCTCATAAATTACTGCATAGCAAAATGAAATTTGTTTTTATAATGTTGATTGTTTATAAATCCTCACTCTATTTTATTTATGCCTACTACTGAATTGTATTTTACATCACCACATGATGACAGTTCTTCAGTCGCGATGTGCCACCTTCTTTTTATTGATCACATCTTGTCTCTATGACACCTTCCTAGATCTTTTACTTCCAGGACGTCTTATGTAAAGACAACTGGCAAAAAGCCCACAATATAATGCGGGCTTAAGGTCAGTATAACAGTGGTAAACGGAACATACTGCATAACTTTAATAATTAAAAATCTTAATTTTGAAATTTCTGAACTCCCAACTTCAACGCATATTTATAATTTTAGTACTCTCTAAGAATGGAATATTCAGTGTTAACTATATGGTTTTTTATAATGAGTGATCAGTTTAATGCTTGTGATAAAATACTATTAAATTTTTAACTAATTTTAAAAAACACGTCAAAACATCTTTTGAAAAAAATTAAAAGCATTTTCCAAAGACTTTGGATATGCCACAAAATTACATAGAAGTTTTACTTTTTTATAACATAATATTTCATTTAATTTAGCTAGAAAAAAGTCATGTCACATGCAAAAAAATTGCAATAACTCAAATTTGTCCGTTTGAAAGTATCAATATACTATTCAAAAAAGAAATTAATGAAGTGATATCATCCAAGACAGTGTACTCTGCGTAGTACAAATGAAATTCAAACATTTTATGAACATTTTGCCCAACATCTCATTTTGAACAAAGAGTATTTTAGCAAAGAATCTTTTATTGCTTCAGAGTCAGATTTATGGGGGTCACTCAAGTTGCAACTGCCAGCATCTTCACATTCTGAGGGATCTCCAAATGATTAATTAATTTTCAAAAAATAGTTAATGCACCCCTATATCATAAGAAGTCAATCTTCCAAAAGTTCAAACACTATGTCACAAATCCATTATTGTTTTCCTTTGATTAGAAATACAGCCAAATTATATTACACCCATCTTGAAATGTTACCGAAATAATTCTATGAAGTCAACATTTCAAGATAATTCAAGCTGACAGATACCAAAAGAGATTTCTACTAATGCATCTAGGAATGTCAGGACCGCTGATACAAATGTATGTTATTTGGAAGGTAAATAAATAAATTTTTACATTTCAAATAGAAGTGATCTTACAATCATGTTCTGTGAATGTTTGAATACATAAGTATACATATTGCACAGGACAGCTCCGCTGATGCTGCATGCCCCCAGTAACTGAACTTGGAAGCAACTATTAGAATTCAGTAATTTGATTTGGTGAACCCTCATAAATTTTTCAATATTTCAAAAAATCAAGATGATTTTGAAAAAATATTTGTAAATCTAAGGTAAAAATTATGCGATAAAGTTACCTTAGAGTTAATTGGGTACTCTTCTGCTATCGGGACTGGATTCAGAAACATATGTACCTATATACATCCAAGTTCAAATGTTGCCGTGAATAGCAAACATGCTTGCTTGCTATTTTCTAGCTATCATTATGTAGTTGCTGATTGGATGAGGTAAATCCAGAAAGTTCAGAACTGAATAGTGATGCAGGAAAAATAGCTCAAAGTCAGGATGTCTGTCACATGCGAGGTGACTCTCACAAGTGCAGACTCGGAGGATGTTGCTTGATATGGGTCAAAGTTCAATACCAAGTTCATACAATATTATATACAATAGTATTTACAGTACATTGTAAAGTCTAGGTTGGGAAATTATGATTATTGCTTAGAATATGAGTAGTAAATAGACAAAGGTGTCTATCACCATTAAGAATTTCATAACGAAATAAATTAAACTGCTGCGTATGGTCACATTCAGTAGCTCCTTTGAAAAATTTGTCATTAGTCTTCCTGGTAAAAGTATCAAGAGGATCAATTTTTAAATCATTGCGTAGCACTTTATTATGTACAAAGTAGTGAGCATTGGTGATAACGTGGAGAAATCTACTTTGCACGATTTGGAGTGCAGCCAAGCAGCATTAATCACAGCAGTCCATGCAGGCGAAGCATAGGTCATTATTGGCCTTATTGTAGATAAGTAAATTAGTCTCTTTTTCTTAAGGTCCAATTTAGAGTAGCGACATATGACTGGGAATAAATACTTTATTACATACAGAGGTTTACTCTCACATGGTTAACATGAGTCCAAGTACGTCTGCTGTTAAGAATCACTCCTAAAATTTGGCTTGGTTCTCTGCTGGGAGTGGTTTTTAATTACGAGTATAGTCAGTGTATACATAGGTAGTAAGGAGTCTAACATGCTTTCACTGAGCCTATTTCGAGGAGGAGTACTAAAACCCACTGAAATGAATATCACCATAAGGAGGTAAATTGATGCAAACAGTAATTTGTTCACAACTAATATCCCAGCATTTATTCATTAAGCAAGACTGAAAGTTATGTTTAATGTAAATTATGCCACCTCCATGGTGAGTCATACTATTACACCGATAATTTCGATAATTGGGGATAGACAAGTGATGACACGGCTGAGCATGTATTTCAGTCAAAATCCCAACACCGATATCATGAGTGTAGAAAAAGTTCTGCAATTCGTGCATCCTATTATGAAGACCATTGCATTCCACAATGCGAAAGCGATTGGAGTAAGCGGCCATGTGTATTTATTATCCATTAACAGAACAATTAGTGGATTTAACAGTCTTGACATGTGGTGAAGTTATTACAGTTAATTGCTTGAAGTGGAGGGGTAAACCCAAATCCTTAAAGAGCAAAACAAATATTTTGAGTCCATTTAGCACTTTAGCTTCGCTTAGAGATTCAGGGGCAAGCCATTAGTCAGCGCTTAGGAGTAAGATTTATTTATGACATATCTATCTGCATATGATTTAACAGGTGGTGTCGTTTTCTGCTTGGAGAACATTTCACACCCACGAAAATTCCCAGCCGATTTTCTGCCAGTTCGCACATTTTGGGGGCTCACTTTTACTTTTTGTGCACTTGTAAGACTTGTGTTCTTCACTGCAGCGATAAACACTTTGGGATGTGACGGCAGTGGATTTGTGAGTGGTGGAACCCCTGGCAGCTATAACAATGAAGGGTCCAGCTCTGCCCTTGTATCTCTCAACAGCATTTTTCATACCTAGCATGAATCTTTCATGATAGATTTCTTTGCTTTTTTCAGTTCTTGCGAGAGTGATGAGAAAGAGAGACAGGTAGTAGATTTCCCAATTTCTGCCTCTTTTAAACTGATTAAACATGGAGTACATCGCAACCTTTATATTTTAAGTCTTCGGCTCATTCTTCAACTTGCGTGCATGAAGGTAAGCTTCGAACTACTGCTTTGATGTTTTTTGTTGTCTGGCAGCTAAAGCAATGATGATATATTCCTTCACTGATGAATATCTTGATGATTTGTTAGTAAAATGTCAGATTTTTCGTTTGAATCTTGAATCCACCATGGATTAATTCTCCATAGTAAAAAAAAAAAAAATTGTGGAATGCTTCATGATTTTGTGTGCCATCCTTGCACAGGGGCCATGCTAACCTACTCTGTATCATTCCAATTTTAGTATATGTATTGCCGAAGCAAATACACACGCATACATGACCACATATATACATACATTTCTGAACCCAGTCCCAATAGCAGAAGAGTAGCGTTAATTGTTATATATTGCAACAAAAAATTTCAGAGTCTAAAGTTAATAAAAAAATTTTAAAATGATAAGGATTTTCTCATTGCAACAAAAATAATGATAAAGCTATGAATCAGATTCACAGCCTCTTGTGTAGATTAGATTTTAAAGGGGATGAAACAGAATGGTTTATGTCTTTGAATGACAAGTCAGTTGCTCAACTGGTTGCTAGTATGCAAACACTAACAGTTGCATGTGAGCATTTTAAAGAGGTGTGCAGCAAACAAAAGGTTGGAAAACACAATGTTCATCACAAAATATGCAGAACTGTCTGAGATCCTTTACTAAATTTAATTTATGCCATTATATAAACAATGCTGGATATCTAAGATTGTGCATGTACTAAATTTAATTTATACCAATACAGAAACAGAGTTCTTAGGACTTAATACATATATTCATAAAAACAGCAGACTTTTATATTCATACACAGAAAGAAAAGAATGTTTATATTTTAAAGGAGGAAGAAAAAAACTGTTGTTACCCATATATGATCTTAAATTTTATTTATAACACATGGCAGGAAAGATAGAAACTAGCAATTAGAGAAAGAACTTACATTTTAAGAAAATAATATTTTAAATATATACTCTAATATGACATGCTTACTTGAATATGGCTATGGTCCCATAGTTACTTGCAGCAGCAAGATAATAACCACATGAAGAATATGCAACACTGAATACTGTTGTATAGTACTGCTTAATATTATCCATGATAAAGATTACACTGCATGTGCAAATATGAACTAGAAATAAAAAAAAAAAAAGTTTAATACAATACAATTTGATTTTCTTCATTAATGCTGACACTTCATAAGCCCTTTGATGATTAAGTATGATGGCCATTTTATCAAAGAAATGCCCACAATTTATAGGTAAAATTGCTATGCTATAAAATATGGCAATTACCAAAAAAAATTAGTAATGATATTCAGTAGTTATCTAATAATGTGTTAAAAATGTCTGTCACATGACACTGGGTACTTACATATTAGCATAACCCCTTCAGAAGTCTCTAAATTCTCAGAATGAGCCAAACTGTGGCAACCATGGGCATAACAATTCTTGATACTTACATATTAACACAACCACCTTGGTGCAATTTAGCAATTTTTTACAGATGGAAATATAGAAGCTACTTATTGTGTTACAAATTGACGATTTTCACAATTTTTTTTAAAGATTCCCAAACTATCAGTATTTGCATTTATTTGCTGACAAGCATTATTAATGTATGAAATGTCAACATATTTTAGAAATTTTAAATATAAATTTCTTCTTGTTAAATGAAGATTTTTCGATAAATTAAAAAAAAAATAAAACATATTCATCTCCAAATCTTTCTGTAACTTTTTTGAGATATTCTTTTTCCCAAGTATACATCAATTTGTTTTTACTTAAAAAATATCAGATAATTACACAGACTCATCATGCAAACTCAGCAACACCTGCTATCTACCAAACACATCTCTTTATTGTTCCTTGTAATTATGGCAAAATTCTGTATTCCTACAGAAATTTCACTGAAGTCTCTTCTATTGCAGATAAATTCTACAATCTACAATTACCTAAAGAGATATTATGTGCATGGTTTTCAGAGTGTGGCAGAATCTGAAAATTTGGCGACTTCTACTATGGTGGTTGCAATAATACATAAGTACCCAGTTCTTCAGTTCTAACAGACAATTGCAGCTTTTCCTTGTCCTTACTATTATTATTTTCATTTTATCACATGTAATTGTTCCAGTCAACTGCAGCATTTTCACACACATTAAGCTGTTTGTTACATCATTTAATAGCAGTGATGAACAATATTCTGGAGCCGCTGAAGCAATTTATAACAAACACGAAGACGCTTTTTCTTTTTTGCAATTTTTAACAATCACCTTCGTCCTTAACATAGCTTCAAGTTATGGCTATTTTCGCATACTCGTTTGTCAGGTAAAAGATCTCTTTCTTGAAAAAATGACATGGCATCCACATCATTACTCGGTAAATTAATACTGCTAATATCATATTCACAAAAAAACCAATGAATGCATTTTTGAATAAACAATGCACATTTGAAAACCTCATCAAAAATGAATAATATAAGAACATATGGCGACAACAAAAATGCAATCTGGTGCTAATATACACTTACATGGTGAGATATAAGAACACACAACTGGAACTAATATACACTCACATGGCGAGGTTTAAGGACACACAGCCAGATTTTGGTGAGATATCTCAATTGAATCTCAGGTGGCCGCTATAACAAAGAAGTACCAAAAAACTTTTTATTCCAAGATTTAGAGATAAATTGTTAGTATTTGTTGCTCTTAAACTCAGTTTTAAAACTGACACATTAGGGTTTTGCATGCAATGGAAAAAACTGCAGTAAACTGAAAAGCTGCTTTGAATTTGTTTCCAAAGCGATTGCTGCAAAATTTCTACAAGAGCAAAAGAAAACAAAACCTACTTTTAAGTTAGCTTACCAATTGTTTTCAAAATAAGTACATAATTCAAACATAAAATATGCATGTATTAAGTTTTGCAATTGTAATTCCTCATTCTTTTTTGCTTGTAAAATATTGCCAAAATGTGCCAGAGTTATTGTGCTAGTATGAATACTGGAAAGTCATTGCTTTGAGAAGTTAGTTTTACATAATATATAAATAAAAAAGTATATGGTACTTCATTATTCAGTACTTATGTCCACTTTAGTAAAAGTATTATCCACTTTAGTAAAAATAGCCAAATTTTCAGAATGTGCCAATGTATGGCACGGATGAGTTTAACAATTCTTCAGTCTTAAGACATCACGTCACCACTGTCATATGTTTTTTGCCAAAAGGGGCATATGGCCCAGAAGGACTATCAGTTTCAAAACAGCATTTTGTGTTGAATCACTATAAACAGCTGTATCACTTTTCAGATTGTTGCCACCAAATATTAATGCCCTGCATTATATTTAAAGAAATTAAACAATGAAGAATCTGCATGAATATATGTATGTTTCTCACACTGTAAAAAGACAACGGTACCTAGAGCCCTCAAATTTTGAATAACATAGTCCTCCACCAGAATATGGGTCCCTAGAATCCCAAATCTTGAATTTCAAATTTGTTTTATTATATATTTCATATTATTTAAACTTTGACGAACTTTTGATTAAAAATTTCAACGATTTCAAAGTAAACTGTGGCAATACACTGCACAGAATAAAATATTTTATCTCCAGCATGTGAGACTGTTTATTGGAAATTCTAATGATATGCTGTTTTAAAATATTTCTAGTCCAAGCGCATGAAACATGTATGTACGTGTATATGAAAAAAAAAAATCTCCCTTTGGACATACTATAAAATCTGAAAGCTTTCAGATTTTTTTTTTTTTTCTGGCCTTCCAAACTTCAATAGTTTTTTTTAAACAAATTGGATTATTTTTTGTTTTAAATTTAATTTTAAGATATACACTTGTGGAATTTGCCTGCAATGAAAGAAATTCCTACACAGATTCTCAGGCATACAGTATTTTACATCAAAATTGCTATATATGAACAACTGCTTTCAGTCAGTTCTTAAAGTGATTGCCAAGAATTTCCCTGGAATCAAAGAAGCAAAAATCTATTCATAAATATGTTCATTGACTGATTTTTCAGAATTTATATTTAATTAAAAAGTAAACTATGCTCATAGGCATGTAATATACATTTTTTTTTTTTAACTACAAGTCACCATTCTTTTTCTTCTGCAAAAAATCACCAAAATAGTGACATTAATATGTAAGGGGCCCTTATTATTACAGCCCTCATTAGTTAAATAGTGCAAAATTGACCACAAAGTGTTAATTAAGAAAAAGGTAAGCAATTAAATAACAGACATGTTTAATAACTCAAATATGTCAATCAATGCCAGTTCCTTTGCCCAGCAGTAAATAAATTGCAATATGTTACAAATGATGCTCTTGAACAAATTGTCAGAAGAAATGTTTTTATTTCACTTGACAATTATCACACTGTACCTCCAACATGCTTTCAGTGATATATATATAGTTTTATTACATGGCCATTTCTTCATCTTCAAAGAACATGCATTAGAAACAAAGGATAACTTTTGCCATACTTAGATTTCTTCTTGTGATGGGCAGACTGCAAGTGACTGTGATTAGAACTGTCAACCATTTGATTATGATTTGCAACATACATCTTTAACTTCAAAATAATTTTGGTACAGTTTCCATCACTTTGGCTATAAAAATAAAAGATTGCTAAACATTTTAATTTTTATGAAAACTGAGAAAAATTTCCACAAACTAGCCAATAAATTATATCATATGCCAACTTTAGATACTCTAACACCTTTGCATTGATATGTTATCAACATCATACCCAGTAAGAAATGTAATGGATCCTCATGCATTAAATAATTGTGCTTGCGCTTAAAATGTTTTTCAGTTATTTTGTAACTTTGCCTAATAAAGTTGGTTGTTTTATCAAAATAGCGAGATTTCTTAAAAAAATTTCATTACAATATTCTGCTCTCCCCAAAAGACAGTATTTTTAAATAATGAAATTTTAACAAAAATTCCAAAAAATACAAACTACAGCTTAAAAAATTATGCATTTTATTTTTCAGACCACATTCAAATGATGAATAGGAGTTTACTACTAGAGAAATGTGAGGTAAAAATATATTTACAGCTGCCGCTTGATGAAAATTGGCAGCACATGCACACCGAGTTTGTGCAAAAATTGCCACTACACAAATACAAAATAACAAGTCAAAGAATTGCACAAACTCGGTATCCATGTACACATCGACCTATTTTCACTTAAAAAAACAGAGACTTTCACAAACTTGGCACTGCACACTCCCTTGACTTTGTCAATGTACACATAGATCTGTTTTCACTTTAAAAGTTAAAGGAGCAGCCAATTTACACTAGAGCCAAACAAAAAATATATAGTCTCAATAAACTATATTTTAAATCAAGCAATGAAATAACATAACAAAGGAAATTCCTCTTAGCACTGCACAAAGGAAATATCCACTTATTTAGAAATTTCTGTTTTTTCAGTCAAACTAAATTCTTTAACAGCATCCAAAAACTTCCTAAAATTATCTGCACTAGAAGCTATATATTGGCATTGCCACATAAATTCACACAAATAAAAGTAAAAAATATCCTCCGTAGTGCTGGTATCCTCCGACCATATGCATTTCCTTCCTAAAAACAGGACACTTATAATGGCTACTAAGTAAACCTTCATTTACACACCAGTCAATTAAGGCTCTTTTCCCTTTCATTCCAAATCGTACAGAAATTCAAATCAATCTTACCACATTCAACCATTTTACCATATAAACCACAAAATAACAACGTACTTCCTAACCAACATCCAACACAAACAAGCCCTTACAAATCTTTCCCCATCATCCAAATTAACCGCAATCATGCAAGCAATTACATCATAATAGGGTTTTGATAGTATTCAACTACTCAGGTTACCATAAATGAAACAACAACTTAACAATAACCCAAGGAGTGCCCTTATATCTACTCTAACTGAATGCGATTTTTGAAGCAGCAAACCAATTTTTGATGTGAAGGCCTTTATTTTTCTCACAGCTTTCTCCATATGGCTTCCACAGTGGTATTTAACTTCATTTCAGGGTTGTTTTCACAAACCTGGGTTAAAGGAGGATACATTAACCTTTCTTACGAAGAATGCAAAAGACTTGTTTTCACTTGATAGTAAACAATTTTGAGCAAATGAAAAAAAATATTTTACAATTCTTATTACTTGATTTTGAGTTTACTATATTGTTTGGAAAAAGCACTACTAAACTTGATTTTTAATTGCTGGTCACCAGCAAAACCAACAAGTGTGCTATAGATTAGTTAGCAAGATGAAAACAATCACTATGTGGACAAATCCATTTTAAAATTTAGGAGCATTCCTTCTCTGAATATACTGAAGTAGAGGAAAATCACATATATATTTTTTAACATTTCAAAACCTGGCATAAAAAGCTAGAAAGAAAACACATGAGATACAAGGAAATACTGTATATACTGCAAGGAAATACTGTATAAAGTACAAAAGCATTGTTATAAATTTATTATCTAATAATAATTATAATGGCAATTTTCAAAGCCATTAAATAAGCAGTATTTCAAGGGCTGTAAAAAAGTTGCCAAAGTATCATTGATGCCAGTAATGCTTAATTAATTGTGGTAAACCTAACACAATTTGCCAAGTTCATTTAACATAATCCAAGAGTTCAATATCATTTACACACAAAATAAATATTTATTGAAAGCTTTTGTTTCTTTCTCTCTTCCCCCCCCTTGCCATAGACTTCACAATTTGGGATTTGCCTATGAATGGAAAGACCGCAATTGATTTATTTCAAACAGGCATTATCAAAAATAAACGGTTGCACTCAAAAGATAAAATGACATTGAGTTTTGAACAAAACACTGTAAAATGAATCTTACAATGAGAGAAATACATCACAAAAGAAAAATTGGTTTGAAAGTTCCAAAATCCCTTTCCTTACACTCATGAGATTCATATATTTCTGGTGCCAGGTGATAACATCAATTGGTTTTGGTTTATGTGATTATTGAAAAGCCTAGAGGGCTATCTACCTAAGGAAAGCATGTCTTTGTGGAGGACTTTGACTGGTGCATATACACGTTTCACATAGAGAAAACCATGAAAATGCCCACGCAGCTAGCCTGTTTGCGGGATTTGAACCTCGGACCAAATAACCATTACGACCACCAGCAACTTTACTACTCGGCCGCTGCTGGGCCGGACATGAACTGAATTTTGTGAATCACAACTTAAGATGAAACACAATATGACTGTTGATTGGAACAGTTACATATAGGAGGTTGGCACAACAGCTTTAATAGCCCAGGCAGAATTGTAGCAGAAGCGACAAGAATGTCAAATAGACAAAAGCCTTTTCACAAGGAGAATGAGCAGTGCTGTGCAGGTTCTTTCACAACAGTGGGTTTTCAGCAGATTGTGCAGAGGATCCAATGAATGCTTTTCAGCTGTAGTTCCTGATCAATCCACGAAAACTTTGCTGGCTGTCATTACGGAAAATATTATGGAAGGAACAACTACTTACACAGATTCTTGGAAGGCATATAAATCAGATGAACTGCCAGATGCTGGTTTCGAACATTTCACTATGAATCACAAATTTCACTTTGTTGATCCAGAAAGCAGATGTCATGTCTGAACAGTACAGCATCTGTGGGAAAGTGCAAAGTAGCCCAAAAATAGAATCGAGGCGAGGCTCAACAACACCTCGAATCATACTTGTCCAAGTTTATGTGGCAATGACTGCATAAAAACTAACATTTTCTTCTTCGATGTTGGGAACTATTAAAATTTTATGCCTCCCCAATAAATTAATAATTCAAGATATGAATCTAGATTTCAGTTTTTTGCCTATTTTGTGTTTCATGTTTGATTTGGTGAAAAAAATTTAACCACTGCCAACAGCCTCCCCCAAAACGGAGTACTACCCAATAAAGCTCTGGAAGCAAAAACAGTTCATTAAAAAAAAATATTAAAATAAATTTTAAATTGAAATTCCATTAAAAATTTCTACTATAAATGTTATTGACATCGCTTACTTTTCATTAGAAATTTTTACATATATCTGGTTATATAGAGAAATAACTATGAAAACTTTAAATGTATTAAAAAAAAGATTCTAAGATACAGAAAATTTTTTACACAAATGGGAGAAAGGGAAGTACTAATTATTTAGATCAAGAAATCTAATAATAAATAGTTACAAATATAACAAATATGTGCATAAAATAATTTAGTTTAGAACATATTTTATCAAAATAAATCCTCCTAAGCATGAATTGGGAAACATTACTTAAGAGAGCCTGATAAATGTAAATATTACCAAAATTGGGGATCATGTTTAATTTGAACTCACGTTTGCACGTCTCACAAGCTAAACTTGACTTATACATGCTTAATATCACATTTCTTTCTACTTAAAAATAACTTTCATTTAAACATTACCGCTAAAACCGTTCTCCGTTAGCCGGTGGTGCATAAAAAATACCCTTCATCAACGAGTTCTTCGTGACAGTAACCCATGAACTGTATTAAAATAGTGATGGATATCTATAAATTAGGATGACGAAGAATTATTGCCAAGTACCGGTTACGGAAAAATCTCCATCTACGCGATGAAAAGAATCTTCGTGAAGAGATGTCGAAAGAAAATGTTCTAGTACTCACATTACACAAAATGAAAAACGTGAATACTCAAGTCAGTCAGCCAGTTAAATCATATGATATAAAACTGAGATGAAACATTAGTATTCAGTAGTGTTTATCATTCCACACTGGCGAGTCCGTTAATATTTAGATGAATATACTTCTTTATTAGAAAACAATTAGTCAAAAAATTACTACCTAAATATTTTTAAAGTAAATATTTCATTACACAGTAATCGAAACATAAAATAATAAGGAAGAAGGATGCTTTTAGGCTCAATTTAACGCAATAAAACATTGCCTTTAGTAAATATAACAGACTACATTCATACAGATATAAAAGCTTACCAATCAGAGAAGAGGAAAAGATGAAAGAGAGACAAAGCTAAGTTTTAACACGTTTTGTACAGAACACGTATATTTTTTATTTATTTCCTCAAACTATAATTTCAAAATTTCCTCGGTATGACAACATGACAACAAACCGGCAGTTGGAGTAGTAGTAAAGTAAAGATGTACAGAAACGCAAATATGAATTCAGAAAACGCAAAGCTAAACATGAGAAAGCTACTGCATAATTTTTTCATGTTATGCGTCTTTTGTTACATAATTGCGTCAAAAACATAAAAAAAGGAAATCATAGCAGCCATAAAATATATTATTGAACAAGTATTTTAGGCATATCTACTACAAAATAGCATCAACAACACACTAGAAGCTGTCGCTCTTTTAATTTAAAAAAAGATAAGTATTAAATGAACTTATTTTTCTTCATTGACTTCTATTCAGTAGGATGTCACCGTACCTTAGATATAGTGATACTATACCGTACGCACTGGGAAGAAATCTTACATCAGCTGGTTTAAAATGTGTAAAATTTACAAAATGAGTGCTGAATCTGGCAACACTCTTCATTGTTTGTTTCTTCACGAAGCAGTTTTGTTAATGCTATTGCTACTTATGAAATAAGTAAGTGGAAATAGAACGTATTTTTAATTTATCGCTTTTTTGGAAGTTTTAAGAATTTTACCTTATGATTCAGTGGTAGCATCTGAATCGAAAAATGAAATTGTTGAATGTTTGGTGTGAGACATATGTATAACTTAGTTTAAGGTTTTTGGAGCTTTATTCATTCTATATTATAAAGATTATATACGTTTTACTAATGGCAGAGTGAATTTCTCATTGCTTATAAATAACTTATGCTTAATTTTATTTAGGAAATACTTAAATTAGTGAAATAAAAATCAATATATAGAAGTAGAATCTTCCTTCCATGGAGATTAACATCTTGAGATTTGATACTTTTCCGGAATATGCAGTATGATACAATGATAAATAAATATTATTTGAGTAAGAAAGCTACGTAAATATTTTCAAATTTCTCTCCCTCTTTAATCATCTGCTCTTGTATTAACAATGCAGAACATAGATATTTGTTTTCACATCATTCTTAGTATTCTAAGATTTAATTGGAAAGGAGAAACATCAACATAGAATTTAAAATTAGGCAAAAAAAGGAGTTTTAAATTAACTTTAATTTTGAATAGAACTTTATCATTTTGAGGGGGATCAGATACGGATCTCTTTTTCAGTAGCAAAACTTGAGGTCAACCCCAGTATTTAGTGATCTTAATCACTAGCCCATTGGTGAAACAGCCTTCCCACCCTCCCTCCTTTTGAAAAGGCAGATTTGCATGTAACCCCTTGAGTGGTATGACTGGCTGTATGATATTTTTTTGTCAATTAGGTACACTGCACAAAAAAAAAAAAAAAAAAAAGACAGCTCTGTATCTCCCATTCTACTGTTCCAATTGATATAATTCAAATTTTGAATGTCTCGAAAACAGTTTCTTTTTAGATTTATATATAGCTTTGTTCTAGTATAAGTATTTTGACACAAAAATGGGACTTTTTCTGAAATAACATACCAATTTTTTTTCGATTCTACAGCTCAAATTATGCCTAAACATTAATTTTTGTAAAATTTGTGAAGAAATTCAAAAATTTAACTTGCCGCATTTTTTTCAGTTTGAGCCAAGAATAATTCACTTGGCGAACTTCTTAATGTATGGCAACCTATTTTCCTTTCTCTTCCATTGCACAGGAGCAGAAAAAAAGTCACATTTTTCCTACTTTCATATAATTTTAACAAAGTGCATAAACCACATTTTCGTTATTATCACTTTCAACAAATAAATATGCAAAATTTCAAAACGCACCAATATATAAAATCATGTATATCTTGGGAAATTTTGAATGAAAAGCTCTAATTTTTTGCAGGTATGCTTAGAAATATATCTTATTTTAAGATGATTGTAAAAATTTGATAGGTTATAATTCAAAATTTTTTCAAAAGATTTATAATAATTATTTAAAAATACAAATTTTAAAAATAAATCATAAAAAATGGGTGAATTTTATTTGGAATGAACCTAAATTTCGAACTCTGTAGGAAGGAATCAAATAAGTTTCATAAAAAAGAGATACTTACCAAATTGAATTAACATTGAGGAGCTAAAACTTTGAGAGCTAATCTTTTAAAAACTACTCGTGATTTTTGCAATATTTTGCAGTTTGACATAATTTGAGTCATAGAATCAAAATATGGAAAAATGGCATGTCATTTAAAGATCCAGTTATGAGTCAAAATACCTATATTTGAACAATGCTATATATAAATATAATACATATCCTAAGTCTTGCTTTTGAGACCAAAAACGCAATTTGAATTGCATCAATCAGTCCAGTAGAACCGGAGATATAGAACTGACCCCCTTCTTCTTCTTCTTTTTTTTTTTTTTTTTTTT
>KK114556.1:1262252-1284386 GCA_000611955.2 Stegodyphus mimosarum
TTTTTTTTTTTTTTTTTTTTTTTTCAAAGTATAAAATACCTTTTCTTGTATTCTAATGATTACTTGTTTGGCATAGAAAAAAATAATTTTCTAATTTGGATTTATCAAATATGCATATGAGTTGTGATCTTTTCAATCTAGGTATTTGTAATTTTATATTTAAAAATATAAAACAGGACTAATGATCACATTAAATAAGACTAAAATATAAATTAAGGATAATTCAATACTTTCCCGTTATGCACCTGCCACGCTTTTTGGTGCCTCTGAAAGAGAAGCTAAATACATGCCGAGACTCAATAATTGTGACTATAATTGAATAGGTTGCCATCTACAAACTATTCTTAAAACTAAAAATTGTTTACAATTTCTAGTTTTGGTTTCTAGTTTACATGGTGTTTGGCTTCTGTCTCACAGGCATCAAAATACCTGGCAGATGCATAACAGAAAAGTACCAACAATTCTTTTCTGTGTTAAACATCAGTAATAAATCACACTGGATGCCAAAAAAATGTGTTTCATATTTATTTTTCAAGATATTAAATACAAACATATTCATTGCATGTAAAATTTTTCGAGAAGCTGCCCAAAGGTATTTATTGTCATGTACTTAAATAATTAATTTCCTATTTTCTTTCCATCTGCTTCCCTTTGTGTAGTAATATGAGGCTATTTATTATCTGTGACCTACTAAGCATTGCCATTCCAAGAGATGAACAATATTGAACTTAAACTTATCCATGTAACCTGTTAAGCATTGCTGTTCCAAGAGATGCAAAATATTTTAACTCTGTCACAAAATAAACAATGCTAAAACAGCCTAAAATGTTAAATTGCATTTGAGTAAATTCAAATAATAATAACATGGAATACTTTCATGAATGAAATCCTTATTTTTGGAATTTGCTCAGAAGAGACAGCTATATTTTGAGCATCTCAAAAATGAATCATAAATTGATTTTTTAAATGCAGTAGTCAATCACTTACCAGAAGTAACATCCTTATTTCTTAGTTTTATGGGATGGCATATATGACAATTTATCATATTTGTTGTTCTCAAGCATTGTAAAGTCATTTTATGTTCATCTTCTGGGCAAATGTTTAAAATTTTAGTTATTAATCTCTAAATATTATATTTCTTAACATCATAATAGCGATAGAAACAATAAAAAGTATTATTAACAACATTAGTATTATGTAATAACAATAGAAAATATTATTTATATGATATTTTTGTAGAAATCGTAATTCGATAATTGCGTATGCATTCAAAGGCTTATATTTTAAATTTAAAATGCATTCATAAATAAAAAATCTTAAGCAGTAAAGTATTGGGTTGGAAAAAAAGTAATTTTGGTGTTTTTAATGTGAAATAAAACTGTGCAAAAAACCTAAACTACACAAACTATCAAAAAAAGTAAAATTTATTTTTATATTAAAAAAAGGAACTTTTAACTAGTGAAATAGCTTCCATTCTGTTTAGTGACCTTTTTTCATCTTTCTGAAAACTTCATAATTCTGCTGTCACAGAACTTCTGATCTTTATCAGCAAAAAAAAACCAAGTCAACTGTGATTTGAGGTCATCATTGTTACTGAAATTTAACGATTTAAGAAGTCTCATGAACTTGAAATTAATGATAATCCAATGGTGCAAAGTTGGGGCTATTGGGGGAGATATGACATCATTTCTCAGCCAAGCTTCAATAATTTTGTGCATGTTGCTAAAGATGTACAAGGCCTTGCATTATCATGGTGAAACATTACTCCTTTGCAACTTGATAATTTTGGCCATTTCTGTTCGATTGCTTCTACCAGTTTCATAATCTGTTCGTATTAAACATCTGAGTTGATCATTTTGTTGCATGGAAGTGGCTCAAAATACACATCATTTTTGTAATCCCACCAAACTGACACAGGATCTTTTTCTGATGCAATTTAGCTTTCAATATGATTTATGCTGGTTCATCATGTCCGCACCATGATCTTTTCTAAATTATTGTAGACAGTCCATTTTTCATCATCAGTGATATTTTGTTAATAAAAAAGGGTCAACTGCATTATGTTTGAAATGCTTATTGCAAATATTGATTTGTTGTGTTAAATGAATTTCTTTCAATTCATGTGGAACCCAAATATCGAGTTTCTTAACGAGTCCAAGACATCTTATGTGATTTTCAATTGTTGCATGTGATATTTTTGCAATCTCTTGCAGAGTTATGTAATGATTGGATTCATTTATATCTTTGATTTTGTCTTCATCAACTTCAGAAAATTGGTCCGAACACTAGTCATTTTCCAGTGAGAAATCTCCAGAATGAAATTTTTTAAACCAGTTCTGACTCTGGTTCTGTTAATCAATCAACACCATAAACTTCACGTATCTCTTTGTGAGCTTCAGCTACTGTCTTTCCCTTATGAAAATAAGAAAGTAAAATATGTTGAACCCATGTTAAAGTTGACTGTGAACTAACAGATGTAAACAAAAATATGCAGAATTTGTTTCCATAACAACCTAAGTTGTCAACTGGAATAATAATTTCACCCATGCAAGGTGATAGATAAGGCTAGTTTTCAGCTGGCAATCATTTTTGGCTATCGATGAAGAACTTAGCACTTTTCTTTTGTGATGGCTGCTGTAACACACAAAAAAAATGTGAATTAGAGTTTTCAGATTTTTATTATTTATACTATATTTTATTATTTTTATTATTTATATTATATTTTATTATTTTTATTTTATTAAATATTTCCACTATCAGAGTTATTTATTTCTTTTAATTTACCATATTCATGTGCTGGGAAATTGTAATCTTTTTTAATCGGTAGGTATACAGAGAAAGAAATTGAAACTAAAGTGACACTTTTTCGGAAGATTCTGTTGGAGAAAGAAGGTGTCTCTGAAAAAGAAATTCCCCGAGATGAATTTGGAAGACCAGCGTAAGTGATATTTAATAATTCATTTTCAGGTTGATTGTACCATCTGAAATGTCTGGATAAAGTTAATTAATTTTACAGCCTGTATGAGTTTGCATCATTGTCAGAATTTTATGAAAGAACCGCAAATGAGGGAAAAAGTGGAATTCGGACATAGTACACCAATAAGAACAAATATATATAAGCCAGTGATAAGTTTAACCATAATTAATACCAGAACCAGTGATAAATTTAATATATTAAACATTAATATGTTTTACATGAGAATCATATTATAAATGGTTCAATAACCAATATAATGCATTAATTATAAAGTAAATTTAAGTGAATTTTGTGTTCTTTTCAAATTTTATTGCTATGCAGTATGAAAACCTCTTGGTTTTTCATATTACAAAGCTGGTAGCTGTGTAATTTTTATCAATTTATTGCTACCCAGTAGCAAATATTTTGAGTTATTTCAACAATGAACTGGTTCTGGAAGTGATATATAGCACCTTGTACTTTAATAGAAATTTTCAGAAATTATGTATTAGTCTATTTAAATGTTTGAAATTAAACAATTAAACTATTTTTCATTTAATATTTTTATGCAGCACTTTGCTAAAAATTCTCTACTGTTTAAGTTACGTATTTTTATTTAAAACTTTTGCTTTCACCTCCTCCCAGCTCATTTAAAAATTGTACTAAAATTCTATTCTAATGTCTTAGGATTTCTTTGGTTAATAAATCATAAGATTTAATAGAGGATCTACTAACAATTTTATATTTTTGTTTCTTTAGTGTTCAGTAATAATTTCATGATAATTTTTCTATATATTCTTGCATAAGGATTAAGGAAATAGTTTTGGTTATTAACCATAAATGTCATGTTAATAAATGGTATTTATAATTCCAAAGATAATATTGTGTGCAGTACACTAAATAAAGAAAAGCAAGACATAAATTGGATTTTTGACTTGGAACTTATTGTTAGTGCAGATGTTTTAAATGGCAGTTATAATATTTTATATAGGAGATTTAAGTGCTTGATAAGTAGAAACAAAATAGGTTTCAAAATATATTTTCCCACATCTTTGACGAGAAAGGTGTAGAAATTGTATTACATAGATATTAAGAAGAAAAATTTTCAGATTCTATAAAATGTTTAATATTAATGATTTTAATGCCAGTAGTGAAAGAGTCTGGTAGAATTTTATCCTTTTTATATTAAACAGAAGGAAGTTGGGAAAAAATCCATCATGATAGTAATTTAACTGGGTGATGCCATTATAATTGTATTAAACATAATTTACGGCACTGCTTGATAAATGTATACACGATGTATTTAAAAAGTCCTTATGCACTTTTATTTTTATTATCATTGGTTGTAGACATAACACTTACTGTTATGGAATTTTTTAAGTGATATCATACCTGCCAAATTTTACGAATTTTTCGTAATTTTTACGAAAATGCGTTTGTCTTTACGATTTACGATCGTAATCCATTTTTTACGATTTTTTTCCTTTTTCAAGTGTTTTTAGTGATTTTTGTCGAAATTTTAGAATTTTTTGCCAATTCAGCAATTTTCGCCAATTGCATCATGTTTTACCGACTACTTCAAATCCAGTAACCTGCGGTTTCTCCCAACTCGCCGCTTAACCAGCCAATCCAATGCGCTGAACTTGTTTCTCCCACTCTTTTCTTTGTGGGCGCCAGATTATTTTTTTCGCGTTATCTTCAGCAGCAAGGGAATTACTCAGCTCGGACTCAGCGAGCATGGATTGTCGCATGCTGTTTTTTTCACGTGCTTTGAATTTTTTTAATACCTCGTTGTTACGAAATGAGTTAAAAAAAACCGTATTCTCAATATTTTCGGCCTGCCTACAAAGCCGAATTTCCAACAATTAAAGAATCATTCAAAGGAAATAACTATGCATTTTGCAACGTGTGCGTGTGACTTCATAATAAGTCAGGGTGGAAGAAGCGACATTGTGAAGCATGTCAAGTCTAAAAAGCATGAAGTTAATGCTTCGGGTTCGACAACGTCAAAGAAAGTGGATGATTTTTTTTCAAATTCGGCTACGAATTCGGATGCCGATGTCATTTTGGCAGAGTGTTTGTTTACTGCATTCCTCATCGAACACAACGTGCCGCTAAGCGCTGCCGATCACGCTGGTCAACTTTTCAGACGGATGTTTGCCAACTCCAAGATTGCTCAGAAATATGCTTGTGCTCGCACGAAACATCTTCTATTGTGAACGAAATTGCTTGCGATGCACAAAGTAAAACGATAGCTGCACTCAAGAATTCAGCATTTTCGGTGTCAATTGATGGCAGCAACGACAGCGATTGGAAGCTTTGCCCCATCGTTTGTCACATATTTCTGTGATGTTTCTAATGAAATGAAAACTCATCTTTTGCGTCTTCCATTGTTAAATGGAGACGCTACGGGGGAAAATATTGCCTCCTTGGTAATTAATGAGTTGAAACAACTTAACATCCCAATATCGAACTGCATTTCATTTGGTGCAGATAATGCTCATGTCGTGGTGGGTGACAAAAAGGGTGTAGCCTCTTTCCTAAAAAAAGAACAAAATGAATTAATTGTTATTGGATTCCCATGCCTCTTAATTAATTTGGCAGCAGAAAATGTTGCAGCTGCTTTACCATTAAATATTGACCAGCTTCTGATTGATGCGTTTTTCTATCTGGAAAAAAGTGTAAAAAGGAAAGAAAACCTAAAGAATTTCCAAGAACTGTGCTCTGGTGAAACGAGAAAAATTCTGAAACATGTATGCACGAGATGGTTATCCTTAGGCAGAGTGCTAGGAAGGTTTATTGAATAGTGGGATGCATTGCTAAAATATTTCCACGAAGAGACCAAAACGAAACCACAGATCCGATCAAATTTGTCGGCATATAAGATTCTGAAAACCAACTTTGCTTCTAATCAAAATGCTTTAAAAGGGAAAAGCCAACACACAGAATCAAACCCTTTAAAAAGAAAATGCTTAGAAGACTCCTCAAAGGTCAACTTTGTTAAAGAAGTTGAAGGGAAGAAGAAACAGTCTTCTATTAGCCGGGAGGAAAGGATTTTCTATCTTCTTTCTTCGGATTTGAACAAAGCATATTGTAGTTTTGTGTTAAGTACCATTAAGATTTTTGAAAGTGTAAATACCCTTCTACAATCAGCTTCGCCAAAATCTCCCCTGCTTATCCAAATTCTTAATGATCTTTTGAAAGAACTTTATACTAAGTTTGTAAAACCGTCCGTTGTGAAAAACAGTGTGTTGATTCGTGTTGCCTATAATAGTTTGGCAAATCAAAAGGATGACAATGATCTTATAATTGGAAATCAAACCAGGGAACTTGTAAATTCTTTGAAAGATCATGAGAAAAAAGAATTTTTTCAATGTGTTAGAAAGTACTTTTCCTCAGCCTGTGATTACATTGTAAGGAAGTTTCCTTTGCAAAATGAAGTTCTTTTAAATGCTGAAGTGGCAAATTTGAAACAAATTGAAAATTCATCTTTTGAAAAGATTCGTTTTTTTATTGATAAATTTCCATTTTTGTTAACAATTAAAGAAAATGAATGCCATAATGATGCTTTAGATGAACTACAGAACCAATTTTCTGCTGCACAGTTTGAAGACTTTGCCAGTTCTGGAGAAGATAGACTTGATGTCCTCGTTGGTACCTTAAAAAGAATAAAAAGAGCTGATGGAACACCAAAATATGATAGACTAGCAAGAGTTTTATGTGCTATTCTCGTAATTCCACACAGTAATGCTGAGTGCGAGAGAGTCTTCAGTGTTGTGAAGAAAAACAAAACTATGTTTCGTTCTTCAATTTCACCAAAAACTCTAGAAAACATTTTAATTGCTAAATGTTATGAGGAAACTAATTGTTATGACAGGAAATTTTCCAAAGAATTTTTGGCTAAAGCCAAAATATGCACTCTAAATTCATTGCAATAATTTTTTTATGTAACATTAAGTTCTTGTTTTATGTTTCCTAATAAATTTTTTAGTTACTACTTAATTGAGATTTACTAATGTAAGTACAATTTTCTTTTTTCTATTTGTATAAATTGTTATTTTTTTAATATCAAAGCATGATATTAATTCTTCGTGTTCTTCTGAATTTTGGAGAAATCTTCTGAATTTTTATCTTTAGAAGTTGGCAGGTATGGTGATATCCATGTTTTGGCATTTTTAAATTTAAAGAAATCAATTTTATGTAAAATATAAAATCTTTTTGTTTTTTTAAATGGTTACATTATTCTTATGCTTAGAAATATTTTATGCATATTATAAAAAATAAAACTTAAAAAGTTTGACTCCCATATGACAGAAGTTAAATGAAATATATAATTTTAAAATTTACAGTTTTTCACGCCATTTTTCAACTGACTTTTTGAGGTGTTAGTTAATAAATAAATTAGAATAATTTGAGGTTGATCCTTCTTCAGTAAATGCTATTCAGTGATATTCTTTTGTGATTTACTAGTGTGCTGCAGTCTTTAATTTATAATATTGGTGCAAGTGATATGCTGAGAGAATTTTCACGCAAATAACTAAGTTTTCAAGTGCTAAAATTACATTTTTAATAGTTTTATTTTTTTAGATAATATAACAAATAGCGAAGTTTTATTACTTTAGATCCTAATCTAATAACTTATAAAAATTTATCAAACTAAAAATATTTTTTATCTATGCAAATGATGTTGTGATTTGGCAATACTGAAGTCTGCCATTACTTTTCTAGAACAAAAATTCTGGAAGATTATGTGAATAAGATTTCCTTTTTGGAATAAAAAAAAGTATATTGATTAATACTTTTCATGATAACTATATAGAAAGGCTTGTTAATTAACCTATTAATATCAGAAATATTTTCCTAAGCTGATACTTTAATTAGGTACAATGCAAAAACTTTGCTGTTCAATTTGTGTGTGGCTGCTGAATATGATTTCCAACTTTAAAATTAAATATTGTGATCTATTTTCGTTGTATGGAAGTCACATATTTTGTATTGTTTTTTGTAATAATGGAAACATTTTTCTAAAAGAACTAGTGAGTGAAATGCACTCTTTTGCAAAAAAATCAAAGCACCAAGAAGAACTTTTGTGATTGTGACAAAATTTGTTATGCAAAAACATCTTGATCGAATATGCAAATGATCAAAGTTTCAAGGCAAATGATCAGGAATTGCGATCATACTGCACATTTCTAGTGTGCAATTCGCAAAGTATAAAACCTGTAACAGAGGTGGAAAATTTATCTTTTTTTGTTGCTGCCAATGTAATTCCTTAAAAAAGCAACTAAAGATGCTAGTAGGATGATATCGAAGACCCTACAGACAACTAAACGACTTCGAACACAGTCGCATTGTAGGGTTGTGTGAAGCTGGGTGATCATACCGAGCAACAGGCCACCACCTGCAGCGTACAGACACTGCTGTGCAAAGATGTTGGCACCAGTGGTTGCTACAAGGAAATTGCCGACAAAATGAAGGCTCTGGAAGTCCAAAGAGCACAAATGCAAGCCAAGATAGGATGATTGTTTGCCAGGCCCAAACTGCCCCAATGGTATCATTGTCGACTATTCAACGCCACGTCTATACCCCCCGTGGTACCGTTCACCATCTCACGGCGCATGTCTGGAGGCCTTTAAGACGTTTGCCTTTGACCCCCAACATCGGCGGAGTTGTCTGGAGTGGTGTCACAGCCGATACTCAGGGCTGCCATCAGACTGGCATCGTATGGTGTTCAGCAATAAATCCCGTTTCACTCTTGAAGCAGATGACCACCGTGTTTGTGTCTGGAGAGGACGGGGCCAGCGATCCCAATCAACCTTTGTTTTACAAAGGCATACAGCCATAACCCCTGGTGTGATATTGTGGGGCACTATTTCTTATGTCAGCAGGTCATCTTTAGTCGTCCCCTGTACATCTTTAACAGCTTAACGATATGTTGATACCATCCTGCAGTCGGTTACATTACCCTTCATGGCACGTCAGCCTGGGGCCATTTTCCAACAAGATAATGCCAGATCACTTACCACTCGCATATCTCTGGACTTGATACTTTTCCTTGGCCAGCAAGGTCAACAGACCTTTCACCAATCGATCATGTCTGGGACATGGTAGGCTGCCAGATTCGGGCACCACAAAATATAGCAGATCTGAAGTGACAACTGATGAATGCCCAGCAGAATGTCTTGCAGGATGACATGAAGAACCTCTACCACACCTTGCCTCGTCAAATTCAAGCATGCATTGCCGCCAGGGGTGGTTCAACCAACTACTAAATTTGAACACTCAGTGGGTGATTGTGAGCCAGGAGCAGGTACTATGACCTTGATTTTTTAATAATTTTATTGTCTGTGTATGAGCTATGCACACATATTCAATTTCATCAAAAACAACCATTTTCTTCATGGTGCTATGATTTTTTTTTTTTTTTTTTTTGCAAAAGAGTGTATATAAAAAATTATATTTTGTAAGTTTCACGTAATTTTTCTTTTTTAATTTAAAAATACCGAAATGAATATTTGCATCATTTAAAATATTTTGTAATTAGAAGTATATTTTTACAACTATTAGTTACATAAATAAAGGCTGTGTAAGTACGTTAACTGTTTGAGGGCAGTATATAAAATAATTTAAATTGTTGTAAAATTTTGAATGAATTGTGTAACTTATGGACCCTTAGGACACAAACTGAGACTTGAAAAAATCTAGAGTGAAGTCCTGAATTTTGAGGGCTGATATATATTTTATACCGATGTCCGTCTAAGGCATTTTTTTCATAGGTAGCTGCCAATTGTTGATTTTTGTTTTTGCATACTTTTGATGTGCATCTATAGAGATGGGTCCTTGAATTCAAAACTTTAAAAATTTCATTAGAAATTTAAAATTTTAAAAATAAAATTTATGTGTTTTTGCACTTTAATGATGCTACTTAGCTGAATATACTTGTGTAAAATATGGGTAAAAAACTTTTGAAAGTGATTTAAATTCAATATTACTATTTTATGAAAAAAATTAGTAAATCACGCATAAACCGTGTTGTGCTGTAAATGAACTAGTATAATGTTACAAGGAGATGTTACTCAGAAAAAAATATAAAAAATGAGAAATGAAACACTGCAACTCAGCTGAAAAATTATGTTGCATTTTTCAAGTTATTATATTTTATGCTTTCGATAATATCTAAAAAGAGCATGCTTCATGCTATGATAGCACAAATCGCCCCCCCCCTCAACACACACACACACTTTCGATTATTGGGCCCCTTTTTAATTTTTTGTAAATATATGTTGTAATATATCATTTTGTTCTGGAAGTAAAGCTGTTAAACGATTTTATTATTTAATATGCGTCAAAGCCCTTATTTCTGTCAAAAAATAAAAAAAACCAAATATTTGTTTTCCCTTTTTTTTTTCCTTCGGAAGATAAATGTTTTGCATCTAAAACTGACCTTAGAAAAATTTTACCTCCTTTCATCAGCTATGAAGACTAAACCATATCCTTGCATCCTAACCCAGGGAAAAAAATGTCTGTTGTTTTGCCTTGTTTCTTCTGAAATTAACAAAGATGATAACTTAAGGGTAAAGCATAAAAGCATGCTTCAGTAAAATCAGCAGTTTTTCCATTCCACTAAGAATGCAGTAAATATATAAGATTCAGCATGTGTACCTTATATATTTGCAGATTTTGAATTTTTTCCACTAAGAGATGGACCTAAAGTGCACTTCTGTTTCCCATGTCTGTAAGTTAGCTTTCCTTTTGTGTGATCTTATCACAGCCTCTTTGTGGAGATCCCGTGACCCTCACATGACAAATTAGCTCTCAGTCATCTCTTATAATTTTTGCTGCATTCTAGGATTTTGGAAAACACGAAGCGACGGGTGTCTTTCGGGGCTAACATGCCACATTTAACCCCTACAGTTGTGTAACATTTTGATGCTAGACAACAATTTTGAAATGGATGAGTCTTTATCCGACAAAAGAGTGAAGTGATGAAATTAAAATTTTAGTTAAACAGATACGAATGAGAAACTCAACTTGAGCAGGGTTCATACGGTCCTTATGAGTCCTTAAAAGTCCTTAGGTTTTTTGGAATCGATTTTTGGTTTTTAAAAGTTCTTAATTTCGGCCAGATCGGCAGCAGGTCCTTAATTTTAATCATCTGAAAATTCTGTCTGCTTTTACGAACTGCCATTTTGAGCGGAAATTAGCTTTTTGGAGGAATATGTTTAGTGATTCACTGACAAATATGATTGTCTTTTGAATGAGTTCATGGGTTATAATTTGTTCCTATGTCTAATATGAACAGTGGGGTACTCGAGTTTCTGGGCAAGAAGTGAACAAGCATTATGAAATTATTTCATTTTTTTTCTAATGAAGAAGTCTACAACTTTTATCTTTTGGAGATGTGATTGTTTCGTTAAAGGGTTCTAAATTTGGTGACTTACCAACCTTTTGCTTTTAAAACCAATTTTTATAGAAAATTTTTAATTCGGAGATCTGGGAGTTTTTTGCCGATTTTTTAGACATTATAACATTGATAAATTTCATTGAAATAATGGTAATATATTGGAATTATAAATAAGAAATAACATTAAAATAAAACATTTATATTTTTCGTTGTCATATTATTAAGTGGCATTACTTTCCATTTTGGGGACTTATTATACAATATTTTGAATTTAAAAAATAAACAAGGTAATAAATACTATAAAGCACAATTACAAAACAATTCTTAGCAAAACAGCTATGTAATTAATTAAAAATGTCTTCTTTTTAATTTTTCCATGGTAAGAGGTTTTCTATGAATATTCATAATTCTCAGAATACGCATCAGTTTTCTCTATAAAATTAATTTTACACTTTTTTCCTCTTGATTTTCTTTTCAAAATATTTCCGCCTTTTTGCTGGTACAGAATTGGTAAGAATAATTTTTCTTTAGGGCTTTAGAATTGCAGATTTGGAAAGTTTAGAAGGATTTAAAGGTAAGATTTATAAACCTATGATTCTAAAAGATTCCAGAAAAGTATGGCAAAATGACAAATATCTTTATGATATCAACACATAATCGATGTATTTTATATAAAGTTGGTGGTGAATTTCTCACTTTTAGAAGAATTTTTGGAAGAACAATGAAAACATATTTGAATGTTTTACTTCTGATGATAGAAGTCTTTTTTTTTAATATGCTCATCTTCCCTTTAGTTTTTATACTTTCCACTAGTCACAAGCATGGAAAATATCAAAAATGCTTGTAATCTTATCACATATACAGAGAAAGGAATTTTTGTGTTAATAAAGTAATTGAAAACTGACAATTCAAAAGTTTCAGCTTATATATCTCAGTGCATCCTACAAGGGCTGGCGCTAGGCATTTCCGACCTAATGCAGTCTTCCCTGGATCCCACTGCCCTTAATTCTAAAGGTTTTGTCATTTCTAGATTTTGTTGCTCGGTGTGTCACTACACCGTCTCTATAGCCAGCCCTTACCATATGCCATTTCATATTTATTCTGAATGTTCATACTATGAAAGAAATAAAATTAGCAGCTTTTTCTATACATTCTAATTGCATTTAATTTTTAGAAGAACAGAAATCTTTAATTAGATCCAAAAATTCTAAAATGAAGAGACTTGAGAAGCCATATTGCAGAAAGAAACTGAATACACAAAGAGAAAGAAAATTTTACTTCAAAGATGTGTACAATTATTTTTATCTAAATTAACCAGTTATTTATAATTTCAGCCTTTACTATAACTTCCCATTTTCATTTCTTCACCAGTTGGATAGTTTTTAAAATGAGGTATTGGGATTGTAAGACAGAGTATGATTCTAGCCTCCACCTTGCACACTGCATTAGTTCCTGCTAGCTGTGATAATTTGTAATTATTCGTCTTTGCGTTATCGCTGCCGATATTTTAATTTGTTATGAGGATGGAGTTACTGCGCAAGCTTAGATTAAAATTAAATTGTGTAGTCTTTGACTACTAATCCACATTTTTAGTTTGAATTTGACTCTTCTTGTTTAATTATATCCCCACGAGCTGTAGTTGATTTTGTTAGCATAAGGATGTGCCTTTGTTCTATCTTTTTTTTAATAAGAGGTTTATTTAAACTTTTATCTGATGTGTAACGTGTATACGAGCCAGTTTCTCTTAGGAAGTCCTCCACGAAAGCATATCTCTCCTTAGGCAGATAGTGCTCGAGGCTTTGCCGTAATCACATACACCAAAACAAACTAAACCTTTTTCTGACTTTGTAGTTACTTTCAGACACAGTGATAATTTGCTTCGTGTCTGTCAGGGGTTTTGGACTATTTGCCTTTTACCAGATCAAGAAACACCTCGTTGGTCAAGAGATTGAAAAGCTAGGAGATGAAGCACACAGAAACTGATGTGAACATAGGTTTGTGTATTGAAACATATTTCTAATTGTTAGAAGAGGGTGTCCACCAAAACTTTGCAGACAAAAGCGTCGTGGAGAAAACAACGCAAGGCGAAAACATCGTGGGAGAAAGGAAAGCAAACAGAAAGCATCACAGTTCTAAAACATCGTGGTACAAAATATCGTTATCGAAAATAAAGCGATTAAAAAACTTCGCAGTTTAAAAACATCATCGTTAAAAATATCATGGTAAAAAGCAAAGTATCTACAAATCATCGCATGACGATAACATCGCAGACATGCGTTTTTCTAGTTTTCAAAGTTGTAAATGTATTTTTGCATAATGACTTGGGAGTGCAAGAAGGAAAGAGGAATATTTTTACCTTTATATTTCATATTTTTGAAGGAACTAATAAATTTTTACTGAAAAAGTAAGAAGGAAACTTAAGCATTTAAAAATTGAAAATGAGTAGAAAATCAATGCAACTTACAGCACTTAATAGAATTAATTGAATTGTCCCATGCTTCTACCTCCAACTACCATTCCGTGTTCCTGTTAATTCCCTTCGTGTGACCATAACCACATCAGAAACCTTTTCATATGAATAAGTTGAATACAAATGAAAGCCCTGGAACTTGCAATTAGTTGTTATGCTGGCATGCAAGCTGTTGTAAAATAGTTCTTACCTGTTCCTTAGAGAGTCCCCAAAGGACATGACGAAAATGAGAGTTCCTTAATTGCATTTTTCAGGGAAGCTGCCAAAGCGCTGCCCATTTTTACATTTTGTATGCAATAGTACCACTATCAGTATATTTGCGTATTGCTACGCCATGACTTTTGCCACCTCAGTGTAAAGCAGTTTGTGTGCCAAAAACTTCTAATCATGTCCAAGTTAGAAAGTCCTTATCCCTTTCCCCAGTTTCTTATTACTCAAAACAGACCTCTTGTTTTCGCGGATTTTACCTGATGTCAAGTCCTATTTACTTGGGAACAAAGTATAATTTATTTATATTGCAGAGGTGCTATGCACAGAGCCATAATAGTTCTCATTTGCATTCTTAAGTTTTGAATAGAAGATTCACAATTTTATATGTTTGTAGACCAGAAAGTACTAATAAAACTTTTTATTTTTATTTATTTATTATTTAAAATTTTTGAAATAATTTGAAAATTTTACTGAATGTGAAGTCTTTTTGGCATTTATCTTTGCATTTTTAAAATTAACTTCTTCTGTTGTTTTTTCAAAGTAAAAAAAAAAAAAAGTGTGGAGGAGATGTGAGGAGGAAAGGATAGAAATAATTTAAGTTAAAAAAGTAGCCAAAGTGTACAGTTTTAGTTTCTGATAAAATTCTAATTAATTTTTACAACCGTCCTTTTCTCTCCCTTTTATAGCCAGTTTTTCTTTGTTTTCTCATTGATTTGTGTAGGTTGTACCTCCTGCTCATGGCACGTGCAAAAACAGAAAATAAAAAATTGGGGGTTTCGTTTTGAAAGCTAGTCTTGAAAACTCCTGTTATGTCACATGTTTCGTTTGCCACCCGGTCGATAATAGTGGGAGGCAATGCACACCCATTGCCAGCAAGTGGAGATACGAGGAGGTGTGGCTTCCGGCCGTTTGCCGCGGGGAAGAGGAGAGGGGTTGAAGCGGTGGCTTTAGGTAGCCTTTTGATTATATGCGGCTTCAGTTGCGTTATGCTGTAAGATGAGGGGAGGGGGAAGAGAATTGATTGTTGAAGAGTCGAAAAGCATCTAGTCTAGGGATTTTAAATCCCTCGCTACTCTCTTGCGCCTCTTTTTTTTTATAGCTCATCTGTATGATCAGGAATTCGGGGTTCTTGATTTGCTAGAGCTCGTGTTAAATTACAGTGTGCGGGCTCTTGGGGTTGTTTTTTTATAGTTTTACTTATAGTTTGTAATTTGGTGATTCTTTAGACATAGGTGCCATATAGTGTAATTAGTTATCAAGAAATAATGCAGCTTCCTTTGCTTAATATGTTGAAAAATTATATGAGGTTTTGATGCGAATAACGACTTCACATATAAAATGACCGTCTCAGGGGACTGTCTAATCGTGAAAGCCTTACTTTTTGTAGTGCTCTGAAATTCGTGCCTATACTATTCTTTCAAAAATAACAAGCTGTCGAACTGGCTAATTACTCGCAGGATTCCCCGGCCCCTGTTATTCTTTAAGCGATACTTATTGAATTTTTTAACATATGTTATGAGTAATAGGAAATCGTATATGAAACGGTCGAGTTTGATATATCGAGAGTTGTGTGAGAAAGAAAATTAAACGGTTTGAATGCAAATCTTGAAGGGTGATTAAGTAAACTGTAGTTTTACAAATAATAGTATTAAAATAAATAAATCTTTTCCTGTATTATAGAAATTAAGAAGTAGATGATAAATCAGCTGAGTACATTTTTTTAAATGTGATGTCACGTAAAGGATGTATAATTTTCAAACGATTATTTTAAGGAAATTTTTTTGTTTACTTCGTCTTATATGCAAGCCAGTAAGGTAATGTATTTATACGTTTTATAATTTTTTGAATATCCTTGTTTTAGTTACTGGTTTGTTCCGTTCTCGCCGAAAAGGGGAAATTAAAGGTTGCAAAATAAGTGCATGTATGCAAACGTAATGATAAATGAGAAAGGTGCTACAGTGATTAAGTTGGATTTATTAAAAATTAAAATATTTATGTCATGACGGGAGAAATATGCATTGCGTTTAACCCTTTGCTGCACGGTGTGGACAGACCTAAAACGTTCCCTCTGTACACACAGAAAAATTGAATGAAAAGGGTTTTATAAGTTACTCTGAACCTTCTTTATTTATACTAGATGGCAGCACAACACAAACCAGTCCATATATTGTAGCCATAATTTTTAAAGACCCTCATTTTTCAAAGAAATCTATCAGGACTTAGCATTCTGTGTGTATTCTTTGAGAACATGGTAAATTCTGTAAAGGGTTCTTATCCTTACGTTCTAAGTCCTGAACTGGAACAGGGAGCGGAAGGTACGCTATGTTCTGATGTAACTGCTGGGCTGGAGAATAACTGCACGTAAAGGGATTTGAAATCCTCTTTTATTAATTCACTATTAATAACAAACCTCCCAATTCGGGAGAGATACAGAAAGTAACAGACCACACTTTGGTCGAACTTAACAATCAAATAAATTTAAATACTAAACCTAAAATAGAACTTAATTAAACTTTGCTTCGCAGAGCAATTCGCGGAAGTTGGCCTCTATCTAAAAGGGTGCGTAGCAAGGTATACTAAATACTACCGCACTTTAATTTATTTTACAATGCAATCACGTAGTAAGCACTATGGCTTATAAATTTAAACTGCTAGCTGGTCAGGCGAACGTTGAGCAGCGTGACCGTGATCTGAGGCAAAGCTCTCACACACCGAGAGGTTTCTAGCTCTGGCTTAAATAGTGCTTGGCTGAACTTCAAAAAATTAGCATAAGCTAAAAACGCGCGCTTCTTCTGACAGGAAGTTGAAGCAGAGAGGAGATAGAAAAGATTTAAATTAAAATAAACTTGGTTAGTTTAACTAAAACCTTACAAATCTTCCTGATTTTTTTTAAGCTATAAAAGGAATTGTTTGAAAAGAAGTTTCTATGTTATTTTCTTTGTTGTATGCTAATCTCCTTATTCTATATTAGTTCTAAATTTTTAACTTGAAATATTTAAAATCGAACGGCGAACATCAGGTGTGCCCAAAGTGACAAAGTGGGGTCACTGAAACACTAGGACCAGACCAACAACTTGTCAGGACTGAGTGTTCGGTGCATACTCTTGGCAAACATATTCGTGAAATACTTTAAGTCCTGATCTTGAACAGGTAGCTGAATGCAGCTATGTTCTGTGGTAGAAAACTGTGGTTAAGTGGTGGAAGAACTGCACTTAGGAAGGATTTAAAATCCTCTTTTATTAAACCACAATTATATACAGCCACTTCCCAACTCGGGAGGGATACAGAAAATAATGAACGCACTTGGGTCTAAACTGAACAATCAAATAATTTGAACTAAAGTTAAATAAAAATTAAATCGTCGTTGCTCACAGAGCTATGAACGCGAGGTTGGCCTCTATGCTAAAGGGTGCGTAGCAAGATTTAACTAATACTAACGCACTTAGATTTACTTCAATAAGTAACAGAGTAACAGCGCTAAAGCTTAGAATTTAAATACTAGCTGGTCAGGCGAACGTCGAACAGAGTAGCAGTAGTCTGAGACTCAAACTGTATGTTTGTTTCATTGCAGCTCTCATCTCAGGTGAGCTCATTCACAATAGAAAGGTGGGTCCACATATGTGTTTGATTTCTTTATATATATATATATAAGAGGATGCTTGATTATCAACTAAGAAATTGTTGTTGGGGGATTTTCTGATGATCACGGGTAATTTTATCAGTTAACTGTTTGATTTTCCTTTAGAGCAGATTTCCTTTTCTTTGTTCGCTTTCGTTCAAAGAAGTTCTGTTAGCGCTACGTTTGATAGTTTTGAGTTGCAGACCTTTATTGAATTTTATTTCTAATTGTTGGTATAATATTAATTTATTTTTTTCTGATTCTTAATTATTTTCCAAATGGATCGGAGAGGGCTGACCATTTCTGAAGCACTGAAAGTGCTAACGAATTGCCTTCAGATACTGAATATGATACGGATCCCAGTACATGCGCAAAACATGCAATGTTGGGTTGTGCTTTTTCAAAGGTGGTGTCACTTTCTTCGAAAAGTACCATGGAAAAAAAAAGAACGAAAGTGTAAATATGAAATGTAAATCATCTAGATATCATGTATCCAAGTTACTTTTTTCTCCGTGTATACGCATGTAATCATCATATAACTAAGAAGAGTAATTTTTGGGGTAGGGGGGGTAGAGTATACTTTGGGTAATGCTCAATCTGCTACGGTATTCTGAATTTATTGTTTCTTAATCGTCGGCAAAATCTTTTACTCTATTACGCATTTCACAGCAATGCTCACATCAGCACTTTTTTCGAAGCTCTATTCATTCATTGAGCCCTCTTCGGGCACCCACCTACAGAATTAAAACGGTAAGCGCTATCTTTACAAAATTTTACCTGTGTACTGCTCTAGGCCTGATTAGACTACGTACCACTTTTTTGTCGAAATTCCAACTGTAAAAGGTAGCGTGCAGGAAAGGGTTAAATAAAAAGTAGATCAGCTGTCAGGAAAACAATTTCAATGAGATCAAGAGCATAGTTTCTTTTCAAGTAAAATCTTAGTAGACAATAAAAAGCGTGAATGGAAATATTTCCTTAGTTAAGATCTTGCATTAATATTAAAAGCAATAAAGTCTAGAAATAAGTTTAGAATCTGTTCTGAAAAGCTGATTATTTTCTGTCGTTCTTGAGCTGAAGCTGTAAAAACTAATATGTATAAGATCATTCCTGTGTCTATCATTCTTTCGATATTTGCAGCATTTTTATGCTCTATAAATTCCTTTCCTTTTCCGCGTGATTTATTTGTTTATGCTATTAATGAGGCACTGAAACTTTTCGTCTCCAAATGGAAATTTGGCATATATCATCATTCTGCTGAACTGAGACTCTGGAAGTTAAGTGTTAGTCCTTTATTTCGTCATACCCACTGCCCTTTCACTAACTCGGTTGTATCGGGTTTTAACGAAAGTTTCCCACCACCGTAAATATCGTCTGCCAAACAGTTCACGTCGGTGTGTTTAGTCATATTTTGTCAAATTTTGGCATTTGAAAAAAAGAGAGTGGCTTTAGAACACTACTAGACAAGCCTGTCCCATTTACAGGAAACTGATTTTGTAGTCTTCTGTCCTATCTATGACGACAGTTGTTTTCGAAAGTATTAAAAAAAATATCGTTATCCTTAAGTACAAGGTGTCTGAAATGGAACTATCACGCTACCAGATTAGAACCATGATTTACTTCCAGTTCTGTTGCTAAAAGTCAGCTACAGAATGTCACAAATCATGTGTACTGTTTTAGGTACTAATGTTGTATCATATGACACTGTGAAGGTTTGGTACCGAAAATTCAAAAACAAGTTTTTGGCCGAAGGCTTTGAAAAACTACCAAAACGTTAGCACAAAATAATAGATTTTGGTGGTGATTACTGACCCACAAAGATACTGCTTTCATGTCCCCCCCCACCCTAACTTTATTAAGAACTACTTTTTTTAGCGAAAAACCTTCGTTACGACCAGATGTATCACTTACTTCAAAAACAGGTGTATCCCACGATTTATACCAACTACCTTTAGCATAACTAAATTGTAGCAGTTATCCAACGCACAAAATATGTTGTTGCCGTCTATAGCCTTAACTTACTTTCCCCCAGTAGCCATTGTTGACGGTGGCAGATATATATAAGTTATTATACGAAGTTGATTGCAATTAAATAATCTTGTTTTTTGATACCTATCTTGTGTAGTATAATGGTTGTTTGTTTATTGATGAGTTATTTAAGGCAAAGCACACGAAGGTTCACTGTCTACTGCCTAAGGGAAAGGATGTTTCCATGGAGGACTTTCTAATAGAAATTTGCTCTTCTATATATCATACATGGGGGCTTGAACCGGGATTTGGACCACTGCTATTCAACAATCTCATCCTCTTGACCTCATTTCTCAGTCCGTTGACCTAGCGTTGGCGCTTACAAGAGGATGAGACCGAGGCCAACGCTATAAAGAAATTACGATATTCGTCAGAAAGTTTTGAGCATATGATGTCGAATCAGTATTTGAATAGATTGATTAATAAATGCAGGATACATGTTACCTTTCCTTAATAAAAATGAGTAAAACAAACATAGAGTGTCGGCTAGGTGCAAGTATTTGAAAGAAAAGTATTGCGGAGTAAATTTTCTCGAAGAAGGTTCACTTTAAGAAAGTATTCGACATTCATCTTAAAGAAATGTCACCGGAAGAGGGTGTTGTAATGTTCCTTTTTCTCAAGGAATTCAGGTTATGAAGAGAACTCCCTTGCTTAGTTTCACCGTGTTCGGAATTTTCTTTCCAACGGTCAGTCATAAATTTTTAGCACTGTTGAGAACTTTGTGCAAATCTGAGAAAGGTTTACTGAGACCTCTCCTCGCATCTGCCCCGAAGGGGAAGACACCCTCTATCAGGTCATGAGTGTCGGATAGTTAAGGGAGAGACTGGCATTCGAACAGGAAGAAGACGATGCGCGGTTTCTCTCGTTGCATCGTAGAAAAGATGTATTTTAAAGTTCTTTAGATATAACTACTGTACATATTTTTCTATGTAATTAAATTTAGATTAGTCTCGAAATGCAAACTCAGGTTTGTTATTGACTACGTCACAACGTTTAAAACTGCTTTCTAAATTAATTTTGTAACCGTATCTTAATATAATAAAACTATTAAATAATACTTCATGATTCGGAAAGATGGGTGCCCATAAAATTCCATTTAGTGGTAACTTTTGTAATCGAATGCTATAAATTCCAATTTCACTTGATTATATTTGTCACAACCGTATACTTTTAATTCAAGTTATACAAGTACACTAGATTTCGACCCTATTGCAAGAGCAGGATTTAGTATGATTTTCACCTCTTTTAGTGAAGAATTTGTTAAATATTGTTAATTTCATATGATATTCTTTCTTCTCCTGATGACTTGACGCGTGTGTAGGATAACAAAAGTCGTAGGCATTACTTTTTGATACCACCTGTGTTTTTAATTTTTAATCTTTTTCTGATGTGTAACATTTTGGTTCAAAAGGCAATAATTCGACTATCAGTTACAATAATTTGCTTTAAAATCATAAACATACTTTGAAGAGAGGTTTTTTTTTAAAACGTAAAAGCATAATTTGAGAATTAAATTGTTCATGGTATTGTATACGTATCTTGAAAATAATCAGGTATAGTAAATTCACGATGAAAGGTAAGACTTGGATGTTCTTTCAGGTGAAAGCGAAAATCGAATTAAATTGCATCCAAAACAGGTCACATAATTATATCGCTTTTGATAACATGTAACTTTGCTATAGTTTGAATGGCTGTCTTATATTTAAAAAGGCGAAGAGGGGGAAAAAAGAGAAAGTGTGTGATGTAAACGCTCTCAGTAATCAATGTTTGCGTTTATAGACTGTTAAGTGCTGCTGTACTTTTTTATATCCGCTATTTTAGTTATATTTGGGATATGAATTGATAAAGATATGGATTTGCACTAGATATCTTCACTTGTAAAAATTGTTACTAATTGGAGTTGTACGCAATTGTTTCTTTAGTCCAAAGGGGCTTTGTCCCTGAAAGACTATTGTTTTCGTTTTGTGATATTGCGTCAGTACACTCTGAATGCCCGTTTCACTTTTCAGATTGTTGCCACTAAATATTATCGCCCTGTATTATATTTAAAGAAATTAAATAATGAAGATCCTGCATAAATGTATGTATGTTTCTCGCATGGTGATACAACGACTGCACCTAGAGCCATCCAATTTTGAATGACGTAATCTTGCTGCTAATATGGGCATCTGGTAGCGCAAATTTGAAATTTGTTTTATTATCGATTTCATATTTTGTAAAACTTTAACGAATTTTTGATTAACAAACTCGAGGATTTCAAAGCGAGCAATGGCAACGTTGTACAGAAAAAACATTTTTATTACCAGTGTGTGAGACTGTGTATAGGAAATTCTAAAGATATACTCAGTTTAAAATTATTTTGCGATATTGTTCTTTAACTGGATTTTATGGTTTAAGTGCGAAGAACATGATATTTAGTAAATAAAGGTAAGACACAAAGTGTTAAAGAA
>KK114556.1:1296672-1318049 GCA_000611955.2 Stegodyphus mimosarum
TTTTTTTTTTTTTTTCTTTCACAGCAAGAGCGTACGTAACAATGCCATATAGGAGGTTGAGTCAAAAGTTAACTTCATCGGATAATTTTGAGAACAAGGTCTATTGCTACGAATTATTCCTTTGTCCTGAAATAATCTTATGGCAGCTTCTTCGTCATTAGGTTATTACCATATTATGTAATTCATCGTGCTGAAAAAATGGCAAAATGTGCAAAAAAAATATCCGGTGACGACATTTCAAACGAAAACTAGAAATCTCTAGCCACGGTATTTCAAATGTAACTAAAAAATTCTCAAAATAATGAGTGACAAAATTTCGAACGTTTTCTTGAGTCACGATATTCGGCGCATTTTTAGATTACGCCACTCTAACGGAATTGTACCAACTCCTACTATACGGTACGGCCTTGGCACTATTTTGAAAACTGTCGCCAACACCAAAATGACTCATTTACTGCTCATCGTATTGTCGCAAAATCCCGTGTGTACCTTAAATTAAACCAAAATTTGTTTTCTAATTTGTGCTTTTAAAATTTATGAATTTTTACTGAAATACAAATTTGTGTGCACATCATAACGTAGTGCACCTGCTCATTAAAAAGGTACGCAGAAATTTTAAATAAATAAATAACAACTTACTTGCAAATGTTAAAGAGTTTCACTGTTAACGATATATGTCTGTGAAGGAATGAGTTTCCCAGAAGTATTAAAATTCTTATTTTTATAAAATGCCCTTCCACCCTTTAGAAAATACCATCAACACTATTTCTTATAATTTGATTTCATTAACTTAAACAGGATCGAAATAAATTTTCAGCCGAAAAGTTTCGTGATTTTCAGACTTACATTTTTCTTCATCACTGAAGGAAGCAGCCAGTTTGATTCATATTGTTAATATGCTGATTTGTACTATTATAACGCCTAAAATTTTTTGGTAAGTGGTTAGAAATGCTATTGATTTAATGTTGCATCTCAAAAATATACTTCACTGTACCTTGGATACATAAAAATTTTAAGAGTTATGTTGGCGGTCGACAGAATGCATGGATATGGTCGCATCTGCAACCAGAACTTTATGTATTGTAACCAGAACCTTATGTATGTATGTACCAGAACCTTATGTATTATGTATTATTATGTAATTTATGCGATTGTAGTGTATGTGTAACTGTCTTCGTAATGCACGTCACACATTACATGACGACTGTATGTTGCCGCACTTAGTACTTCTCTGACGCGCAGATATCTATGATCCATAAGGCCTTAAGATCGCATTGAGTATTTCTAGGTCGTTAAATGCGGCCTTCCTCCCCCACATTGAATCCGAATATTACTGAAGAAATGCATTTTTATTCCCAACATATATAGTGCTGTGTCGGGCACATATGAACGACGCTTTACTGAACCCTTAGTCAACACCTTTCAATGAATTATGAAGTCTAGGGCGTGTTGGTTACTCACATGTAGCCAACGACACATTTGTATTTTAATCTCAAATAATCAATGACATCCCAAAGTTAAGCAAACGATGGTAAAATCAACAAAAATGGAAAAATAAAGCTTTGATTAACATTATATTGCGCAAGAAGGTAGCAAATATGTGTAGCATGGAGGAAAAAAATGTAGTATGTACAAAGATATGGGCAGTATTTGCACAAGAAGGTAGCAAATCTGTGTAGTATGAAAGAAAAAAAGTGGTGTGTACATAGATGAAAACGGTGTTTAATTATCTTAAAGTATATGATGACATCACATTTGCGTCATTACTAAACTGATATTTAAAGCTAAAAAGAAATAAAACTTATATCGATAGAGTATGTAACCACCTCGGATACCTCGATTGCCCGTGCTTTCAGTGAGGTGATCAACCATCGCAGATGGTAGCAGTGGCCAGTCCTCCAATAGGGCAATTTCTGTCTGAGACTGACTGAATAAGGTAAACATGCAGACATGCTTGATGGCATCCCGAAGATTTTTAGCGAAATTAAAAGTCAGGGGAATACGGCGGTCGCTCCATACTTGAAATGCAGTCATTATCTAGGCACTTGTTAACGGTGTTGGCTGGATGGAAACGTGCATTGTCATCCACAAGAAGAAAATCTGGACCAACTGCTGCTGCGTAGTCTCTCACAATAAGGTTAGTAATTCATACTGATAACCACGTAGTCGTCACAGAATAGTCTTTAAAATTATATAGCTGGTATGACCCATTGGAGTTTCTGCCCACATCATGATTCTTCCACCTCTGAATGCATGATGTTTGATGGTGTTCCGGGCCTAATTTCTTAAAATATACTTGCGGCTCTCGAACATTCCCAAATTTCAACATGCGGCTCTTTATTGATATACAGGGTGTCTATAATTAAAGAACGCTATTTCAAAGCCGCCTCAGAATTTTTCGAGGTGAAAACTCTCTTGAGATGTTGGTGATAGGTGAAGAGGGCTATGAAACTTTCTCATTTCAATCGTTCTAGGGGAAAGCTTTTGATGAAAATTTATTTAAATATATGTTCATTTAGGCCTTTATTAATTAGCCAGTTCAATCTTTTATTTAATACCTTTTGAGATTTTGTTAGAATATTTCCAAAGATTTCGCAGTGATAGTTTTCATTTCAGATGCTGCATTAAACACTGTCGGCATCTTCATATTAAGTGCACAAATTAATTTATAGCCTTGTTTTCAATACTTTAATTTATTTATTAAAAAAAACTAACCTTGAAAATAATATTTGTCATTTATATACATTTGTTCCATCTATCGGGCAATTGACGAAAATCCTCTAGAAATTCCCAGCCCTGTATTATCGTTAAGTAGGATAACTTGTGTAGCTGCACTGTTGAAAAGTGCCACAATACAGTTTCTTGATTGCCAGACCGTGAATTAATTTTTGCACCTAATAATTACACAACGCATCTCTGAAATTTAGACTCATTTACAAGCCTTTATGGCATTTTCATGAATCATTATTAAAAAAATAATTGTGAAGAAAAATAGTTGCGGCTTTTTTCTCATCTGTTATTTGCGACGAATAATATTGATTGAAGCCTTCGGTTTACATTATTGACTGAAGATTAAATCTATGAAATTTTGAATTACCCATGAATTCTTGTTACTGTAATAATGAATTAGGAAACATCTAGTCTTCACTAATATGACAGCATAGGCCTTCTTCCATTAACAGTTTCTTTTTGTCAGTTCGTTTCTCTGGCAACATAATAAAAGGCTACATTGTTATATTACTCATGTGTTTGGTTTACATATATTACATGTATTACATGGTTTATATATTACATGTATTACACAGTACTCAAGTTTACATGGTTGTATCAGTATGAAGATCTGACAAGTGTAGAACTACTCAACAGACTTACTTGATCAGCTTTCATTATTTTGTCTGCAGAACACGTTTTTCGCATAGCCCCCATATTGTTCTTTATGGTCAGCTTTTTTACACTGATTCAAACTTCCTTTCCCCCCCCCCCGCGTATGGACTCCTCCAAAAGTTATAAAATGATGGTGACTCATAATTTCGAACGTAAGAAATTGTTTATAAAGGTTTATAAACCGAAATGATGTCTCAATATAGCCTGATTAATAGTATGCAGATATAACTATATTTGATATGTAACTGTAACGAAAGTAACGAAGCTTTTTACCTTATCCTTTTAGATAACCAGAAAGCAAGTTAAATACGTGTTTTGGAGACCAGTAGAGGCGACAAAGGTGCACTTATTATAAAGAATATAAATAACTCATTATAAAGAATATTTTTTTCAGTGAAATCATTTTAACCGTAAAATGTAGATTTTTGAAAATTATCATTAATGCTCTTCCATTCTCTTAGCCTCATAAAACGCCTACCAGCGGCTGAGCGGTAAAAATCTCTGAATATTCGTAGTTCGGTCCGGGGTTCGTATCCTCATTAACGGCCAGGCTGCATGGGCGTTTTCGTTGTTTACCCCATGTTAACGTATATGCGAGCCAGTTTCCCTTATAAAGTCCTCCACGAAGACATCCCTCCCCTTAGGCAGTTAGCCTTCTTATGTTTGCCGTAATTAAATAAACCAAACTTAGCCACATAATAGTGATTAGGCTGTTTTTAAGCCTCACAAGAACGATTAGCCTGTTTTAGGAATGGGATAGCGGAAACTTGTAGCTATTAAAATATTATGGAAAGAGAAACTGACAAAAAATATTTTAATCTATATAAACTTGTAGGTAATATAATTATCTATCTATAGCTGTTCGAAGATCTGCAAGTATGCGTTGTGTCAGATGTTTTCTGATCAGATGCGTTCCCCTTTTTAACAGGGCTCACCAGAGGCTAAATGGTTAGAGCATCTGAATAATAACAGTAATTCGAAATTGAACGGGAATTTGCATGAGATTTTCATCGTTTTTCTCATATTTAAAATAAATACGTATCATAATTTCCCAGAGGCCGTCCACGAATGCATCCTTCTCTTAAGCAAATAGCCCTGATGTACTCTGCTGTTATGGAATTATCCGATCTGATCCATCTGAAAAGCCCAAATAAGCGAAAAAATGTCGATATTTTTGTAAAACATTTTCTTAAATGAATGACAGTTTTACCGCTAATGGTATTATTAGCACCGACTCTGTTACGAAGAATCGTACTGATGTATTAAAGAACGTATTAGCCTCAAAACAAATATCCGAGACCTTCATCCTAGAATTTTCCCGAGTAGGATGACTGTGTTCTTTGCTACAGTATTTAGTCTATGCTTAGCATCTAATATATAGAAAATTTTAAAAAATAAAAAATTTTTTGAAGTGCAGTAAATTTTTGGAGTTTTTTTATCATAAAATAATTTTAAAATATTAGAAAATAAATGTTTTTAATAAAAAATACGCAATAAAATCTGCACAAAACCGAGACATTTTATTGGTAGAAAATTCGGACGGTGACCTGAGGTATAGGCTATTTCCCTCATCCTCATCGAATTCATTTTTCCATTTTCTAAGTCGCAAATTCTTGTTTTTGGCGTGTGCCATCCATTTCTGAACACTTAATCCTTCAGCTACTTTCAGAATTCGAAGACATTTTGAAAGCAGAATCATGTTTCGGAAGGCGTTTCAAGTATCGAAAGTTTGCGTTTTGAGTCAGCAGTTTCCAAGTGGATTGACAGTTCGCTGCTGTTTTGGGAATATAAGGTTCTTTGGGTCGGAAACAGTGGTAAATGTTTCAAATTAGTTTTCGTATAAAATACATATTGCGAAAATAATTATCTTAAATCAAGATACCAATATTTTACCTTAATGATCCCTTTGATGATGTCATAAAATTCTGGAGAACCCTCACACAGATTTTGAATATGAAATATTTTATTTAATCTGTTTTATAAATTCTTAAACAGTGGTAATTATAGTTGTGCATAGTAATTTGATTTTAAAAATAGCATGTGTAGTTAATTAAACAGCATACTGAACTGAAGTTTATTCTTAATGTATAGGTAAGCATGGTTTTTTTTTTTGCAGGACCGTTTATATTAGACTTATGATTTGTAAGTTTATGGGGGGTTATTTAATTTATTTAACAGTTAATTTTATTTTGAAGCAACCTTTCCTATCGCTCTTGATTTGGACCCGCGCTTTCTGGTGAAAACGTAAATGAGTTAGTGCGCGTGTATTCAAGTGAGGTAGGAAGAAATTATATATCTAAGGGAAAATTGTGGAAGCTGAATTTAGAGCGTATTCTGTGGGCCTGGAGGCCACAATGCTATCTTTGATATACTAACGATTAGATTTCTGCGGTGTTGAGCGCTTCTTGCCATTAAAAAAGTCGGCGTAAACAAGTCTTGTAAAAGTAGGCTTGGAGTGCCTTCACGTTCAGTAACTGAAAAAGCCGTTAGGCTAATTAAAATGTGATAATTTACAAGTAATTAATTTAATTGTATTCCAAGTTACTTATTACCTTTTTAAGTTAAGCCAAAAGTGTTCACTTTTGTAAGCACGAATCGGTGTCGTCTGTGAATCATAACTGAGTTAATAAAGGGTTCTTTATACCCTTTCTCTGAACTTTGTCGTACTTAGGGATAATTTCTTACACTCTGTGTTATGTTAACGTCTAGTTAGTTTATGCTACTTACGAATACGACACGTTATAAGCTTTAAGTTCCTTTCTTCCAAGTTCAACGTTGATTTCGCTGCTTAATTATAAGTGCTTTAATGTAGCTAAATGTGACTTCAACCATATATGAAGTAGGGAATGCTAAAATAAAAGGTAGGAATGTTTTCTGCCGTTCCTAAAATTTTAATTAACTATAATTATTTCAATTTCCGCAAATAATTCAGGCATTTAATTTTAAAACAGTGCTTTTGCTTCTAGATAATAGATATGTTTACTAGTTTATCAAAAATTTCTTGTAAAATTCTGTGTAGAAATTTCTGCAAAAATTTTTTATACTTTTTTAGTTCAAAGGGGCAGTTTGCCCAGAAGGACTGTTACTTTCGTTTTGGCATTTCGCGTTCATTCATTATAAGTTTTATTTAACTTTTCAGATTTTTGCCACCAAATATTATCGCCGTGTGTTATATTTAAGGAAATTAAATAATGAAGAATCTGCGTAAATGTGTGTATGTTTCTCGCATTGTGATAAAACAACGATACCTAGAGCCATCAAATTTTAAAAACGTAATCCTCCTGCGAATATGGGCATCTGGCAGCCCAAATTTGGAATTTGTTTTATTATCGATTTCATATTTTGTAAACCTTTAACGAATTTTTGATTAACAAACTCAAGGATTTCAAAGCGAGCAAGCAGCAACGTCGTACAGAAAAAAAAAAATTCTTATCTCCAGTTCGCGCGACTGTGTATCGGAAATTCTAAAGATATGCTTATTTTAAAATTGTGTTGTGATATTGCTGGTGAACGGATTTCTATGGTTTAAGTGCAAAGAACATGATATTTAATAAATAAAGGTAACGCACAAAATGTATTAAAAAAAGCGCCCCTTTGGACGTAATTTGAATACTTAAGGATCGAAACCAGACTGGCTGCATGATTTACCGGGAAAAATCGAGAAAACTAGTCTTTTCCCTTAGAAATTCCTCCACGAAGGCACTCCTCCCTCTAGGCAGAAAACCTTCGTGTGCTTTGTCATGTTCGAATAACTTAAACTGTCGATTCCCCCCCCCCAAGAGTAGCAAAGTTTTTAATACTTTTTATCTTTTTTGTGTAATCGGTCTCATAGTTCGTATTTCGAGCAGAATATGAATTGATGTCAAAATTTAAATCTTAAAAAAACCATCAGAGCAGTTTTGCAATGTGCGTGCAAATACGTAAGGCTTATTACTAAGTTATTTTTTTTATTATAAAATGTTGTTGTTTCTAATCCCTTTGGGGCAGGAAAGCCTACACCAAGTCCAAGAGACCTTGCCGTGCAAGTAAATGGCTGACCCTGAGACAGTTGCGACAGCTGTCTCAGGGAGAGGCAGAGAGGGAACATGCAAAAAGGATTGGACATTTTGCAAAAAGTTAAGGAAATTATATATTAACAAACTAAATAAAAGTTCTGTCAGATAATAAGAAGCTTATGTTTTAGGTAGGGCCTGATAAATAAAAACTGCCCTTGTTACGAAAGCAAATAAAGAATTATTTCAGACTTCTTTTTTAATGCCACAGAATGTTTTACTGATCTCATATCTGGTACGATTTCATCCACCTGTGGATCGTTTTTCTCCTTGCTAATGAATTATTGTTCACTTTTTTTTTCTTCTTAACTATTCCGTCGCCTGGCTCTTTAGAAATATAATTGCATTTAACAAATAGTATAATTCAGAAAACGTTACCTTGTATGGTTACATGTTAAATATATTAATAAAATTCTGTTTGCTAAATTTCAGTGTAATTCTTAGCTTTTGAATTTGATTTTAAAATACGATAGGAATAATGTATGTTAAGAATGATATACTTTTAAAAATTTCTTCCGCGTAGTAAGTGATTTTTCAAGATATTTTTTATGGAGTTAATTTTTAAAATGGTTTAGATATGTATTTCCTATCCGTATTACATTCTTTGCTTAATAATAATAAGTAAAATATATAAAAATTCAGTTACTTAATTCCATAACTAGTTTGTTTTGCTCGTTGGGGGTTAAAAGATGAATTTCGATAGGAGACTTGATAAAAGATAATGTAAGTAATTAATATAAAAAATGTCATAAATTATGATTTTGAACAGTACACTGTTAACTTTTTAAGAGTCTATAAAAATGTATTTAAAAATTTAAAATCTGGTAAGTGCTTTAACATGTTTATCTAAATTAGTGAAGCTTTAATCTCACTGACTTTTAGTCATATTCTGTTAGTATTTTATAGGTGGATGTGTATATTAGTTGATCTTCGTATTTTTTTTTTATTCTTCGCTAATTAATTAGGCGAAGAAAAAGTTTTTCTTTTACTTTCGCAAAATTATAATTAATAGCTGTGCTGCCAGGGACAGCGTTTTCTAAATAACGAGGCAAAGTATCGTTATCACTGCTTGATCTTTCTAATGTAAGCTGAGATGCTAAGTGGATCCCTAGGGCTGATCGGGGCTAGGAAGTCATCAAATCTTAGTGAGAATTTTTTCTCCTTCTTCTTTATGATTCTCTCCTTCTTGTTTTCGCTTCTCCTCCTATTATCGAACCACGTGTTTTGTTTTTCTGTAATGTGAAAAAGTAGTAATTTCTAGAGAGCATCTAAGAAGTTAATAGTCTGCATCACGTCTTGCAGTAGAATACTAAAATTTTTATTTACAAATACTTACGATATTTGTTTTTCGTGATTTAAGACAAAGGACTAATAATGCTTGTATTTTTTCAATAAGGGCATCACTACGAGTCCTCGATTTTTTATTTTATTTATTTTTAATGTCAGTTAAATTTATAGACATAATTTTCTTACCAAACTTTTAAACCATATAAACCCAATCCTCAGTTTTGCCACGTCTGCTTGAAGGATTTTGTATTATCATACTGTCATAATTAAGCGTATTAGGAAAAATTAATTAAAAAAATGTTCTTCCCTTTGTATCATGAACATCACATCAGATAACTTTGTCATGAACCAGAGACACCAAACATCGATTTGGAAAAATAAACAAAAAAATCATATACTTTTTTGTCATTTTTCACGATTGTTCTGTATAATAGCTTGTTGGACTTAACATGCTCATAGCCGAGCTTTCGATTTCGTACCTTATTTCAGGTACGAAACCTTATTTCGGTTTCCTTATTTCGACCCTAATTCTATATCAGGAAACAAAGGTTTAGGTTTATAATCAGTTTCAGCTTTTTCATAATACAGTCCAGATATTGTGGAAAATTTCTTCATAATACGGGTCCACCAGCGGCCGAGTGATAATAGCGTTGAATACAAAACATCCCATTCGCAGGTTCAAATCCTGGCGAATCGTCTGTCTCCCTTGGAGTTTTATAATAGTTTTTCCGATGTGTAACTTCAGTACGAGCTAATGCCCCTTAAAAGTCCTCCCTAAAGGCATCTTTTTTGTGCTTTGCCGTAATCCTGTTATCAAAAACATTTGTGTGGGAAGAATTAATATATGTGCATATAAATACGTTGCTAAGGCGCGGAAAGCTGAATCCTGTTGAGTAGATAAAGAAATCACAAGTAGTATAAATAACTCTGGATTTTTTAATAGAGTTTCCGATGTGTAACTTCAATATGAGCCGATTCCCTTAAAAGTCCTCCCTAAAGGCATCCTTTCTTTAGGAAGCTATCTTTTCTGTGCTTTGCCGTAATCCTGTTACCGAAAAATTTGTATGAGAAGAGTTAAAGAATTGATATATGTACATTTAAACACGTTACTGAGGCGTTGAGAACTGAATCCAGTTGAGTAGGTAAAGAACATCACACATATATAAATAACTCTTTAATTGGTATAAAGTAAAAGTTAACACTTAGAGATAAGTACACTTAAAGCTAGCTTCATAGTTAATCCTGCAAACAGAGTAATAAAACAACTACTAGTTGGTGCCGACTGTGGTTGCCCAATGGTAGATAGATTTGACTTCTTAAATAATGGCAAAGTATGACGAAGGCTGTCTGTTTAATGGATGGGATATCTTCGTGGAGGACTTTGTAAGGAGAGCTGGCTCATGTTCACGTCATACATAGGAAAAGCCTATAAAACTCTTATGCAGCCAGCCCGTTCATCGGAATTTGAAGTCATATCGAATTACCTGTATTTAATCGTAGCATTGCCCGAGTCCGGCTTAGGGGATTAATTTTATAAATACTTTGGCGACCACTCTGTGATGTTTCGGTATGTTCTGAATATATTTATTTATATGCATTTCTACACTTGATTGGGAAAATGAATACGAACCCGGAAAGACAGTTGAGGTGAGGCTGTGATGTTGCTTTCACCGTATCCATGCGTGCTTGCGGAAAAAAAGATTCACAGGTTTTCCTATTTCTGAGTTTCAAAGGTAAATAAGTGATTCACAAATTTCTGAAATTTATTTTAATAAATAAAAACTTTTCTTTGACTCAAAAAATATTTAGGAATGAAGATCTAAAGGGAGAAGCATATGGCTTTTCGATTTAATTTTCTTGCTTGAAAACAAGTTATCCTTATTCTAGTAATCTGAAATGATGGTTCATTTTCCTTAGGCACTTTATAAAAACTCAAAATTTAGTTTTCAGTTCACTTAGGCATTTTTTATAGCAACTGAAAGCTAAAATAATAATATTCCTTAGATTTTTTAATACTGATCTAACACGTCGATTTTTTTGAACGAATTGTAGATGCTGGAGGAAGCAGAGTATGGTTGGATAAGAGTATTTAAGTTTTGAGATTGAACATATGAGTACAGCTTATGCTTCTTTTATACTATTTATTTTAAAAATACTATTTTTTAAAAAAAATCTGTAAAATGTTTTCAAAATAGGGTTCTCCGTCTTCTGATATTTTATTGTATTTCGGGGTTCATATAAATTAAGATTCTGTCAACAACATTTTGAAATGTGATGCAGCTGTGTTCGATTCCTGTCTTTATAATGTAAAGTGAAAAATAATTGAAATTTATAAATTGAATTCTGTCATTATTTTTCTAATAATAAATAAATTAATGAGACTTTTTAATGTAATGTGAAGTATTTTGATGAAAGAAGGTATTGTTTAATTGACTGTATAAATTTGAATTAAAAATTTACTAATTTTTCATATATAATCGCTTTAATTTTTAATAGGAGTCTTCGTATACAGATATTTGTGATAATATTCGTACCTATTTTAACAGTTTCCATATCGACTTAATTTTGAAATGCAAAACTAGCAACGTAATATCCTTTCTTAACTACTGCGCTGTCATTTCAGCTTTCCTCTGTGAGTGGTGGACTCAAACTCCACCCAGAAACATCCAAGAAACCAATAATCCGCTGCTGGCGGAGCATCCATTGCAGGATGCCCAGGGTAGATGCGCCATGGTCTCCCGCCATCCTTCCATTGCCGAGGGCAAATTTTCCGCGTTTCCATACGCGCGGCCATATTGTCTTTCTTCTGTTCAGAGCAGTTATGTTGTCCTCCTATAAAATGAGTGGTGATTGCATTTTCTGCAATTCTTTGTGCGTGCTCGAGAGTCTGTACCATGCCGGTACAACGTGGTTGTCTGGAATTTCATAGTCTTCAGTTGTGGACGCTTGCTGCGAAATCATCCGCCGTATCTGCCTGGCAATCTGCGGGATCTCTCAAAAGACTTTTCTTTACTTACCTCTTATCTTTTGATTCCTTTGAGATTTAATCTTGCTCTTCCTGAAGTTCTCTCCACTTATAAAAGACTCAGGAATTTCTGGAGTAGGTGCACAAGTGTCACTTGAGAAGTCCTTTGATATTTTTGAGTTATTTTCTCTAAATTGAAAACTCAAAGTTCTAATGTTTGTTGCTTTTGTAAATAGAAATCATTACTATTTATTCTTTGTTTATAGGGTGTAGTAATTACTGGTTAATATTTTCACGTGTGATTTTTTTTTAGTTTGTCTTTGTTTATTTATTTATTTTTCGTGTTTTAAATTGGATATGAGTTGACTAATTGTTCTTTTTTATTAGTATATTTTCTAAAGAAATATTAAAAGCTAAGAACTTAACTGTGGATCGTATTTTAAATGGTTGTGAATTCTCTTGTATATATAGTACATACTTTCTGCTCAAGATGTCTTACCACGCTTTTAAATAAGTGTATTCCTGTGTCTTAATACTGAAAAGGATTATATCTGTCAATCGAGTCTTCCATTCTAAAACTTTTAAACCGAGCGATTTTAGATCTTTAGTAGTCTGATAGAATGCACTGATATTTTGCTTCGACTTGAACTTTTATATATTCAAGATGTTATGCGAAATCGTTCTAGCATTTCTAATAGTTAGCCAGTTGTTTACTGCAGTGTCGGATGTAGTTCATAAAGTTCAGCATTATATTTAAACTTATACAGTTCAGCACCGTGTAGATTGTCAAATAGTATCACTTTTACCATCGCTGTTATTTCGTTTGAGACATTTTAACAGTCTTGTGCATTTAATTTTAGACAAACTTCAATAATCGTGTGAATGTAAACATTTTTTTTCTGTCATTATCTTCAGATAAGTGAACTGCATAGGAAAGTTATCATAACAAAGGTTCAGAAACATTAAGAGTGATCTCAAAGAACAAGAATTTATTCCAGTTGTGTGCTACTTGCATGCAAGGAACTATGTAATCTAATTACGTAAAGAGGAAAGAAACAGCTATCATGGTTTTGTAAAAAATATATGATATTAAACGACGAAGTCTTCCATTTTTGTCGCCTTATATGTAAGAATTTTTTCAACTTACGCCGTTCAGATGCCTTCAAGTTTTACATATCGCTAGATCAAGTCAGAAGAAAAGTCTTCCATTTCAGCTTTTAAAGTGAATCTCCGCTCAACGTTACCGTTGTAAATGATTCTGCAGCTGTTCATTGTGCAGATTTGAGAGCAGGGCATTTTTATTACGTAATTGTTTGTATGCATATATTGAAGTTATTACATTGATTCGTTACAGGACTTTAAAGATTCGTTAAATTTTACTGCAAAAACAGCTCTGAGAGTGAGCTTCATAAGTCTTCCAAGTGTTTGCTCATGCTTATTATTTTAACCGCATATGTTATGCTTATATTTATGAGAACAAGAAAGTTTCCTTTCATCTTTTAAAAATTTATAACTGCAAAGTTTTACAAATTCTTTTCGACGTGATGAGGAGCTCTAAGAAGCACCAGGCACGTAATGAGTTGCATTTCATATCTGCTCCTGCTATGGTCCAGGGATCTACCTCCATGTCCAGAGCGAGGAGTCGGAATTTGGCTCCTGTTGACGATAAAGTGCTGTTTGAGAGGCTTTGGAAAGGAACTTTTCGAGCCATTGTCGCCGCCAGTCTTCAGGCGAGGGATAAGGAAAGCAATGCAATGTCCTCGCGCAAGAGTACGCTGAGAAGTGTTATCAGGTTTGTATAGATTTTCAGCATTAAAAAAATAATAATAAATAAAAAATAATTAGAAATTTGCGTATTTTTATGAAAACATTAGTTGAGTATCTTTAACTCATTTACTTCTCATACTTATGTACGTGAAGTATTTTTAACCCTTTGGTTGTAGTTCCTTTACTAGTGTGTTTTCAGCCAATCCTGATTGACTCAACATTTTGTGACCCCATTGCACTCTTACAAGTTACGCTCAACTGAAATTCATGAGTATTATTTTATGCTGTAATTCTGCACCTTAGCTGACGGATGATCAGCATCAAAATTGGAAGCATTTGAGATTTTTGAACTAGTCGTGTCAAAATTATGAATATCTTCACAATCTTCACAGAAAAAAGGGCCCATTCCGAAGAGAATAGTGGAATTGCGCATTAAGATTTTTTTTTAAAAGACAGGTGTAGTAATGTAAGCGATATATTACTACACCGATATATTACTACTAGAATAAAAAATAGCTTCATATCCTTTCACGTATGAGAAAAGCTTTATCGCTTGGAAAAATACTCGTTCCAGTTCAGTACATGTAGTTTAAAAACTAATCAAAACTAAAATCCCTTTTCCTACAAATTTGCAATTCGAGTATTGATTTTTTTTTTACTTTTAAATCAAATTATAAATTTTGTCTTCCCTTTAATGCAGTATACATGTTATGACAGTGACGCACTAATTTCGGAGAAAACTCATGATGTCGCACACTGTCGGTGACGTGATGTGAAGGATTACTAGTATGGAGAGTGAGGTATCTTCTTCATAGGAAAGTTTCTAAATTTCCGCACAGAACTAAATGTTTCAGATCTCAAGTTTAGAGAAAATTCAGTTTCATTTTGTTTCAGCTGTGCCTCTTCTCTTTTCTTCTGGCCCTTAAGCAAAATTTTGTATTGAGATTATGTGGGAATTTTGAATGTTATGAGCCTAATATGACTTTAATGTAGTGTCTATTAAAATCTAAGAAATTTACGTTATTATTAACGTTATTATTACGTTATTATTGTTAAAATTAGTAATTTTTAAAACTATTATCCTCGACTGAAAGGTAACTAAATTACATTTACCAAATATTTTTGACTGGAAATTTGCTGCATTGGAAATCAGTTTCGAGTTATTTTATTTTCAAAATTTGAAACTCTCGAACATTTTAAATTCAAAGACCTCTAACTTCGCTTTATAATACTAATGCTTTGTCATGCTACTTCAAAATTAAATATTGCTTTGGAGCAACAAATAATCAATTTTAAAAGAATTCACACATTTAATCATCTTTTCAGTAATATTTAAATATGCGTAATAATTATAAACCTGTGTTCTAAAAAACGAATGAAATATGTTTTCCATAGATAATTAAAATAATGGTTTGATTACACTATAAGGTATTTCTTCCGCCTTCTTAGCATGCCTTCGTGGTGTAGTGGTCAGCACGCTCGGCGCGTATTCGAAAGGTCCATGGTTCGAGTCCCGGCGAGGGCATTGCTTATTTTTCATCTTTCCTGGTTCCAAAAAATACCTTATGTCTCTACAGTGGCGCCCGAACAAAAAAAAAGGTGGGGGATGATGATTCTCCACCATCAGGATTTGGCGATTGGGTCCCCTAATCCTCAGTCGCTTTTTAAAAGGGGGAGTATATAAGGTATTTCTCCCGCCTTCTTAGCATGCCTTCGTGGTGTAATGGTCAAGCACGCTCGGCGCATATTCGAAAGATCCGTAATTCGAGTCCCGGCGAGGCCATTGCTCATTTTTCATGTCTTCAGCATCAAAATAACCTAATGTCTCTACAACATGATATATAATAATATTTAATATCGGTATATATCATATACAATTGGAATTTAAGGATGTAAAATTTGGAATTTGTTCTTTAGAGATCATTAAACATTTCGGAGCAAGCAATGCGGAAGATCAACAATGCCCTAGTCGGATTTCGAATCTTAAAATAGCGAGGTGGACTGTAATTATATACACCGTGAAAGCACACCTAGGAGAATGCGGTAGATCCTCACAGTTCTTCCAGAATTCTATCAAGGTATTATGCTTAGTCGAATTTCGAATCTTAAATCTTAAAATTGCCAGCTGGACAGTGTAATTATATACACCACGAGAGTACGCCTAGAACAATGCGATAAATCCTGGCAGTTCTTCCAGAATTCGAATCAGAACAGTATTATCTCCAAATTATTTTTTAATTCAAAAATAAGGTATTTCCTCTGTAGCAGATCAAATCACTGACTGAATGTTAGTTTCTTAATTAGATTTTACTCAGTCAAATGAATATCTGAATGACTATTATTTGCAATAATTTTAAGTTCTGCTCTTGTTCTGCTGTGTGTTGTTGGACAAATGATATGCCGACATAGTGTCTGTCACTCCTGTTATTTTGAGCCAGTTTTCGTTAAGTGAGCGTGCTGTCGCTTCCATTGCTATGTAATTAGTTGATCGAACAATCATAATCACTTCAGTTTAAAGGAAGGGGAGAAAGAACCTGCAATTTTTCTTCGACATCAAAAGCTTTATGGAATTTTGAGAATATCTAAGTAAAAAGATGAACAAAAAAATAAAATCGTGTGCATTATTAATGACAATATATATTTTAATATTTAACATGAAAGATAAATTTGAATTGATAAAATTGCTGCAGAAAATTCTGTGTAATGAAATAAAAAGAAGATGATGATTTTTTCAAACTTACTGCATTCTCTCTATGAAAATCTGAATTACCTTACGCAGAGAGCACCTAATATTAAGTTACTGTTATATTTTTTTGCAGTAAGCAGAATATCTTCTAATCGAGATCAAATTCGAGATTCAAATACCAGCCAGATATATTGTTTACTTTCTTCCACATGCAGTCAAATGCTGTACTCAAATATTCGTATTATTATTGATGGCAATATCATCGTGATTAGCTGGTTGTTTAGATGTAAAGAAGCACAGATAAGCACGTTTCTAAGCACAGATTGTGTATTAACGGATTGATTTTACTTTTCTTAATCTGTAATTAATAAGGAAACATCTTATGGAAAACATTTTACTCAGCATGCTGTGCTCTTTTTCCGTACATTTCTTGCAAAGCTTTCGTTGGCAATTCTTGCTTTTTAAGGATTTTGGCTACCTTTTTAAAACTGATAGTATTAAATTATTTATATGCTAATGGACCTCAACTGGCAAATTTGAGAGTTCAAAAAGCAAAATTTATGAACAACTTGTCCACTTCTCACGAGCCTTGAACTACGGTATTCACCAATTTTTATCATTATCCATTTCATTTAGGTAATGTCTCCCAGTTTCTCCTATTGAAATTAATAACGACTATCTAATTTTTTTGTTTCGTTGTTAGTGACTGATATGAACTGGTTTCTTGGTTACTGACTGATATGATTTCATGCTTAGTGACTGATATATGTTGATATAGATTTTCAGATGCTAAACGGACTTTAAAATAAATCCCATATACATTTTCGAGTGGCGGTTTCGAGTATTATGGAAAGATACCTACCTTTTTTAAAAAATCATTTCTGGAGAGTGCTTTTGAAGAGAAATTATGTAGCCTGTAGTTCCGTGTGAGGAAAACCACAAAAACACCCGGTAGCTAGTGAGAAAAAATTAAATCATCCAGTAGTAGCTAGCTGACAGTAAGTAGCTAGCTGTTTGCTTCCTATTATAATTTATGTGTAGCAAGACCTAAAAAAAAAAAAAAAAGTGCTTTCATATAATATTAAAATATATATTGCAGCATAGGGACTGAACCTTTAAGTGTTTCCTAATGCTTTGAGTTTGGGGGAAACATTTTTCGTGTCAGTTAAGGTTATTCGAATCCAGTATTGCACGCTTCTAATATCTTGCACTTGGGCTTTAGTTTGATCCCCCCCTTCCCCACTGAAAACAGTGACATTGTTGCGCCGATTGCTTCAAACATCACCGAGACATGCATCAGTTCGTAGAAAAAGCTGATAGTCGGATGCTAAACAAATAAAAACCGTGGCGCCAAATTTTTGTAAAAGATAGAATTTTAGAAAGTTTCCACCCAAGACTATAAAATAATTCACCTTTTTAGTTTTTATTCAAATCTTCTTAAATAAGAACAGCAATTAAATTATTTTTAGAAGAGTGTAGACAATACTGCAATAATGTATTCAAAATGACGGCATGTTAATGCAAAATCATATTCAAACTTTGTGTTGGCATAAATGAGAATGGGAAATGAGTTAGTCTCGCTGTAAAATGAAGGCAAGGGTGTGAAACTTGTAGATTGGCATATAAAACTAAGGTTTATGGGAGTTTATATGACTATTGTGCCAGCCTTTTTCTTTTTCCTCCTCCCCTCCTCCTCCTCTGTATTTGGCATTGTGTATCTATCTGCATACACATTTATTTTTTTTTTTCCTTTTAATCTGTACTCCTTTGTTATACATTCCGTTTTCAGTGAATATTAATTTTAGAGAACTGTATGTTTATCCTGTGATCTGCTTGACATTTGTTTTCCTTAGAACGATTCCGTGTGATCTAATGATAAATGTTTACATGTGTATATAAATATTTTCTTCGTTTTTTCATGTTTCCTATGTGTGACAGAATTCCACACGCCAAAAATTCCTTTTTAAGGAAATAGTAATGAATTGATAAAATATGTGTCGTGCTTTCTTAAATAGGTAAAAAATGGATTATCTTGAATGTATTAATGGATGGTTTTAATTGGCAATTTAGATTTTCACTTTTAATTAGATCACAAGAACTGTTAGTAGAAATGTTCATCTGCCCACCATTGTTATTATTCATCTTTTTAAATAGAAGTAATGAAGTATCAGATACAACTTTTTAGCTTGTTACTTTTAAATACTCTTGTAACAGACGTTTATATCTGGCTTAAATGAAAAACTTATAAATTTCTTTTTAAATTTAAATTTGTTTTAATTAAAAAACTCTGGATCGAATATGGTAACCAAATTGCGTAATTTAAAAATGTTGAATAGACGTATTCTTCCTTTGTTAACCATTGCATTCATCATTAATTAACAGAACTAATAAAAAGTGAAATCAAACTGTGCTGATGTGTTTTGTATTATTGAAAAATCAGCTGCAGAAAAATAAATTCTGTTGAAATGGAATAAATAGCCTTACTGAATTTTCCTGGACACAAAGTGACAGAAAAGGCGCAGTTCGTCTCTCAGCATCTGTTGGACGTTGTTGCTATGCAGCGCGGAGAGTGGCTGCATATTAGCAGGGGGAAGAACATGGGAGGTCTTCAATTGATCAAAATTGTCCGCCGTGTGAGTCAGACATAAAACTGCTTTCGCTTTCCTATTTCTTTCCCTTCCAGGGTAGAGCTAATTATATTGCGGCAGGGTGTCCTCCTGAAATCCCCCTTTTTTTATCCCTCCTCTTAAAAGAGGGATCGGATGTTTATGTGGATCTGTGATTGAGGGTCCTTTAACTGGCTAGCTTTGAACACGTTTGGCTCACGCGAGCGAGAGGACGATGAATTGCCGTTTCCGAATCGTGTGCACGCGGGATTGTAGTGTACGATGACGAAGGATAGTTTTTGAATGATTCAATTAAAAATCACTTTTCTGTATAAATCAGTGTTTCCGAAACTGTTTACCCTCACGACTCGAATGCATGTAATTTCTTTGAAAAGAAATAAGGAGAAAAGTGATTCATAGAAAAAAATTGCGCAGTAGTAAAGAAATGATAAATAAATAAATGAGTGGGGAGGATTTGGGGGGGACTATAACTATAAATAAACTTATGTTAATAATTAATTGATAATCATTAAGGCAGAATTTTATCGCGGGAGTAAAGGCAGCAGAATTCGCTTAAAGTTTCTCTGCGTTGAGTTTACACTAACTTTTCGCTGTCGAGAATTACGTTAATATTTCTGAAAGGCGATGATTTCTACCAGAATACAGTCCATGAAAGCAATGGTACAAATAAGTCGTATATAAGTAAATAAATATTATACTGTCCACTTATAATTCAAATTTGCATTTTTAAACCTATCAAATTCTTGAAATGTATTTAATACTTTTAATTTAGATCAAGTAATTGTTTCGTCAGCATTAATAGGCAAAGGAAAGTGGCTTCATGTAACTTTGGAAAAAACGATTCTTTCCTCTTAGTCCAGAAGACTAGGAAAATTTAGCATAATTCGAAATTATCGTTTTGATTATGATTTAGATTTATTTTGCAGTGTATTTTTCCTGAAGTTCTAATGTAAAGTGGCATAAAAAGTATTTAAATAGGAAAATATTCTATAAAAGATAATAGAAAAAAAACCGAAAATCCCGAGTTCATTCCATCGCGGAAACGTGTGATATGCGCCAAACATAAATCTTAGCACGGCAGTAGAGTTGCTGCCCGAATAGTTATAAATTCGTAACTACGTTTGGGTATATATAATCATACAATAAGACAAATATTATTTAAAAACTTTTCCTGGCTCACTAAATTATTTTTCAATTCGCTGGCTAATAGCGACTGTGCTTTGGGAAACACTGTGACTCCACAGAAAGTATTATAGGAAAACCAGTATTACTGTGCATAATTGAAAACTTTGATGAAAATCTAAAACCGCAACCATTTGTATAAAATGTTACGGGTCTAAAGATGTTTCTCCCCAGTTGCAAAAACTTTTAACTGTGTATGCGAAAATGTTACATTTTTTATGTTGCCTCTCTTTAGTCGCCATAATTTTTTTAAGCTCCCATTTGTAAAAGGTGTCTCAAATAAAAAAATATACTCAAACGGAATTTCCTCACAGGATTATTTTTATTAGTGTATATATAGTAATGACCTGTATCTAATGTACTTTATTGTAGCACATATAAGTACACACGGTGATGTAATTTAAAACACTAATCCAGCGTCATTATCTTGAGGCACGAGAAACGTGTAATTTCTGTTTTCTTTTCTAATCAACATGCTGACTTCTGTGAAGTCCATGAAAGAGCGATTACGAACAACAACATTGTTTTCTGGAGTAAACACGCATCGCAAAATGTTTTTGTCTCACGTCAGTATTTAGCAAGTATGTAATGCTGTTGAACGAGCTGCTTTGCTTGGTGGCGTAATATAAAATTTTGTTCGAAATTCCTCCTCGAATGGTTCATAGCCATTAACAAGATTCTCTAAAGTTAATGAAACACAATTACAAAAAACATCGTCTTCCTAATAGTTTCAACAGAAATCAAATTAGCAGGCACTTATCGGTTTGGGTATATTTTTATTTGGGACATGTGGTGTGTAAAAAATGTTATAGCTTTAACTGTTACATAAAAATAGCGGTTAAGACTGTTGCATAAAAATGTTCTCATTTATGATGCAGTTAATACATGCAATGAATAGCTTTAAGAATAAAAATATAGTTATTAGTGACAATTATTTCATAGACCTGAAATTATTACTTTCTAATAAGTGTTATTTCTAAATAAGTTTCCCATGGATTATCGAGAATTTTTATTGTTGTATTTTAATAATATGAAATAATTGTAATTTAGTGTGAATGTTTTGTCCCATATGAAGGTAAAAGTATGTAACAAAACAAAAACGAATTATTTTATTATACTGTTTTTCATCATTCTGAGCATTTCAAAAAATCCGTTGGATATCTTTGCTTTTACCGATTCCTGTCATTGTTACTCAGTATTCCGCGATCTAATACAAGTATATTGTTACGAATTTCACATTTATTTGGCTATTTATTTAGAATTGTAATTAGATTTGCTAGTTCTACTGATTAAAAAGCTTATAAAAGCCGAGGTGGAACACCTCATCTCAGTTAGTGAGTTAGTTGTTGTTGTTGCTGTTATACTTGTAGCTGTAAAAAGCGAACTGCTGTTTGTTTACTTAATGCTGTATTGATTGTAGTAGTGAT
>KK114556.1:1327455-1339573 GCA_000611955.2 Stegodyphus mimosarum
GAAATGGTTACTGAATGTTTGTATAGTCAAATATGCTCGTTTGATTTTTGTTGCTAGTTTAGGTAACGAATCTCATATCGTGAAAGAGCGCGTACATTTGATTCATAACTGTATCTATAATTATGCCTGACTTTTTGCTTTAAATTTGTTACCCTCCTGCATAAAAAGAGAACAAGAAGCTTAATCTTTAATGAATATGTAGTTGTAATGCATCGAGCTTGGATCCCCTATTTCCGAAAATCAGATCCATGGGCATTTTTATAATTTGGATGCCTTTCCTTTCCATTTGAACCGAAACCTTTATCCAAGAGCGGCAATAATAGCAGCTATCTCAGAGGCAAATAGCCTTCACTAAAGGTGCTAGGTGATCCCTAGTCTGCATTTAAGGCTGCTGTACCCAGGGCCTGATTACTGTCAAGCAGCCTTGTGCAATTTATTACGAGTTTCTGAAAGGCTTGTTTCTAAAGTATGTTTTGTTGTGATTAAGGGTGATTTATTATATATTGTCTGTATTTAATAATATTTCCAACAAAAGACTTGTAATAAATATTATTAAAACATTACAACATTTAGCGTCGCGCCGTTTGACTTTATATTATTTCTCTATCATAGATTTTGTTTTTGAAAATATTCCACATTTCTTCATTGGGTTTCATATTAAAAATATTTCCAGGCCAAGTTAGCACTTGTAGCCCTGTAGAAGTAAAATAACTTTTCATGATCCTGGCTGTATAGGAGAGACATTGTCTTGCTGAAAAAAAATGTACCTCCTTGAGAAAACTCTGCGTTAAACGGTTAAAAGAGAGACGTTTTCCAAAAATCTCTTCGTTTTGTGATTTACACCAAAAGATTTTTAAAGTAAGTAAAATTAACTTGAATGTGAGGAGGAAAAAATTGAATTTTGAACAAATACTTTGCTTCAATCTTGAAAACTCAATGTGGCATACGTTTGGGCACAAGAAAATCGTTTCTTTATCAAGAAAGTATTAGTTTAATTTTTTTGTACGATTAACAACATATAATCCAGCTTTCAAAAGGCGTCTTTTTACAATACTGCTATTGTCTAACACATCATAATCTTCTCGAATTCATTATAATTGTGTGGATTATAATCTACGATTTCTCAAACTCATCTTTGTAAGTTTCCTCTTATCGTACAGAGGATATATTTTCACGCCCACATCTACCTAAAGATTTCGGTGAAAAATTTTGATTTTTTGCTTACTTTTTTTACAAACACTTTCAACAGTACATTTTTGTTTTATAATCATCTTGATTTGATGTCTTAATTTCTGATTTAAAATCTTTCTTTTCTTCTTTTTGAGCTATTAAATAAATTTGTACAAACATTAGGTTATATCGAAGCAGGAGGCATGAAAAATGAGCAACGCCTTCGTCGGGAATCGAACCACGGACCTCTCGGTTACGCGTCGAGCATGCAGACCACTACACCACGAAGGCATGCGAAGAAGGCGGAAGAAATACCTTACAAATTTTAGTAAAAAGCATTTCCAAAAAAAAAAACGAAAGATTAAGAATAAATGCACACAAGGTATTAACAACAAATTCAGAAGAATGAGTAAAATTAATTCATTCTGAATATTAACTTTATTATATCGATGAAGTTGTAGAGTCCATTAGCTATTTTGCTTTTGAGCTGGAGATCGGAAAATTTGCAGTGGCGTTGTTGAAATTCGAAGTCTTGACTTTCCGATTGTTCTCTGACATGCACTCCAGTTACACCAGGAAGGCACAGGGAAAGAAGTGCGAAAATATCTTACGTTCTTCCCCACTTAAATGGCGACTGGGGACCCGGTTGCTAAATTCTTGTGACGAATTATCATTCACCACTTTTTAGTTCCGCCGTCGTTATAGAGTCATTAGGTTTTCTTCTTTATTTCGAAGCCAGGAAACTGAAGAAATCCACGGTGCCGTCGGATTCAATCTCCGGACCTCCCGCTTTTCAGCCGGACGGGCTTCCCAGTCAGTTACATCACTGAACCACGTGGTAAGGAGGAAGAAAATACCATACAAAGTAACGAAATATGGTTAACTGTTAAAGTCAGTCTGTCTAAAAGGTAAAAAATACACGTAATTTATTTCAATGCGAGCGATTAAAAATATGTTGTCATTTTTGTTGGTTAAATGAGGTGTAAAAAAAATGAATACCTTAAAATACTGCTTGCTGATGCAAAATGCAGATGAGAAAATTTTGTTAAATTATGGAGACAATAATAGAGGAAAAATTCCATAATCCGGAAGACTATGCTCTGTATTTCGATCACGAAAACAAGAAAAACGAGCATTGGTATTATCTTAAAAGAAACGCAGTGTTTTAAGCCTCACAATGTCTTAATCGCTCCATATATTATTTGTATGACTAAAAGCCCTTTGGGTGTTATTTTCCACTTTATAATAAGCGTTTTATAATATTTGTTAATGTTTTTATTTGCGAATTCATCTCATAATCACTCTTATGTTAATCAAAAGGTTGTAATCTCATCCTATATTTTATTATCCATTGCGATAACGAGAGTACCCATCATGCTGTCCAAGGAAATGATAATAATTTGGGCTAAAATGCTAAATACTAAACAAATGAGCTAACAGCCACATAAGTGGTTATTGAGAATTCTCAGTAATCTTCTGCCCCCTTCCCGAGAAAAGTAAATTTCACCCTTTATTTTCGAGAAATGTGTCAGTAAAGTCATTATAATTCAATTCAGTTCAATTTTATTGTTGGTGGCTATTTAAATAATCAGGTAACAGTATCTTGCTATTTGTTACTCTTTTGATGCCCCTTTTTACGTATTTGAATAGCAAAACTATTAAAGTTTATTATAAATTTATTTAAATTTAAACTTCGTAAAAGTGTACATTGTAAAATTTGGTAACTGATTATTTAAATATGATGTGTGAAAATAAAATAATAATAATAATAATAATAATAGTTAAGAAAAGGTTAAGAAATTTATTTATATTTTTTATAATTTTAATTTTATGGTAATAAATAATTTTTCAAGAAATTTTGTATAGCAAATTAACTTAGTAAGAAATTTAGTGTCATGTACTGCGATTTTTATTAATAGTTCTTTAAAAATGTAATTCATTTAATGTCGAATTGGCTAATTTATAGAAAACATAGCTTGAGAAAAGTAATTGTGCAGTTTGATAGTAAGCAAATCATGAAACTGTACGTAAAAATTGCGCAAGCAAACAAGGAATTGTTAAGCAGCGAGCATAATATGGTAAAAATAGATGAGTATTAATTAAAGTGTAGAAACAAATAAAATTTGTAGAACAAATAGAAAATTTAATTATCTGTTTACAAATTGCTGCTCTATATTAAAATCTTTTCAAATGGTTTTCAGTAATTTAAATTCAGCTATCTTTCTTCAGTTTTGTCATAATGATTACGTACGTTTGCTGTAAACAATTTTCTTCCGACGACAGAACCATGGTTTTAATATTTCATGGGAAATGTCTTTTGTCATATAAAGTTTCATAGGTAGCTGTAATTAAGAATTAATGTAAGGTTAAAACCTAGTAAGCTTATTGCTCCTGTTTAACTTTCCGTTGCTTTCACGAATTAACTGTCTTTGCAATAATATAGAAATCTAAACTTTAGTAGCACAGATAACTTAACTAAATTTTGTATAAAGCTGTATTTTTCTTGTATTGCAATTAAAATTGACAAATACTGCTACTTGAGAGATTTCAAGATATCAGGTATTCCAAATATTAAAATACTATATCTAACCAACATTTATGAGCTCAGCTCTAGCAATGGTGATTCTAATACTGCGCTCTATTAAATAAAAAACTCACTCACTTTTCCGCAGCTGCTCTTCATAGCAGGCTGAAAGGCTATGCTGTATGATTGCCGCAATACTCTCTCTAAACTACAGATTTGCTTGTTATTTAAATTAAGATGAAGAACGACATGGAAATATAATTAGCATAAAAACCACATGTTAGCTAGAATAAACATTGTACTAAAGTAGCAGCACCTTACTGCTACTGTTCCGGTCCGCTAATACTACATTTCAGTTTCTATTTAATCCTGGTATTAGCCGAAAGGATGACATTCCTAAATACTGGTATTTCAGTGCGAGATTCTCATTAAACGAGATGGTTAAAATTTTCGTAGTTTTTCTCATCTGTAACGGCGAATGCTCGCCCATGTTCGAGGAGATGAGACTGTTGAATTTTGGTAGTTTGGCCCGGGTTCGAACCTTGGCGAAACGAGCTGGCAGCATCGGTGTTCGTTTTTTGTGGGTTTCCCTACGTGTAAAACTGCATGGTAAAATTATACTGGATGCGAGCCATTGTGCTTTAGAAAGTCCTTCACTAGGGTATCCTTTCCCCCCCCCGGCAAATAGTCCTTGTGTGTTTTGGCATATTCAAATTATCTAACCTAACTTATAACAATGATGATACCTTCTCTAGGGCAGATATCTCATACGTACTTTCTCGTTATCTTGCTTAAATATTAAACGGATATAGATCCTTTCACAGTCTCGTTAAACTGCAAATGATAGCGAAACACTGTATATACACGATATTCATGTAACATGTTTAATACAGTAAAATTCATTTGAGATGAATTGTATATAAGATATAAGATGTTGTGAGTATAGAATGAGATAAAATAATCTAATTTAATACGTTATCGTTGTGTGCTGCTTTGCGCATTTGCAACGTACTTTGTCTGTTCTTTCTATCGAAAGTAAAAGATTTAGATTTTAATTTATTCTAAAAAAAGCGATTAAAAAAATAGGAGTGGTCTATAAACCTGTACTGAATAATAAATATCTTGTGTGGCTTTAACGGATGATAGAAGTGGGGAAAAAAAAGCTTTGTTTATCGTAACATTAAACAATGAAGAATCGATCCGAGTTAACATGTATGTAAACATTTAGTTCGTGGTCCGGATTACCATGGTAAAAATATACTGAATACCATTAGTTTCTTGTATTTCACTACGTCCCATTTTCACCTGGTATTTATTTCTTATATTAAGAGCTGTTCATTTCTTCAGCTTTTATAATTTCGTTTAAGCTGCAATAAACAGATGCGAGGTAATAATTGTATTACATATTCAACTGGTGTATCGTTCAAAATCGTATTTATTTTCAGTATTAACATTATAGATATGGTCCTAAATTTTAAAGAATGTATGTGTATAAAAAAAAGATGCAGACAAAATAATGAATGTAAAGTATTATCAACCCTTCTATGCAGTAGTATGCTTCCTGTTGTGCTTCTTTAGAAACAGATCAATTATTTTAATTACAGGAATTTATCAATTTGTTATCCCTATCGTAGTGTCAGGCAGTTATAAATATGTTGATATGTTCAACTGCGATTTCTAGGAATTGCGAAGATCATCCTGTTCGGTCGTTATGAGAAGATATTTTCTCATTCCCGATGAATGATGCAGTGTTTCTTTAATTTTCTGTTTGAATTTCACCGTGCGGTGTCTTTCCATACGCTTGCTAATAAATCATCAGCTTCCGTTTTCTTGACAGGTTTAGAAATAAGTTCTGGAGTTATTTTTCCAACGCTTTTGAAGGCTTCTTAACCATTTTTTTCTGCTAGTCTCTAGTTTGTTTTTCAAGATTTGGCTTTTTAGTAATTGTATCATATATCGCAGAAATGTATCAAATCATGCATTAAATCTAGTTGATTTGAGTTCGCATGAAATAGTATAACTTCGAAAATAACTGGGAAATGTCTAGTAAAAATCTCTGTGGGAAATAGTATTCTGGAGATATTTTTCTGTAGTTGAAGCTGTTTCGTAATATATGAAGTCTTCAAACTTTTATAACATATCGTAATTACTGAAATTTCATGAAGGATGAAAAATATTAGAAAACACTAAATACGCATTAAACTACCTTGGGACTCTGTAAATAATCTAAAACTATATAAATTTCTTGAAACTAAAGGATGTATTCTAACAGTTTTCAAGATATTAAAATATTTTATATGAAGCAATTTAAATTTTATTAATACATTTATGTTATTAGTGCATTAGTACATTTGTTAGTATATAAATGTGTTAAATTTTAGGGAAATTTCGATATTTTTTAACAGATTAAAGTAATTTCAAGTTAATTAAATGATTTATGAAGTAAAAGAATGAAGCGTCAAGTATTTTATATTGGAAATATGTCCAGCTGAGGTTGATAGTTTCATTGGTGACCAAGTAACAGAGATTGATTAAAAAACTCAAAAATTTACGGGATAGTATGGTTTTACTTGAATAGCTGAAGTGCTTTAGAGCACACCGTTTAAACATAGTATTTAAATTTTTAAGATACATTAAACTTCTGCATGTAGTGAAGTTTATTGATATCTCTAGAAGAGGAATTGAGAACCATTTGCATGTTTTCTTAGTGCAAAATTTCCATATCTGAATGGTAGGAAATATTTCAGTCAGCTAAAGAGGTAAAATTTTAATTCCAAGAAGAATTTTTTTGAAAATAATATTTTTCTTCACTACATGAAAAAGTAAAAGCAAGAGGTCTTTTACAGTATGTGGTTAAGAAATCCATTGAAATATCTGTGATAGACTGATAAACCCAAGGATGAAAATCAATGATCAGTAAAAGGTATTGAAATCTTATTGTGAAATCTGAACTGTTAACTAATAAATATGTGCCTGATTGTAAATATTTCAAAAACTTTTGGCTAGGTGCTCTTCTTATATGTAGTAATTTAGGGTGTGTAGGAGAGAAGACACCATTTACTTTTTAGTTGTGACCAAGATGTATAGATGTTAGCTGCATATAAATAGAATGCAATTACAGAATGTGGAAACAAACGTAGCTGCAGAATCACCATATAATTTTATTTCTTGATGAATAATTTTTAGGAAACATAGTCTTCTTTTTACATCATCATTATGGATGCGACAAGCACCTCAGAATTTTACATAATTAAATCACATTTCGAGATAATGAATGAAGCGGAGGAATGAGCAGCGCGCGTTTGCATAGCAGGCAGAAAACTGGGAGCGTATTTCAGCGCAGGAGTACTTTTACACATGATTTCTTTGTTTAAATTCAGAACGGTGACTAAATAGAAAATATCGGCAATGCTACTGTTACATAATGGCGCAATGCGGATTAATTTTCACTTGACGTACTTTAATTCCAGGAAGAGGCCATAGTCAATGGGGAATTAAAAAGTGTATTGCTGAACTTAATAGTTTTCTTTTATATTATCACGTATTCTTCCTTTAAAGAGAAAACGGCATGGAGATAGAAGAGACTTTTGAAAAAGCATTAGAGCGTTAGCAAATGAAGGTAAATTTTCTAAAATGTATACAATATGGTCTTTTTCAATGAGAAAGAAAATAATTTTCTTCAAGGTCATAACCTTTAGGTTTCACTGTCCCCCGTCATTTTGTTCATGAATTTTCTCACATCTTAACATTAAAAAAAAAAAAAAAAAAAAAAAAAAAACAAAAAAATTTGGAGGTATTACTAAAAAAATTTATATATCTCAAGTAAATGAGTAGAGGTATAGTAGAAATGCCTCGTAACCGCACCAAATAACCGACAATATCTAAATAACGGCATTTTTAAACGTCTAAAACCAGAATTTGGTCCTATGAGTTAAAAAAAAAAAAAAAAGAAATAATCTAGCAATCTGAATACTTAAATGTGAAAAGTATTTTTGTTATATTTCTGCCGTCGAACGTAATAAGTTTTATCCAGCTATCCAGCCAGCCACCTATCCAGAATATAAAGATGAACTACCGATGCCATTTCATACGTCAATGTGTGAAAGTAGTGTACTAGAAGAATTTAGCATCTTTTTTGTGTATTGAAACTCGGAAACCTTCTCAGACATTTGATATTTAGTATAAATTTGATAAGGCAAGATTAACCTGACCCTGAGCCTTAGTCATATAGCCATTTCAGCTACTGTATACATTGTGTCTTTAGGAAACGATCTTGCAGCAATAACGTCGCGTAACTGGTAAAACAGGTGATACTTTCTTGGAGGACTGAATTAGTCTATATTAATGTTTAACATTTGAAAATCAATTTTAAATATTTCTGAAGTTTCCGGTTTATTTTGTTCTGCTTAAGAACAAGCTAAATAATGTTACTTTCTTCCTAATAAAGAACTCATGGTTGTTGCAAGATGTGATTCGTTTTTGTAACTTTGCTAGAGGATTACATACTTAAGCGCCTGAGTATCGTGTCTAAAACTTGGATGCACACATATCGGTGATTATGAAACCGAATTAGTAAATATGTTTGAGAAATTGGCTTTTGAAAATGCTCATAAAATAGGTTTCTAAAATACAATATACTGTAATAGGATTCGAGGCACATAAAGTATTACTCTTTGTTGTTGCTGAAAATACTAGTTATACAGTTTAAAAGCAAATGCAACCTGTAATAATGTCTTTTCTAAAAGAATCAATTTACATTGAAAAGTTAACAGAGGAAAAATATTCAGTTTGTAAATTTAAAATAAAACAACTGCTAATAAAAGAAGGTTTTAGTTACCTTTGCAAATGGGGGAAAAATCTGAAACTAATTGTAATACTTGGCTAAAATATGACCGAGAAACTGGATCTTTAATATGCCTAAGTATTTCAAATTTGCAAATCATCCATGTTTTGCGCAGTAATTCCGCTAAAGAAGTGCGGCAAAGTTAAAATCATTCATGAACGCGAAAACTTAATAAACAAACAGTTTCTTCTCAGAAAATTATATTCTGTTAGACATAATGCATGAACACATTACGGCAGTATTAAAATTGGCTGAAAAGCTGCGTAGTATAGGTGAAGTAATTAAGGAAAATAACTTGATAGCAAATTTTACTATGTTGTTTGCCAGTCTTACAACTCGTTAATAACCTGTATAGAGAGTAAATCAGAAACTGAATTGCGTTAGAATATGTTTAAAACGAATTAATAATCGAATATCATAGACTTGTTGAAACTAAGCAGTTGTTATGATTCAATTGTGTAAAAGAGACGCTAAAGTATAATACCACATGGTGTTGTACTAATTGTAATAGAAATGAGTGGCGGTTCTCCCCCCCCCCCTTCAAAAAGTGAAGAGAGAAAATGTTCGCAAAATCGTAAAAGTAATGTATGCCAAATAGCAAACATGCGTAATGTAGAAAACACAAAATCAAATCAAATTTAAAGAAAATAAATATCTTAGGAAAAGTGTTGAAAGGGAGAATTCGCAAGTTCAGTTTAATTAAGTTCTAAAAGTGGTGATAAATCCAAAACACAAGAATGGGTTATCGACTCTGTAACTTTGACTCATATGACGAGTGATATAAACTTTTTCTCTCAGTTAAATCTGTCAAAGAAGCCGACAGTAACTGTAGCAGATGTTAAATTAATTTTTCATGGTGTTAGTGAATATGGCGTATCATAATTCGCTTATATACGTTGAATGCAAGTTCATTCGACGAGAAAACATATTTTACTAACACAGTATTGTGTTCTAATGCAAATTGCATACTAAAATGGCATCAAAGGTTAGGCAACAGAAATATACGAGTACTAGATGGGATTGAGAATGATGATCTGGCAAATAACATACAATTTAGCAAATGCACTCGTAGTGTTGAGTGTTTGACTTTAATTAAAGCAAAACTAACAGAAAAAACTTATCCAAAAACAGTTTTAAGTACTAAAGAATATTCTAGATTTAGATCATAACAGGTGTGTGGAGGCCAGTGGAAGTTGCTAGCTGAGAAGGAAAAAAATATTTTGTAATTTTCATCGATGACTGTTTTATAATTTTCATTGATGACTATTTGCGTTACGCTCAAATTTATTTTATTGCTTCAAAGGATGAAGTACTGGATAAACTTAAGAAGTTTGTGGCTTCGATAACAAACAAATTTAGAAAGAAAAAGTTCTCGGATCTGATAATGGTACAGAGTATTATAGTGAATTTACTGAAAAATATTTAATAAAAAAATAAAAAGTGAAATTGCAACATCAAGAAAGAATGCGCGTAGCGTCATGCAAATTGTGAGGTGGATATACAAATAATCAAAGTTGCGCACGCATCGGATCAAGTGGTACGCATGTGCAGGCTATAAAAGTCAGCCACTTTCCCTTCTCATAAAGATGCAGACAACCTGATCAGGAATGAACTCCTACATAGGGATTTAAAAATTGAAACTATCTCTGACTATATCAAAAGGACAAATGAGAAATTTTTTACTAAGGCCATCCGATGGGACTTCGTCAACCATTCATAAGTTTTTAATTACGAGGTACTTTATGAAGACAGAAATATTAGACCTTTTGCTGCACATACTATCATCGATGGTGACCAGAATTTTGTTACTTAAGCTCCTTGGTCGGTGGTTGCCTATACTTTTTCGAATTATCGGGTCTCAATTATGATTGTTTTTTGAACTTGTATGGATTTTTTTCTGTTTTTTGAACTTGTATGGATCTTTTTTCTGCATCTGTTCACTGTTGTTGTATTTACTGTTTTTATTGTCTAGCATTTTATAATTGTACATATTCTTATTGGTTGCATTTTGTATATAGAAGATACTATATACAAATACAGATACTATTTCTCAAATGTCGTATTTTGCTTCTCGATCATTGCGTAACGTACGGTTTTACTTTCACTCTCGTCAGGCACTGGGTTATCTGTCTGATTCATTTTTGCTTTGGTCCTTCGTCCAGTGCTCATTATACATGTGCCTAAGGGCATCACTTAATGAACCGGCAACTTTTCACCTGGCAATAGCGATAATAACGAGTCTTAAGTTCTCATAAACAGCATCTGAGAGTTTACCGAGCATTGAAGACTTTAGAAGAAGTATAGAAAAGGCCTCTTGAGACGTCGGCTAGCTCAATACCGTCAGTTAACGACCGGGGAACGTGATTGTATTATCGATTCTATGAACTTGATTTGTCACTGAGCACAATATTCACTCGTGTTGGGCACAACGTGAGTACCATCCAACGTTGTGTCACGCGATGCATTCAGGAAGGTGTACGTGCACGTCGAAGAAGAAGTGGTGCGCACAGAACGGCGTATTCGGCGGTCAACCATTGGAGACCCTTTCTCTACGTCACGTGACATTCGGAGCCATTTGCTCCAGGAGCAGGTAGATCTGTGTCCACCTAAACTATACGCAACAGATTGCATGAAGTACACTTACGTTCACGGGTACCAGGATTCACAGAGGTACCACTGACTCCTGAACACAAGACTAGACGCCTGGTGGGGTGTCAGCGTCATAGTGTGTGGACCATCGAATGGCCATCGAGTTTTGTTTACGGATGAGTCTCGTTTCTGAAGTGACGGCCGTCGACGGATATGGCGACGACCAGGAGAACGCTACGAAACAGCCTATTTCTCCGAGCGTCACAGCGGTCCTGCACCGGACATTATGGTTTGGGGTGGCATAATGTTTGATCACAAGACGCCCCTGGTACACATTAAACTGCAGTTTCACAGCGCACCGCTACGTCACGCAAGTTGTGGAGCCTGTTGTTCTGCCCTGGTTGGAAAGCGCACCCAACACAGTGTTCCAGCAAGACAATGCCAAGCCGCATGTCGCATGGCGTACTCTTAACAACCTGACTGGATTTGACATCTTACCCCGGCCGGCTAAAATACGGAATCGAAGAAACATGTGAAAACGATCGTAACCCATATGTTTTAGCAATATGCAACAAATTTGTAACTACCGTGCAAAATCAACTGTATCACCATGTCATACCTGCCAACTTTTACGAATTTTTCGTAATTTTTACGAAAATGCGTTTGTCTTTACGATTTTACGATCGTAATCGATTTTTTTCCTTTTTCAAGTGTTTTTAGTGATTTTTGTCGAAATTTTAGAATTTTTCGCCAATTCAGCGATTTTTGCCAATTGCATCGTGTTTTACCGCCAACTACCGACTACTTCGAATCCAGTAACCTACGGTTTCTCCCAACTCGCCGCTTAACAGCCAATCCAATGCGCTGAACTTGTTTCTCCCACTCTTTTCTTTGTGGGCGCCAGATTATTTTTTTCGCTTTCGCTTTAGCAGCTAGGGAATTACACAGCTCGGACTCAGGGAGCGTGGATTGTCGCATTCTGTTTTTTTTTT
>KK114556.1:1368770-1381505 GCA_000611955.2 Stegodyphus mimosarum
TGACATTCATTACAAATATGTTACTATTTTTAGGTTAAGGAAAGAGGATTAAAAGATTTTAAAGGCTATTTTAACTTGAAATTTTATCTTACACACACATATTTATACAGTATATATTTATCATTATAATTTATTCTTATGTTTTTTTATATTATAAAGCAATCTTAGTTCTATTTAACTTTGTCTTTCTGATTCAAAAACTTTAAACTGCAATTTAGGAAAATTTAATTCTGATATTTGCTTTTATGAGGTTATCTACCACTGTGATTTTAATTTTTTTAATTCCATCATAAATTTGTCCATTTATTTAATTCAGTTTTTCTAAAATTTAAAAACCAAAAAAAAAAAAAAAAAGTCCTTAGCTGAGATAAAATTTTTTTCAATGATGAAGAAAACATTTCCATTTGTCAATGGTTGCCTAATATATTGTTAAAAGTTTTTATTAAGTATTTAATAATAATTATCATTTCTGGTTAATGTTTTTTTATTTTTAGTACTTTCTTTTAAAAAAAATTTATATTAAGATCCAAAGCTAGTTTTCATAGGTACAACTATTAAACTAGTTTCATATCCACTAATGTACAACAATATCATACTAATTTATTATATTACTAAATGGAATTAATTCTAGAATTGCTTTAATGTCTGAGAATTATTTGTAATGGACATTTACAAATGAGTATTTAGGCTGTTATGATATTTTTATAATTTAATCCAAAGGTTTTTTTTTATTATTATTTGTTATAAAATGGTATTTCTTGAGTTTGTAATATATTATTTTACTAAACAGGCTTATATGTAAACATATTTTTAAATATTTGAATATTGAATCCTAATTTTTGTATTCTTTTAATATTTGATTTCCCTTCCTGTGTCCTTCCTTAGTTTATTTCAAAAGTAAAATTTAATGTGGCTTTTACTGTAGTACTTAGGGATCAGGAACCATCACACTCAGTATTTTATATATGCATACTACCAAAATTCATGTGATAGATAAGCTATAAAGAGAAACTAAATTAAAAAGCAGTGTTATAAAAGTGAAATTAACCCTTCAAGTTGCAGTACTTTTTGTAGTCATTCATGAAATAATGTATTTACATTCCATTTATAACCTTGACTTTTGTAATCATTTGCTATTTATTTTTTAACAAGCAGATTAAATGATCAGATGACTTCAAATTATTGAAGAACAAAAAGCAAAATGTTTTAAGGAATAAATTAGTGTTTTCTCTAAATGGATTCACAAAATGAATTTAATTTTGAAGTGAGGAAGTAGTTTTGAAAATAGCTTAAATAAAACTGGTAATGTTAGTTTTCAAGTTTCAGCTACTTCTTTATTTCTACTAAAATTATTGTTAATTTTTAATCCCAACTCCATTGCAGTTACTTACGTTCCACCAATTTTTATTTAAAATTTTCATCCTCTTTTGGTTAATTTAATGAATAGAAAAGTAAAGCCAATAAATTTCGGGATAGGTAAATGACATTTAATAACTGTAATCTGTTCGAGAATTACATTTGCATGATATTTTGCTCAACTGCTCAAAACTTTCACATGCTTGAGAGTTTTCTCATACCTGCTACTTGATCTGATGTTTGAATTTTCCTTTTCCATGCTGTCAGTATCACTGTATTGTGTGTTCCAAGTAAAATGTAACTGAACTTTAGTAATATGTTGATTGCAGAGCAGAGCTAATAGAGGATTGTACATCAGAGGTAATCTGTATTGGCAATAGCAATGCATGGGCATAGCTGGAGGCTTTCTGTTTGCAGATGTTATTCTATTTCTTACAATTATTGTAAAAAATTAACCATGACACTTTTCATATAGCAGTAGGCATTTAGTGCTGAACAGTTCACAACTCAGTCATACAAATGTGCACATGCAAGCTTTAGATCCATGTTTCTTTGTTTGCAGTATCCAACCAAAAACTCAATCTAGCATGTGATGAACAGATTCCATTGCAAAGATATACTGATAAATTTACCTCATAATAAAAATGTGAGTCTTAAATTAAAATTCCAAATTTGTGTGTTTGTAATGAAGTTTTATTGCTAGTATATTAAGTATATTTTTCTCATTTTCTTTCACGTGTTACATTTTATTTGATATATACAATTTCATGCATGATAATAAAATTTCTCTTCTGTTACATTTACATGAAATATCAAGGAAAAACTAAGTTTGAATCACATGAAGTAATTTCATGCTTGGAATCTGAAAACGTTCCTGATCCTTGTGATAGCATATTCTAAAGTTATTTTGCCTTGTAGGAAAATTGTTTTCGCAATGTTGGTGTTTTCAATTTATGTCTGAGACCCTAGAAAATAATTTTTAATACAATTGTATTAATTTATTTTTTATAAGTGTGTAGTGCTTAAATTTAACTTCTGCAAGACGAACTGTAGAGTATTAATATATGAGTGGGGGGGAGAGAACTCTTTTCTTATTGAAAATTGCATGACATATAGTTTTCTCATATCCATTTTAAATCCCATTACTAAAACTTTTTTTTCTTCCTTGACTTGCCCATTCCTTTGTTGGATTTCTTGGTAATGTTTTTAGCATATTTTATGTATATATGTAAATTAAATTTGTAGCTGTACATATTACACATGCATCCGATACGAATTTTAGTTATATTTAACTTTATATATTTTAAACAAAGTGCATTTTTAAATTAGATCATTGTCACCTGAAGTGCGAAAAAAGAAAAAAAGAACTAGTAAAGAAAAATGTAAACGAAAAAGGTAAGAATATGAGTAATTGTTACAAAATATTTTTAAGCATTTATCTTCGTGTAGTGTCTTGAAATTATAGTAGAACTTTGATAATCTGTAACTGCTTAATCCATCAATGCCTGTAGTCGATGTTCAATTTTGAATAAAAATAAGCAAAATTTCACTATCAGAAAATTCAGCACAGCAAATTTGATGGGAGTTTTTTGTTATATGCATAGGAAAATATTTTTTAACAAAAATGCATTATATTTATAGCATATTTTAATTCAAGAAGTAAATTAATTTTTTTATTGAAGTTGTTTAGTATCATCTGTGCCTGCATCAGTGTTCTTTTGGAAGTATTGTAATCACGAAAAATCTCGGTTACCATATTTCAACGAAAATATCCATTTTGAATGCAATTTAATGAACGATGTTTTTGCGTGATATCTGTACATAAGGAGAGAATAAAGGACTCTTTTTTCCTAAACGAATTAGAAAACTGATTTAAAATGAATTCAGAAGAGATTTTTTTGTGGCATCTGTACGTACGTATCTCGCATAACTCAAAAAGGAATAGACTCAGAATGTTGAAATTTTGTATGTGGGATTGCTATAACATGGAGACATGCATCTCCCTTTTTTGGTTGCCTCACCAAAAGCATATAAATATATATGTGTATATATATCCTTTCTTGTTATTCAGCTCCGTGAGCTCAGTTTCTTTATTCTTATATGTTTGTAAATCATGCATTTTTTGCTTTAAAAATGATTGAATTATATTGTTCTTATATTCCAGTTTTTATGCCTTTAGTTAACATGCATGTTATAGTATTATCAAGAATTTAGAAGTTGTTTAAGTGCGGCTAAGCCGGATGTTTTTAGTGTAGCAGCCATGTTTGTTTACATTTAAAATTGAGCAGAATAGTGGATTTGTTGCCAATCTAGAGAAATTAAGCTTTGCAACAACAAAGATAACGTCTTCTAGTACTATTGCGAATTAAATCATGCTTAATCCATTCTGGAATTACCATTTAAGTTATTAAATTATCCCACATATAGCCTCAGCATAGCGTCCACAACAAATTAAATCAGTTTCTGCACCTTCACAGTCTTTTTTGCTGAGTAGGACCAAAAGAAAACTTTTAGTTTTGTGCACCGAGAAATATGCCTTTTTTCCTGCTGGCCAAATTGTTTGTTTTTGTGCAGAAACTTTAATTTTTATGGTATTTTTTTAATTGTTTTAACTGAATTTCGTGTTTTATGTTTTTCTGTATCTTTTAATTTTTAATGAAGATATTGTGAGTTTTTCTGTGTTTTTACCTTGCCACTAAGTGAGAACTGAATTAATTGAATGCAAAATATATCTTTAATAAAATTGGAGGAAATAAGTGTTTCATATTAGCAGCAAATATTGTCGCCGGTCAGACTCAGACAGAGGAGAATGTTTACGAGTAGGGCTTGCGCATTAGGTAAGCAGCGCTGAATCTTCTGTGGAAAACTGTTTCTTTTTTATATGTTTAATTTCTTTTACACATCGTTTTAGATTTATTATAGTATTTAAAAAGAACATGTGGCAATGATTAGATAATTCTTCAGACGATGTAAATTTTGTGCATTCTGAGCTATAAAATGAATGAAATGTAATACTGTTAAGTGAACTTAGCGCCAGAATGTCACTATGGTAAATAAATGTAGTGAATTTTAAATAGTGCATTCATTCCTTTGTGGTTTATGCGCAGTCGACAAAGTAGAATTCACGAGGTTTAAATGACATGCAGGAAAAAGTGCATATAATTTAATATTTCATACAAGGAAGTCACGTGGTGTACACATGAGATTTTTTGTATTTCATGAGGATCATAAAGATCTGAAGCAGATTTCTTATACGTCCTTTTGGAGCATGTTCTGCTCCCATTTAATATCAATTTTTAATTTATGATGTTAATTATTTTAAAATTATAGGATATATGTGTGTGTCTCTCTCTCTCTTTTTTTTTTTTTTCCGGTTTCCATGTATGTGTGCATGCACAGCTTTTCAGATATTGTGTTTTCAAACCATGCACTTTATACCCGAGTTGTTTGCATTCTGTGTAATGTGCAATTATGCTTACATTGGTGTTCAAATAGGGATTTATTCCTGAAAATATAACTGTAAAGTCTTTTCTGGCATCAAAAATAAAAAACATGGGAAAATAAAGAGAATTGAAGGGCAATATTAATCTAATTGCACATGTACAGAGTGTAAATTTAGGAAAATTGTTACTGTTGGAGAGCTGGTAAACAGTATACTTTTTTCTGTCACGTTTAAAACCATAAAAATTAATTTTAATGTCATTTCATTGGTGAATACAGAAATTTTTATGAAAAATTTTCAGTGGGATTTTACTTCCTCAGAAAGTCCACTTAACTTTCTATTACATTTCCCTCTTCTAGTTACTGACAGTATTTTACAAAACTAATATAATTTTTGTGTGAGTTTGATTTCAGTCTAATATTACCATATTTACTTGTATAATTTTCCTCTTAGCATTTTAGCACAGTTTCTGAAAATGATTTAATGAAGTAGTTGAAATTTATGTGAATAAATTTCAGCTACTTCAAGGCATTTAGAAAGTAAGCTGCCTTAAATTTTATATTGAATTTGTCAATATAGTAATTGTTCTTGTCTTACTAATTTATTTACTCATGGATTTGGGGTTCATGTAAATTTGGGTTTTTAATTTATTTATTCATGGATTTGGGGTTCATGTAAATTTTGGTTATTAATTTATTTACTCGTGGATTTTGGGTTCTGATAAATCACTAAAAGTGAAGACCCCCAAAAAATAAGAGATGTCATCTAATGCTGTGGATAGTTCTGAATATTGTTACAGGTGCAAAAACAGGAGACCACTGGATGAACAGCTATGCTACCATGAAGACTTTCAGCTTTATTACTCGCTCAGTGGGACCATTTTTATTTAAATTTCATAGTATTACAATAAAAATTTGATTTTGACATATACTTGACATGCATTGATAGAATTTCATATAAATATTAAGAAATTTTGATGATATGTGTATATAGAATGCATAATGTAAAATATAAATGAAGAGTTATGTACAAAATTTTGGTTATATACGTACTAAATAATATAGGATTTTGATAATATGCTGAAATGTACTAATAGTTCACAGTTCATAAGTCTGTTTAAGTTTATTTATCTGATAAAGTTAAAAGTTATTCTGAAGTAAGCTCTGATAAAGTTTGTAGTTAGTCTGGAGTAAGTTTCATATTTGTAGATTGCAGTTATGCTGCCTTGAGATACGCTGATTATGTTGAAATAAGGCTGATGTGGAATTATGATGCTTTAATTTATGCTGCCTTTAGATTATCACAATTTTCTATGAGATATTCCATTAAATTTTAAAGTTTTTTGCAAAGAGGTTTACTTCTGAGTAGTTTGAACCATCCTTGGGCATTTTATTTTGTGAAAGGATGAAAGTGGAGGTCTTTAGTGATTGTACATTCAAATAGGTAATGATTATTAATATGATACAAACTGAAATGAAAAAGATATGAAATGAAGGGTCCATGTGTTGTTAGAAGATATGTTATTGCATTATTTGTTGTAACTAAATTCTGTGTTGGTTTTGGTAGGAACGTAACAGTTCGTCTGCCCATATTACCTTGTGACCACATGAGTTTCCATTGAAGTATTAAGTCTTGTTCAAGTCTTGATTTTAACAGTGATGTTGGATTTGGTAAATAGGTGACTGCTGTTGTAGTTTTTGCTGCCTCTTTTGCCAAGCTATCTGCCATTACCTTGCCTAGTTTTCCTATATGGGCACATGTCCAATGCAGTTTAGGGTTGTGTCCTGTTGAAATATATGTGAGTAAATATTGTATATTTTGAACCAAAGGAGAGCGAGTGACTATGTCTAGCTATTGCTTGAGGCACTGTCAGATATTATAACACTGGTTATTGAGAATTGCCTTGCATATGTTATTGCTTCTCTTGTAGCAAGTTCTGCTTGAAATACTGATTTGTATGATTTAATTCAGTTTTCCAGGTTTGTATAAAGATTATTGTTTTTGAAAACGCAATAAGCACTTCCTATGCCTAACTCTGTTTTTGATCCATCTGTAAAAATTTGAATTTGAAAATTGTCTATGGAATTTATTATTGGATTTCCTGAATATAATTGATTTGGATATAAGTTTATATTTTGTTTGAGTTCTTCATTTTCTGTTGGATGATAGATAAGAATTATAGGTACTTGTCTGTCGTCGGCATGCAACTTTTGTTTTAATGGCTTCTTTGTGTAAAGTCAGAGTTATTGGTGGACTACCTGAAATGATTTGTAGAGAACTGGTAGGTGTTATTCTATATACTTTTGTTAGTGATAGTAGAAAAAGCCGTTGTATTGAAGTTGTCTTTTTGCATGTACATCTGTGCCACAAGCAGAAGCACCATGTAGAAGAATCTTTTTTATTACTGTTGTATACCAAATTTTCTGATATTGAGAAGAAATTCCCCAGGTTCTTGCTGTGGTTATTTTTATTGAGTTTGATAATATTAGAAGTTTTATTTTGATGTGTTGATGCCATAAAAGTCTTATTATCAAGCATGACACCTAGGTAAAGTAATGAATTTACTGATGGTATTCTGTCTTGCACTATTTTGTTTATTGGGTTTTAGATTCCTTATCATGGTGCCCAGTTTTGGCATATAAAAAGCTTTACTCTTCAGAATTGATATTTTAACTGAAATCTGTTTGCCCATTGTTTAAAGATTTGTAGGGACTTTTTGGAGTTTTCTTCTATATCCTTGCGACTGTTGCCTTGGGACTATTAGTAGAAAATCACCTTCATATGCTTGTGCATGCGTATGAGGGATGTTGTCAAAATTTTTCATTATTCCATTTGCTATTAAATTCCAAATAACTGGACCCAAACAAGATCCTTGTGGGCATCTTCTTGTAATTTTATACAATTTTATTTCGCTGTTTGATGTATATTGTAGAGATCTGTTGTAGAAGTAATTGTTTAACAATAGGAATATTTTATTTGGACAATAGATGAATTTAAGGATTTTTATTGCATCTGTCCAGTATTTAGAGTCAAAAGCTGCTTGAATGTCTAATGATATTATTAAATAATGCTTATCGTGATTTCTATTTATTTATAATATTTGATGTAATTTCTGGAATGCATAGTCTACTGATTTATTAATAATGAAGCCAAACTGATGTGGATAACTGGTTTGTTAATATGAGATGATATTGTAGTCTTCATGGTATTAATTTTTCTAGAAGCTTTCCAAAAGCAGGCAGCAGACATATTGTCGATATGATTGAGGATTGTCCTGAGTCTTGTTTATCTTTAAGAAGAGAACTATTTCGGTTTGTTTTAGTATAGTAGGAAAAGTGGCAATTTCCCGACGAGAACTAATAAAAGATTTTATGATATTTCTGTTGGTTTTCAAAATTGCTTTAAAATTATATTTTCTATGTCAGGTCCAAGAGCTTTTTGGGGATTTAAATGTTTAATTATATTTTCTATTTCCACCAGAGTTGGAGAGCTATTGCAGGATGTTTGTTCAAAATTTTCTGTATTATTGAAAGCTTTTGAGCGTAAACTTGGTTGTGCTATTTCTTCATCTTTAGAGAATAATTATGTTAGTATTTGGGTAATAACACCACTTACAGTTGCTGCTCCTGTGAATCCTGATGTACATAGTTAGGGTGCAAGGAAGACTTTATTGTGGGCAATTTTGAATACTGTACCAAAGAGTTCTGAGGTGTTTGTACAGAAATTTTTCTAGCTTCTTATTTTTGCTTCTCTGATATTTCTTTTATTTATTGTTCTTGTTTTATTAAATTCTTGTTTCCATTTGAGATTTCTTCAGAAACTTTATTTGCTTTGTGCCTCCTTTTTAGGGCTCTGACCTTGCTTCTTTTTATTGATAATGCTTGATTCCACCAATTTAATTAAAACAATTTTGAAGTAGATCTTTGTTTATATGAGGTATTGCAGATATCTCTTATTGTGCTGATAAGATATTCTGTTGCTGCATTAACTTCTTCTTTTGTTTTTGATGAATTTAGAGCACTGATTTAGAACCTGGGACTTTGCATTTAATTTTGTTTTAAATGAGCTATGGCCTCCATATGAGGTTTTAAATCTTCTTTTACTGGTATATTTCTGATTCTATTTGAAAAATTATATACTAATGATCACTTAGTGATTTTTGATCAAAGATTTTCCAGTTTGTAATTTTTGAGGCTAGTTCAGTAGTTGCTATTGTAAGATCCATCCAACTTTGACCTGTAAGAGTGAGCAAGGTGAGTGGACTGTCTGGAGTATTTATAACTGCAAGTTGATTCTGATAAATAAATTCTAATAATATTGAACCTCTGTTATTTTCTGTACTTGATCCTCATACTGGACTATGGGCATTGAAATCTTTTGATATTAGATGGTGGCATTTGGATAGAAGAGGTATTGAGCTTAATTCTTGCCAGATTTCTTGGAGATTTAATGATGGTGGAGTATATATAGAAGTGGAATATAGTGATAGATTTAATATTTCTAGTTTAATAGTGAATGTATGCAGTGTGGTATAAACTCATATAGACATTAATGATCCAGAATAGATTATTGAAGTTTTTGTTAAATGTAATAGCAAAGTAAAGCGCTGTGATTGCAGTTCTAGTTTTTCTTGTGGTTGGAATGTAAGGTTCTTGAGCTAATATTAAATCTATTTTTTCTTCTTGTGCTATTTTAAGTGCATGTGGTAACGTTATTTTTGCTCCCTGAAAATTAATTTGTAGTATACATAGTAGTGGTGAATGGTGAAGTAGGATGGTTATCTGTTTCTTGAAAAAGAGAGTTTGTTGGTAAGTCTTGTTGATTTATTAATAAGAGGTTTTGGATATTATTTTCTTTACTTCTTGTTTGTGTGTTGGGCGCTTGATATCATTGGCTGCATGATGCATGTCATAGTTTGTGTTATTGTGTATATTATTTAGCTATGCAATTGGTACAAGAGGGCCAGTAAAAAAATGAGATATGGTTTTTTTCACAGTAAAAGCAGTGTATCCAGAAATTACAATTTCTTTTTGCATGTGATAAATCTTGACAGTTTTATTGCATCGTTTGACCTTAAAATATTCAGATATACGAATCGATCTCCATCCTATTGGTATGTGTTTTTTATTGATTAGATATTCGAAGGTAGGTGGTGTGCATTCTGTTATCCATTTGTTTGTTGTTCTACTTATTTCTGCATTTTTAGAGAGAGGTCTGAAGGAGTGATGTAGTAAATTGTTTATTGAATATAAAATATTTAGGATGTCCTCTTCAGGATAATTGAATGGAACACTATGGAGATTATACTTTGGGTAGTCTTGAAGTAGAGATTACACTTTGGGTAGTCTTGGAGTAGAGATTTTAATTTCTGTGTTTTTGATTGGACCATTAATGATAAATTCTTGTAAGAAAAAATTGTCAGCACTATTGCCGCATTCAATAAAGATGGATTGATTGTGTTGAAAAAGATCTTAGTATTTTAAGAGTTAAAAACTGGAAAACAGTTGCCAAAAGTAGATATGACCAGAGAAGGACAGGCACTACGCAGGGCTGCTGAGCCATTGAAAAAAGAAAATCAAGAAATGAAAGTTATGGATATATCATATAAAAAGCGTAAATCACTTGATGTAATTTTTCCTGTTGCATTGTTCAACTGTTTTCAAATAAAGTTACATACCATGCCTGTTAATGCACAATTTTCTCAATGGGAGGATCACATAATGCATTGTCATGCCTCCTGTTTAATATATCACTCAAAAAGTTATTAGAGACTCAAAGATCAATGTTAGAGGAAATATTTTTACTAGTCAGTTCAAATACTCCCTTATTCTGGTAACATTGACATAATTGCCCGAACTGCACCGGCTGTCAAACAAGCATTTATGGCACTGGAATAAAGTGCTAAAAGAATTTCTTTGTTTATAAACGAAAATGAAATTAAATAGTTACCTTGCTTAAAGTCTGACTTACAACTTAGTCACTTTAAAATCAGCAATTATAAATGTGAAAAAGTTAATGATTTTACTTATTTGGGAACGAACAGAGATAAATAATAAAAATGTGTTTGCCCCAGAAATATGTAAAAGAATCATCGCTGCAAATAGATGATTTTATCCCCTGAAGAGTTAAAGTCCAGCTGTCTTAAATTAAGAACTAAATTGCTTCTTTACAAAAATCTTATAAGATCTGTCTTGACTCATGCATCAGAGACTTGGGCATTGACTTTATGTGATGAGGAAGCTCTGGGAATTTTGAGTGAAAGATCTTATGTTGCATTCTTTGTGGGGTCCAAGTGAATTGATCATGAAGAAGAAGATCTAATTTAGAACTCTATAAAATTTACAAACAACCTGATATTGTAAAATTCGACAAATTACAGAGACATAAATGGGCTGGCTATCTGGCTAGAATGAAAGAAGATTGTTGCTGCAGAAAAATCTTTCTGGCAAAGCCGATGGGAAATAGACCTCAGGGCAGACCCTTACTAAGATGGATTGATTGTGTTGAAAAAGATAATCTTTTAAAGGTTAAAAACTGGAAAACAGTTGCCAAAAGTAGATATGCCTGGAGAAGGCCAGAGCCTACCCAGGGTTGTTGAGCCATTGAAGAAAGAAGAGATGCAAGTTGTATCATATAAAAAGCTTAAATCACTTAGTGTAACTTTTCCTGTTACATTGTTCATCTGTTTTCAAATAAAGTTGCATATCATACCTGTTAATGCACAATTTTCACAATGTGAGGATCACGTAATTATAATAATTTGTCCATATTGTATGCTGTTTTCTTCTGGGAAATTCTCAAATTTTAAACACTTTTTTAAAATGTAAAAGGAAAACAAATAAATAGCATTTATCATATATGATTGTAAGTAAAAGAAATAAGACTAAAGACTAAATTGGCTTATTGAGAATTAATCAAGTTTACGTAAAACCAAGACAACCATTTTATGATTCTGTGGTAATATCATGCTAATTATTGGCTGTAAGTCTCTGTTTGGCTTCCTGTTATAATACCTTCATAATCTCTCATTTCCTTAATTTTTGTTAAAAGAAAATTACAGTAGTTTCAGAAATTTTTGTTTGAACTTATTGGTTAGTTAAATGCTGGATAGTTGGGCTTTTACTGTATGTAATTTTTCTTTTATTTAATTCTAGTAAGCATGAAAATGTAAAGAAAAAACAGGCTCATTCTTCTTCTAGTAGTTCAGACTCTAGCAGCAGCTCAAATGATGATGAAAGCAGTAGCAGATCTAGTAGCAGAAACTCCAATTCAGAAATTGATAGGTAAGTTTTTCTTTACTGTATAAATTTTTTTAATTCAGCATTTCGGATTTGAAATAAAAGATGCCTCAGTTGGTCTCATTAATCTGTTATTTAGATAACTCATCAAGATGCAGCTGCTCCACATTCAACAAGCAATGTACTGTACTTTCTCAGAAATCACTATAAGAATCACATCATTGTAAGAGGCTTCCTGATTCATTTTGTCAAAGGCCTTACTTGCCCCTTTATATCTATGATTTATCACCACTTAATGGGGCTATGTTATAATCAACCAAAAACCATGAAATACCTGCAAACAATACCATCAAGCGTAATAGGATCAGTTTCAGTATCATTCCATTGTCTGCTCAAATGGGCAACACTTCTAAAAAACTCAACTTTTTATTTTTCTCATGAGTAAATCCAGAAAATTTGAAATAAATTGTTTTCTATTCAAAAGTTGTTCTTACCCCCTTCCCACTGTCAAGACCTTGTAAATTATGTGAAACAATGTTTCATCTAAAACTCAAATGGGCACTTCTAAAAAACTCAACTTTTTATTTTTCTCATGAGTAAATCCAGAAAATTTGAAATAAATTGTTTTCTATTCAAAAGTTGTTCTTACCCCCTTCCCACTGTCAAGACCTTGTAAATTATGTGAAACAACATTGTTTC
>KK114556.1:1385318-1411291 GCA_000611955.2 Stegodyphus mimosarum
AAGAAAGAAAGAAACCCCAAAAAATCAGTTTCTTGTGAAAATAATGTTTACATTCAGTCTGAGTGCAGCTGTTAGCTTTCTGGCTTTTTTGGCATGTGCCAAAAAGGCAGGACTTAAAAAGAGCAGTCAAAATTTTAGCTAAATGAAACATTCTGTTTTGACAAAATTAAATACTTTTGTTATGTGCTTCTACTCAACAAACTTAAATCTATCAATTTTATATATGATTATGGTATCTGATATTGTATTTTTGACAATAAATGTTTTGCAGTAATAGGAAATATTGATAAGAAAATGTTTGGATCATAAGTTATAGATTATGGTAATGTTCCTTATATCTATGTCCTGCATTTTTGTTCATGGACTTTACATCATTTTCTCCCTAAAATTTTATTGTTAGTTAAATAGGCATGCTGTATATTAATAATTATATAAAAATTTAATTATCAAATATATTAATGTAATTTTATCTGGTGGTAAAAATCTTTTTTTTTTTTTAATTTTAAGAAATAGTATGGGATTATTCTCTTTTTAATTTAATCATAGATAAACAATTCTAATTTGAATGTTTAATTTTGCTAAAGTTGTAGAGATATAAATGAATCAATTGCATATCTAAATTTTTTATACATACTCTTATTTTAATTTCCAAAGCAGCTTTAATTCTTGCTTTATACTTCAGATTTAAATTTTGTCTAAGGAGGACAATAAATTTATCAAATTTTATAATACGTTGGATATGTATATGCTATCAAACAAATTTTTTTCTCATTTTTTCTTCAACATTACTTAAATTCAAGAGATTTAAGTAATTAAATTATATCTTTTTTATGAGTAAATTATATATGAAAAGAGTGCATTTTGTGATGCGTAGCATTCAGTATTGAATAAGTGAATTATGTTTGTTATCACACAATTTTTCTGAATTTTGTCCATTTTGTCTTAATACTGAAATGCACTCTGTAGGATATTTGACTGTAAGTATTCTATTTTTGATATGAACTGCAAGATTCATTTATTTCCATATTTGTAATCAAATTTTTAAACAATAATACAAAAGTGTACTTTAATTGAAATGAAATGTATTATGTATTGGTTTCTGTTTCTAATTTTTTAATACATATAACATGAAATTTAAGCTAAAAAATTATTTAATATATTTGTGTTTTCAAAGACATCATAAGATGAAATATCCAAAATTATGTTCTGCATGTTTTGTATCTTTCATATGAAATGAATTATGACTGTAATATATTTTTAGAATTTTATAACTCAAGTGTAAAAACCACACCTTTATTTTATACTTTACTGGCAAATAATTTCATGCAAAATGTTTAGTAAAAATTATAGTTTATTTTTTATTTTTAATTAAGGTATTATTTTTAACATTTTAAAGTCAATAGTTTCAATTGTGTATAGTTATATTGAATGTTAAATAAATCACATCAAAAATTATTTCTATAGAAAGGCAAAAAAATGATAATATAAATATCTTAATTTTTTTTAATGTGCATTTTGTATGCAATTTCAGTAAACTTGATGGGTGGCAGTTCAGGAGTTTGAATGCATTACTTTGCAAAATTAATAAAAACTGTTAAAACACTGTTGTAAAGTCTATTTCCAACTTAACCAGTGTGAATTCAAAAAAGATTAGTATCTTTTTAATAATAAAATAAATAGATAAAAAGATTAGTATCTTTTTAATAATAAAATAAATAGATAAAAAGATTAGTATCTTTTTAATAATATAAAAGAGTAGAAAGTTTTAGAATTTCTGTATAAAATATTTAGTACTTGTGTGTTTGTCAGGCATAAGTAATAAATTGTCAAATATGGGTTAGAGTCTAAGTTTCCCAACTTTTTATGCATCACGTAATGTGGTTGTAAATGGCATATCCTTTATATAGTTGAAAAGTATAGTTAAGTATTGCAGTGAGAGTAAGATATATATATTTATATGTCTGTATATATGCACAGTGAATTTTTAAAAAAGTAGAAAGTTTTAGAATTTCTGTATAAAATATTTAGTACTTGTGTGTTTGTCAGGCATAAGTAATAAATTGTCAAATATGGGTTAGAGTCTAAGTTTCCCAACTTTTTATGCATCACGTAATGTGGTTGTAAATGGCATATCCTTTATATAGTTGAAAAGTATAGTTAAGTATTGCAGTGAGAGTAAGATATATATATTTATATGTCTGTATATATGCACAGTGAATTTTGTATTATATTTGTTGTAATTGTATTGATAAATGCAAAGCAATGACAAATGCTTTAGCAAATCTTTTAAAATTATAAGTATTTCAGTAATAATTTGAAATTGGGCAAAGTTGGTTTCTTGGGTAGAGTCGGGGATGGAAATATTGACACAAATGGGGAATGCACTACTACATTATATTTATTTATTTAATTCTCAGAAAGTATTCAATAATAGTATTATTTGCTTGGCAACTTTTTTACTAAATCTAGTGACACTGAAATTTGTATTCAAGATGCATACATCATAGGCTGATAACTACTTAGTTTCTGAGTCTGCAATTACAAATGGTGACAGATCAAAAGTCTAACTCTGTGGAAATAGTTTAAATGTATAGTAAGTAGTTGACAAACTTAACCGTGCATAAATTTATAATAAGTAGTGGAAGACATAGCTTTGTTAAATATTTTAAGAGAAGTCTACCATTAAATTTATTCTGCAATTTAAAAATCAATATTGGCAGTTTATCACAAAATCATTTTTTGGCAAACATGCAGATATAGCTAACATGCAAGTACCAAATATTTTTGCCAAGAAGTTTCGTTCTTACAATAAATATTTTCATTTACATTCAAATTTAAATAACAGTGTAAAATAATTAACATTTACTTCCTCTTATCCTGCATTTCCGTATTTTTCATTTTTGTTTTTTGCGCAAATGTCTTCTAATTTTTATGGTTGTTCTCATTTTTATTTAGAATGTACTTTGCTTTACATTTGAGTTAATATTTGTGTCTGAGGAGGGCTTTGATATGATCATAACTGTCAATTTTCTTTTCTTTTTATTGATCTGAATATTATTAATAAATATTTATTATTTTATTTTATAAGATATTTGTAAGTAACAATGAAACCCCAGGTTTTCTATTAATAATTTTATTTCTCTGAGAGGTATGGAACTAATTTTATTACACTAATAGATGATACACTGCTAGACATTTAAAATACATCACCACGAAGAACAAGGGATATGAAAGCCGTACTTACTAAACAAATGATTAATACAAATTACAGGGGTGAATTAGTTAAAATTGTAGCTCCATTCATCTTGCAGAATACAGGAAAATCATCTTGTGTTAAGGCTAGTGGTAACTGCTGCAGTACACCTTGGCACTGAAACAACTTTGGATGTATGCTTAAGATATGGCAGTTAATGTTGTTTCTGCACATTGCCAAAGTTTATCTGGCATTGTTGCAGGTGGTGTTTGTTGGTCCACTTGTTTGGCAATCACTGACAAGATGTGTTTGATGAGTGATATATTGGAAGAATGTGTGAGCTAAGACAGCAGTGTTATCTGGTAGGCAATGAATAAGTGTTAAATGTTGCACGTTATGTGTGGTTGAGTATTGTGTTATTGAAACTTGGCTGAAGGTAAGCGATGGTGATGCGCTTCAAAAACGTTAAATATGTGATAGTGACTGGCAATGTATGTTTAGTGGGTGTGGAAGTAAAATTCAGTGTATCCCTAAACCATAATTTCATGTAATGAATGCTCTGCAATGCATAGTGCATGGATTATGAAGTCTCTTACTGCAGTGCTGCCAGGCTCAGAATGACTGTTGTCATGTTATAGGCAGAATCAAGATTGTGTCTGAAAAGGCAGGGTCATACCATTCATTTTCCATTGTTCTCTATTTGTCACATCATTACAGCCACATATGCTTGTTGTGTAGAGTCAATAGTAATCAGAGTAATGGGTGAATTGCCTTCTGCTTGGTTACTATTAAATGGTATGTGCTCTGCTGATACATGTTGTTTACAGCAGATAAAGCTTGTACAAGAATTCTTGATAAGGTGTGTAATCAAACACTGTGGCTATCCTCTTCTTCAGTGGTATGATGAGACTAATGCAGTCATTCCCATCTGTCAGTCCATCTCTCCTGTGCCCATCAATTCCATATTCATTTCATTGTGGTGTAATTTCTTTCAACACAAGCTCTGGCTCCGGCTCTTAGAAGTTAATTTACAGTCTTTATAAGCTACAGTTCTCAAAAACTCAGAAATTTGCTAAAAGGTATTTTTTCTATGAGGCTTAAGTTTCCATTGCAAAGAAACCATGAGAAAATACACAGTTCCAGTACTTAAAACAACCTGTTGTTCTGCCATTTTATAGTGCTTTTTGATGGCATCACTTGTGCACATGATTTGCATATTCTGTATTCATTGTATATTTCATGATGTTAAATTTCGGATGACCACCCTTTACAACAAAGTCATGAGTTAGAAATTTTTAGCTAATTATTTGAAACAGATACATATATAGAGAGAGAAATCCATACATAATGGATTATATAAATCATGTCTTAAATAACATAAGGAAAGCATATGGTTATGGGTATTATTCTTTCAGAAGCATTAATTACTATCTAAGGAAACTAAAATTAAACTTAGGTGAAGGAACACTTTAAAAATTTATTGATCCTGCCATTTTAATATTATTTTAGAGTTTAGAACCATTTGAAAATATAATTGGGTACCAGAAATTCCAGTATTCCAGAACTACTTAAAATATGTTGTGAGAATTTTTATTTCATCCCAGCTGTCATATTTCTTTAAAATTTTGTATATGCATTTTTAATATGGTAAAATCACTTAAACTCTTGAGAAATTTTTCTGAATTTGAAAATGAATTTATTAAGTTTTTGTATTACCTTACTAAATGCGTTCTCTCAAGTTGATATGGATTTTGCAAGAAAGTAAGTTTGTTGATGTGTCTCACACATTCTCTCTCTTTTTTTTTCTTTTTTTTCCCCCATTTTGTGAATTTAGATGATGTTTTGAGCTATTGCATCATTCAGCAATTATAGATTATTAACCAAATATAATTTTTGGCTATTATAATTATTTGGATGACATAGAATTTTTTAGGAAGCTAACTATCCCTTACTTATATTTAAAAGTGAAAAGTATGCTAATGCTTTGATTAAAAAATTATTTATTAAATCAATAATATATATAGGCATTTCTGTATACATTGTGTTGCAAAATCTATAATTGTATATATGCAATAACTGTAATAAAACTAAGGAGAATTTTGCTTTACTTCGTAATTTTTATAAGAATTTCCATCTGTTATTTTAGAAAGGGAAACGCAGAAGAAAGTCTCCACGTACCTCGTCGTCATCATCTTCAGATGATGATTCCTCTCCAAAACAGTACTATAGATTAGAACCAATTCTTTTGAAGTCAAAAATTAAACACAAAAAAGGTCGTCAATTTATTGAAGTTCCCAAAAACAGTGCTTTTGAAATTAAAAAGTATGATAAAAAGAAAAGAGTACGAAATTCATCATCATCATCAAGTGATGAAAAGTCATCTAAACATGAGAGTAAACGCTGTAAACACTCTCAGTCACCAGTAAATGCCAAATCTTCAAAACATCATTCTTCAAGGCAAGTATTTTTCATAAATTTCAATTTTATACTGAATCAGAATTCATATTTAAAATTAGTTTAATCTTTTTATAAGAAAATATGAAACTCTATTAAAAATCAAACTTAAATAAAGATTGAATTTAATTTAAAATGTAGCACTAAAAGTGGATTTTGATAATCTACTCATTAATATCTAAAAACAGATTAACTTGTTCTGAGATCAAGGAAAGCATGAAAAATAAGTAATGATGAGTGAGTGGTTCATGGAATGTAAATTGTGATACTACTTTTATTGGGTATATGTATTAAAATTTCACATTGCTAATGTCTGCTTTATTTCATACTTTAATAAAAGATTGCAATTTTAAATTTTCTCTCAAAAAATTCTGTTACATTTGTTTTTGTAAATGCCAAATTTTGTTTAACCCTTTTGAGATGGTTCACCTTTGTTTAAGACATTTTCTCGGGGCAGATGGAATTCGTAAGGAATCATCTCACAGCATGGGGTTTTGCATTGCTAAGCCCACCCGAAAAAAAAATTAACGTCCTAAAATCGTAATTTTTGGTAATATTTTAGATTATTACGTAAGCTATCATATATGTTAAAATTAGTGTTTAATAATCTTCTTGCTTTGCTTTGCATGAAATACACAGTCCAGTCACATTAATGTGACCATCTGTCAAAAGCCAGAATAACCACCTTTCGCAGAGCGGACTGCTGCGAGACGTGCAGGAAGAGAGTCACATAGGTCCCTGAAGGTGTTCTCTGGGATGTTGAGCCATGCCGACTCTAATGCCGTGGCCAGCTGCGCTAGATTACGCGGTTGAGGATCCATGGCGCGAACAACTCGATCGAGATGGTCCCACAGATGCTCAATTGGGTTTAAGTCAGGTGAGTTTGCTGGCCAGGGGAGGACGGTAAACTCATCCTGGTGCTCTTCGAACCACGCATGTACACTGGCAGCTGTATGGCACCTCGCATTGTCCTGCTGGAAGATGCCATCATCCTGAGGAAAAACAATGTGCATGTAGGGGTGAACATGGTCCGCAAGGACAGATGCGTACTTGTATTGATCCATTGTGCCTTCCACAATGATCAGTGAACCTAGAGAATGCCAGGAAAACATTCCCCAGACCATAATGCTCCCGCCTCCAGCTTGGACCGTTCCGGCAATGGTTGCAGGGTGGTTCCTTTCAGAGGTTTCACGCCTTATACGCCAACGTCCATCTGTCCGATGGAGCATAAAACGCGATTCATCCGAAAACGCAACCTGTCGCCACTCAGTGGACGTCCAGCTGCTGTACTGGCGTGCAAATTCTAGCCTTCGCCGTCGATGAACAGCAGTCAGCATAGGTGCACGAACCAGGCGTCTGCTTCGGAGGCCCAGACGCAGCAATGTTCGCTGAATAGTACTTTGGGAGACACTTTTGGTAGCCCCTTGGTTCATTTTGGTGGTCAGTTGCTCAACGGTAGCCCGTCTATCTGCCCGAACGCATCTCCGCAACCGTCGTTCGCCTCTGTCATCTATGGCCCGTGGTGCACCACATTTGCCACGTCGCTGATTTTGGACAGTCCCATTTTGCCATGCACGGTACACTTTTACCACGGCGGCACGCGAACAGTTCACAAACTCAGCCGTTTCGGAAATGCTTCCACCCTTGGCCCGAAAGCCAATGATCATGCCCTTTTGGAAGTCGGATAAATCGCTTCGTTTCTGCATTACGCCAACGATTGAAATGTTTTCCGAAGCCCTCACACACCCTTTATATACGCTCAACTGCACTGTGCTGCCACCTGCCTTCTGTGATTGGTTATTTAACTCTGACATGGAAAGTACGTGGTGGTCACATTAATGTGACTGGACTGTGTATATAAAAATATTTTTTAAAAAAATTGCTTACTTTGAGAAATAATTTTAAGAAACGCTATTCAAATTATTCCAAAGTTTTAATTGAGCAAATACATTAATAAACTTTTCAATTACTTAAAAAAAGTTCCAAGAAGGACTATTTACAAGAAAAAGTGACTAATCTTTCATGGGAACTGGAAGGCAGAAACTTGGTGAGCTCAGTCTCTAACAAATTGTCCATATGAGAATCGCTAGAAATATCGCCCTCCAACTCTTTTAGAAAATGAATCATCACTCTCATTCATGTCACTAATTGGCTCATTTACTATGCTAGTATATCCTTCGCCTGATAAATAACACTTGCTCGCATAATAATTTAAAGTCAAAGCTTTCTGAAATAAAAAGGGAGTACACAAAATATGAGCATTAAAAGCAATGCAAAATATAATAGAACCCCGCACAGTAACCCTAAAAGACTCTACATAGTAGGGAAAAATAGGATTCTAAGAGATATCAGAAAAGTGAATGTTTATATTGTGAGTTAAAGAGCTCAGTTGTGTTTGTTTGCATTACGCTTTCCCTCCTCCCCACAGCAACTGACACCAGCTTTGCGCAAAGTATGATAAAATTGAAAGTCAGAATCCTAAAACTATATTCAGTTCAAAGGTAATGCACATACTATGCCATCTACTGGTCATCTGAAATTTCCAGGACACTGGCACAAATGGGTGGGGCTGAACGAAGAAATTGTCTGGCATGTGTGCCGGCCGGGAAAAGAATGCATTTCTTGCTAGCTCGTGTGCATGACAGTTGATGCAAAAGAGTTAAGAATATTATTTTAAAATATTTAGAATCATATTTAATTAAATTTTGTTTAGTTTAAAGAAATTCTTTTACTTATATAACTATTTCTTATGGACATTAGCATACATGGTGAAATTTCATGTATTTTCATAGGCAGACATAAAGGATCTCAAGCATTTCAAAGCCAAAATTTTCATGATTGCAGTCAAGTAAATCTATAAATTATGCATTACATGATGTACTAAGTGATTAAGTTTTTGTAAAAATATAATAAATTTTGAAGGACTCAAAGCACACATGCTGTTCAAAGTTAGTGACTCAAGCTTATACATATTTCAAAACTACATTGAACCATCATATTTACTGGGATTCTTTTGGTACTTCTTTTGATTATACACCTTCTTCATTAGCTGGAATCTAAATAATTCCCATTTGCTTATTCTTGTTGGCTCATCCAGTTACAGAAAAAAAAAGGGGGGGACAGTATTTTTGTAATATATCTTTTGAGCACAATAAATCATTTTGTCTGTAGCCAATAAGACTTTATTTATCTTGTATTCTTTTATTTTATAAGACTTCATTTATCAATCCAGCATCATATTTTGTATATAAAGATTGAAGTAAAGCTGTTTTTGCATATAAAATGCATTAGAAACTTTATCTTAACCAAGACATAATTACAGTAGAAGTCCGATAATCCGGCACGTTCGGGACCGGCTCGGTGCCGGACTACCGAAAATTCCGGTCTATCGGGCGGTAATTATAAGAACAATTAGGTTAATAATTAAACTAAAAATACAGTATGCAAATACATACAACAAAGTTTATTTTACATTTCATATAATGTATGTAAAACATATTTCACTTAGATTTAAAAAAGTCACGAATGTCTTTTTGTTTTCTTGACTTTTGGCGTTTAGTATAAAATTTATTTCTAATGATATGGAAATCAATAATTTCTGAAGCACTGTAGCTAGTACTAGCCTCAGCAAAAGAGATAAACTTATTTAGTGATTCTGCAGCTTCTGCCCAGCTGATTTTTTCCTTTTCTTCCGTTTCGGCATCTGAGTCATTTTCTTCAAGATTTTGAGTAGGCTGAGGGTTTACTACAATGTTGATAATGTCCTCATCGGTTAGTTCTTGTTCAACAGGCTCATTCTCGTCGATTAAAAGCCACTCCTCTACCTCATCTTCAGGCAGGTTTTTCAAGGGATTGTCAGTACTTCTAACGACATCCAAAACTTTGGTCAGAGCGTCTTGATGGTTTTCTTCCTCATCAGTCTGTAGAGTTAGGTCAGATGCAGGGTTTGCAGCTGGCCAAAGTTTTCTCCAGCATTTTTGGAGTGTTGTATTTTTTACCTGGTTCCAAGACTGTGCAATAGCATAGACGGCATCTTTTACTGTAAACTTTTTTTGAAAATCAGTCACGTCACAGTCGGCATTTAACAGGCCTTGAATAAAAGACCTTCTATAAAAGCATTTAAAATTTTGAATAACCCCTTGGTCCATGGGTTGAATCAAAGATGTTACGTTAGGTGGGAGCAGAGTAGCAACAATATTTCCAGAAACTAACTCATCTACTGGCGGATGGGCTTTGCAATTGTCCAAAAGAAGGATGGCTTTAGTATCTTCTGGTAGACCAAGGCTTTTGAATGATTCCTTGACCTCAGGCACAAAGTGGTGAAAAAACCAGTCTTTAAAGAGGGCGGCAGTTATCCACGCATTTGATTGAGCATCGTATTGGACAGGCAAGTGTGTAACATTCTTAAAAGCCCTGGGTTTTGCAGATTTACCTATCACAAAAGGGGTCACTCGGTGGTTTCCAGACGCATTAGCACATAGCAAAACGGTTAATCTGTCTTTGTTTTTTTTAAAACCCTTGGCTGCTTTTTCTCCTCCCCCAGCTAGTGTAGATGTTGGTAAACATCGCCACAATAGCCCTGTTTCATCAGCATTGTAAATCTGTTCAGGTGTTAAATCATTATCAGCCACGATTTTCTCAAACTCGTCTTTGTATTTTTCTGCAGAGTTTTGGTTTGCTGAAAGGGTTTCTCCAGTTACATCAAGTCTTCGAATTCCATGCCGAAACTTAAAGTTTCTGAGCCAACCATCAGAATAATTACATTCACTTTCAGCAACTCCTAAATCTTGGCCGAATTTCTTTGCCTTTTCAACAATCATTGGCCCTGTTACCGGCTTTCCTTCAGAACGTACTGCACTAAACCATTTGAACAATACACTATCTAGCTGTTCCAGTTTTGGTTTTTTTAATGTTTTTCTAGAAGCCAATTTTTCAGTTGTTACCGATTGAGAAGCAAACTTCATTAGTTCATCTTTTTGTTTTTTAATGTCATAAATAGTTGATGAGCCAATATTAAACTCATTCATTAAAACATTTCTATTCTCGCCTTTTTCTAGCCGTTTGATGATTTCTAGTTTCTGATTGAGAGTCAGTGTTACGTGTTTTCGTTTCTCTCCTTTTGAACTCGAAGGCTTAGGTTTTGAAAACATGGTCACTGTACAGTTAGAACGAAAATCACTTTTTTTATAAACAGTTTCAAAAGTTACGTTTACTGCGATGTGAAAGGACACAAAACAACAACGCACAAAAAAATGGCGAAGACGCTTCGTGATTGATTAACGGAGCTGCACTGCACCTGAATTTGTTGTGACAGCTGAGACTAGCCGGCCGCTAATTGTTTCCGAACAATACCGAGCGCTTCCGGATGATCTCGAACTACCCCGAAAACTTCCGAATAGCTCTCGAACGATTTTATTTGCTTTAAAGACACACTTTTGGAGAAAACTAAAATTTTTACAATTTTCCGGAGCGATGCCGGACTATCGGGCATTCCGGACTGTTGGATGCCGGACTAATGGACTTCTACTGTACTACATATTACATAATTGCAATGATAAGTAAAATATATTATTATGATCAGGAATTTGATTATGAATACTGATTTACATTTATCTTTTTAATATTCAACATAATTAAGGAAGTAATTTTGTTGTGATTTTATTTTTTATGAATTTCAGATATTAGTTCTTAAATTTGGGGAGATTTTTCAGAAATTTCTTGAACAACAAACTTTTCAGCAAAGCTCTAATAAATCTGCAGATTTCACTTTCTCCCTTTTTTTATAAAATTTTTGTTAAATTTGTGCTGCATTATTTTTCATGTTGAAATAAATTTTATATTACCTTTTATTAGAACACTATGTGAAAAATACACTTCATCTTGTTTCTGAACCTTCATTTACTCCTTAATTTTTGTGAATCTTCTGAAATATGAGAAAAATTGTTTTGCAAAGGGATATAGAGTCATCTTCATACTATCAATCTTAATAAATAATTTTGACATTTAATGATCTTTTCGTTTTAATTTAAAAATATGCCTCATAATAAAGAAATTTTATACATGCATAGTATAATGTATTAATATATGTCCTTGTAAATCTCAATAGTGTGTAACAGTATTAATTACACTGCTAGAATTTGACTAGCTTTAAATCATCAGCGTCAACCAAGTGCACTAATCTGCATCTTTTGTTATTTAAATTCATATACTTTTTTTCTTTAATTTTCCATATTTGACATTACGCTAAGTGAAACAGATGCATGTCTTATGAAGTAAACATGTAAGAAGTACTAGCAGAAGTCATAACTGTCTTTTCTCAGAGCCAAATATGTGATTGAACTTAAAATTTACTTTTCTCAAAGCAGTAATTTTGCAGATTATTTTATTTAGGTATGGTGCTAACAAAATTAAAATTTGGTTTAAAAGCAGTGCTGTGTAATGTTATTAAATAATAAAATAAATTCTCAATTTTATTATTATTATTATTATTATTATTATTGTAAATTTAAGGCTTTAGATTAAGTGGTTTATTTTGTGGCCTTGATGTTAATTTTCCACATCGGAGTGACAAAAATAATTACCATTTATAATAAAATGAACATGTATTCATAACTTGTTGTTCAATTACATTTGTTCAATTTAATTTTGTTAAAATTGCAGGTGTGTAGCCAGTAAAAATTTTATTTTGTTATTAAATTTTTGTAAGTGCATTTTGTATTGGTACTCATAATATATAGATAATAAGATGAAGGAAACATCCAAAAATTATTTACAACGTTACTTTATAACATCTTAAATATGCAAAACGATTTTTACTATAGTGTGATACAATACCTTAAAATTTTCTAATCAATCACAGAAAATGAAGTAAGGAGTATCTTCCTTAAAAGATGTTTCACTTGTAGTTCCTTTTCATTAAATTTATATATTAACTTTAAATTTCTGTGCAATTATTCATAGTTGCATTATGTTATGTCTTGTATTATATTAAAATATTACATGTTATTTTTTGTGTTATGCGTTATGATTCTTGTATTGTACGTTACATTCTTATATCTTATTTCTTGTTTATATTAAAAATGGTTTTGGCATACTAGAAGGGTTAACAGTAGTTGTACATTGGAAAATAATTATTTTAGTAGTTTGATAAGATTCCAAAATCAAATTTCTGTAACCTGTTTTATTATAAGTTTTTAAATGTTAGTGGACTGATTTATATAATAAATTATCAATATATTAAATATTATTAGGTTTATATTTATATTTTTATTTTTATGCTTATGAAAATATGAAATATTTTATTAAACCTCTCAGCTATTAAAAAAAATAATTTTATGCTTGTAGATGTATGCCAGTATTTTATAAAATATCTCAGTTAATTTAAAAAAAGAAAAGAAAGAAAGAAAGAAAAAAGCTCGGATAAAGTGTTCAACTAATGAAATATTTTATTTAGAGTGGTTGAATTTTGAAACTGAATATTACATTTTAAATTTATTAAAATTTAGCCAATACATATAACAACCAGATTATTAGGTATTGACGCTTTTGAGATGGATTGCCGCCTCTGTTCAAGACGTTCCATCTACGCCTGATTGTAGAAGAAAAACATAAAGTCGTAATATCATAATTTTTGGTACCATTTTAGATTACTACTTAGGCTGTCGTATATGTTAAATATAACATTTAATAATAGTTTTCCTTTATTTTACAGGAAAATATGTAAAAAAAAATTACGTACTTTGAGAAATTTTTAGGAGCACTATTCAAATTATTCTGCAGTTTTAATTAAAATGCATTAATGAACTTTCGAATTAATTTTTAAAAATGCAAGAAAGACTGTTTACAAGAAGTAGCAAAATCTTTCACGAGAAATGGAAGGCTGATGCGTATTGAGCTTAGTGTCTGGCAAAATGACTGTATCAGAATCACTAGAAATATTATTTTCTAACTCTTAAGAAAATGAATCATCACTCTGATCTATGTCAATAATTAGCTCAGTCACACGAGTATATCCTTTCGTGATAAATAATGCTTTCTCACCATAATAAATTGGAGTCAAGACTTTCCAAAATAAAAAATAAAATATACAAAATATGTCTAAAAGCAATGTAAAATTTGTTACAGAACCACACACAGTAACTCTAAAACACTCTACATAGTAGCATAAAAAAAGAATTTAAAAAAAAGGGGGCGTTATTCAAAGGGATATCTCAATCGTGAATGCTTATATCACATCCCGAGTTAAAAAACCAAGTTCTGTTTGTTTATGTTACACTTTCTCTTCCCTCACAACATCTGATGAGCCAAATACAAAAGTCAGGCAGAATTTGATCAAACTGAAGGTCAGGGTCTTAGAACTATGTTCAGTTCAAAAGTAATAGAAACAGAACATTATCTAGTGATCTTTAAAAAATGGTTCGGCTTATAATGCACATATGAATTACCCATTCCCTAAGCTTATTCTCTAGCGATTAATGGGTAAGGCAACCAGCTGGGAGAATCATTCATAGGGAATGCTTACATAGGATGTCCATCTGAAATTGGTTAAAATATGCGTTATGAAGCCCTCCTTCTCTGTGTGTGTTTGAGTATAGTATTGTTTTTGCTCCATTCTTTTATTTTTTTAAAGAATTGGGTAATAAATTAGAACTATCTTCAAATGATGTTTCTCAAATTCATTTCATTAGAATGGATATGGATAAAGGTACACACAGACAAAATGATCTTATAAAGGATTCAAGGAAACATGGGAAACTTCATAGAAGGTCTGCTTCAATGGAAAATTCTAGACAAAACAGATCCAGATCTTCAAGCAGTCACCATAAGCTTCATCATGGCACTAAATTGCGAATAGAAGATTTGTATGTTCTTTTTTTTTTATTTATTAAATTCATAATGTGTTTTATTTTGTATATTCTAATCAAAAGTGGAACATATTGTCGTTTGCCAGATCTTAGGGTTATTTTTGTCTTACCAAAGTTCAGTCTATGAAATTCTGTATTTTGATGTTCCATTTGAAGTTCAACTTGAAGTGGATAACTTGCTAAGGGAAGTAGTCAGTTGCATCTTAGCTTTAGTATAATGAATTATCAAATGAAAACAAACAATATTTACAAAGCTGAGTGATATTCTTGTTATCTCTCACCTTTATTTTATCACATATTATCTGTCATTTAATTTTCGTTATTTCATTCTGTATATTTTAAGTATAATTATCTGTTGAATAACTTCATGAATGAAGTTAATTCAGATAAGTATTTGTGTATTTAGAAGAAACTGGCCAAGAAATTATTAAGGGAAATAATTTGAGTGTTAGAAAGTCTTATTGTGTATTTATCGAGAGAAAGATGTTTTCGTTCATATTCTCACGGATTTTGTATTTATTTAGCTATTTTTAGTAGAACTGTAATTAAAATTGTTTCATTTTCCCGTGCAATGCAATGCATGACGACTTTTAACAGAAGGCTATGCCGAAAGTGTAAAAATACAGGAGCATGCGCATTTAATAAATAAATATCTCGTAATTGTTTTTGCTATCCAGAAAAATCGAGAAAATACCAGAATGGTCTTGTGAATGATTAAAAAGCTTCTAAAAGCTGGAGAAAAAGATCTCAATTAAGTTGTTTTAAATGAACTGTGGTTGTTTACTTAGTGCTGTTATTGATTGTAAGTAATTCGCGGTGAGATCAAATTAGCTTTCTCTGTTTTGAATTGAGTTCTGTTTAACGTTTTAGCAATTCAAAATATAACTACTGTGAGATATTGTGATATTGTATGAATAATGAGGAAATATTTCAGCATTTCGTTTTATTTCTTGTGAAAAAAATTAATTTTATTAACTTTTTAACAACTTGTGCATTCAATCCATTACGAACCCATATGCATGCAACAGTATAAAGAAAAGATATCCATTTCAGAACCAGGCACCACCTTGAATATTTAAATCTTGTCTGAACTCTTAAAAGTGTTTTAAAAAGTCCTAATTTCTATGTTCATCTGAATGTAAAAGAATTTATGTTGAATTACTGATTACATCAGCCAGAGGTGTTATAAAAAGTATCATCAGAAATCAATAATAGGATTATTTTAGTAAACTCTTGATAATAGGAACATTTATTGCTAGTCTTCCTTCGTTTGAGGGTTTATAAAAGCTAATTGTTGTAAATTTTGTATGAATGGATTCTTTTATTCAGATTGGATATCTTTTGAGGGTTCTGTATTTATTCTTTTGCAAAGTACAGTCCTTCACATTAAATACACTTTCTAAAATATTTTATGAGCAATTTAAATACATGAAGTAAATATGAAGTGATGTTTTATGACATCTCTTTTAACTGAATTGTCATAGCATGTATTTTACCTTCTCATATAAATGGAACTTTTTGCTTTTTTGTAGTTGACTTTTCAGTGTTAAGAATACCCAAATGTCATTTGCAAGGTATACTGGGTTATGTAGAGGAAATTTTAGTGATTTTCAATCAAATTTAGTTAGTGCCAATGCTGCAAAAATAGCATGCAACTGGGTATATTTGTGGGGAACCATACTCTTATTTCTTCAGCAGAGGGTAGGCAATATACACATCCCTGACTACCAGTGATGGCCTGCAAGAATGTGTTCTGTCAGTCACTTATTCACTATTGTCCTTGAAGTGCTTCCACCGTTAAAATGATGAAGTGTTTCATCAAAATATATGTACTGTAATATTTCAGGTGCTTCATTGCTACTTTTTCTATTTTTAAAATAAAACTCAGTCAATTTTTTACTAACTGCTATGGTTATGTCCTCTCCTGCCATATAAAGAGCATATTAATTGTTTTCATATGCTGTGACCAAATATGGCATAGGCTTGTCAGTTCTAGGTTCATATATATCAGTGTGTAAACTTCAAAAACTTAATGCAGGATCTTCATGATCATTTACAAGAAAGATAATAGAAGCAACTTAAAGCATTCCATTTATATGAGTGAGCAATGCAAACACTTGCCATAAGTTTTTGCTATGTATTTTATTTGTATTTTTTCTTTTTTAGGAATAATGTTTCAAGGAAAGGAAAAAGAAAATCATCCAGAGATGATGACAGACACCATGATAAGGAAAGTAGAGAGAAGAACAAATGCAGTCGAAAGGAGTCTCTTTCACCCAAACGTCGCAATGGTGTAAATAAGCATTCCATTAAATCTGTTTCCCCAGAAAGTGATGTTTCACATAAAAGCAAAAAGTTAGTTTTTGTTCATTTTATTTAAAGAAATGTAGACATTTTGTAAAACTTATTAAATGTATGCTTTGTAAAGGTATATACTCATAATATAGTATATTGTTAACTGGCCTTGTTGCTGCTTTTGCGGGTTTTTTTTTTTTTACAACTAACCTTTATAAACTTTTAAAAGAATGTAAGCAAGCACAATATCCCATTCTTTTATGCTAATTATAAAAATGTGTGATCCTTGATCTTGTTATTATTAATTTTTTCATGCTATGCTCTCTTTTTTTTTAGATTGTCAGGTTCATCGAAACATAAGAAACTGGTGCCGAAGTCACCTTCCTGTTCTCCTCCGTACAAGCACAAAAAACATGTAATTGAATCGCCATCATATTCTCATAGTCCTTACAAAAAAAAACATGCAGTAAAATCATCTCATGTATCACCATTGAAACACCACTCAAAACCGTCAGTATCCTGTGAATCTTCCTCGGATTCATCTGCAAGAAACAGTGTGCAAAAACATGATTATGGGAGAGAAAGCTCTCCAAGCCCTTCAAGAGATAAATATAAAGATAGCAAAGACAAAATAAGCTCCATTCAGAAACGGGCTAGTGATAAAAAAAATGATATTAAAAAAAAATCACAAAGTAAAAGTCCTCTTAAAATTTCAAAAACATTAAAACAAAAAACGGGCGATGAAAATAAAAATCAAGTTGAAAATTTAAGGTTAGATAAAGCTTCAGATAAGTTAAACCAGAAACGAGATTCTGATGTATTGCAGTTAAAAAGCTGGAAGTCAAAAGCTGAGGTTAAAGATGTAAGTGTTGTTTGTGAAAGTCCAGACTCTAGCCCCAGTCATCATCAACCCATGGATAATTTCAGGAGCAGTGCATCAAATTCACAAAATAAGTCTCCAGCACAAAAGAAGAAAGCTGCAAGTCCTTATGGTAATGGAGAATATGCCAGTGCTAATTCTCATCAGATTACCGCCTCAAATATGTCTTCCTCACATAATCAGAAAAATCAAGACATTAATTCCAAAAGCCCCAACAGAGATTTTAAAGCAAGTGATTCTAAAAAGAAACAAAAAAATGAAAGTCCTGCTTATATGAAGCAGTCTAACAACAGTTCAACAGATAAAAGAAGCCCAGTTTGGTCTGGAATAGGAGATTTAGAAACGCAACTGAGTTCCCTGTCTCCTGCAGATAACACGGTCATTAACGCAAGCATTAAAAAAGGTAGCTCAGGGCAACGAAATGAAAGTTCAGGTCCTGCAGAAAAGAAACGCTTTTCTGTAGAAAATTCAGCTGATGACAAAAAGGAAAAATGGCATAGTATCAAGAATGGAAGCAATTCTACACAGAACTTGAACTACCCTGAGAGTCCAAGCAATAAGGATTCAATCCGAAGTGATAAAATCAGTACTCCAAATACTGATTGTGCATTTGATGTTGAAAAACAGAAAATAAACAATGGTAAAGAGCATTCTTTTGGCAGAAGGAGAGCCAAAGTACTAGACAGCAGCCCATCACGTAGCAGAAGTGCAAGTGAAAATCCTGAAGTTGCACATGATGTTAAAAATAAAGCAAATTATCGAAGAACATCTGAATTAAGTCATTGGAGAAAGAGAAGTTGCAGTTTGAGTGGTAGTGAAAGATCAAGTCAAAGTCGTAGCAGAAGTTCCAGCAACAGAGGCAGCAAAAGCCGTAGTAAAAGCTACAGTAAAAGTCGTAGTAAGAGCAGAAGTAAAAGCCATAGTAAAAGTTGCACTAAGAGCCGTAGTAAGACACGTAGCAAAAGCCGAAGCAGAACCCATAGCAGAAGTCCAAGCAAGAGCTGTAGTAAAAGCTACAGCAGAAGTAGAAGCCGAAGTGTGTCTATATATTCAAGGTTTGTTTCCTGCTTTACAATTCAGTAAATGTAAATTTTTTATGAGCTTTTCTTTATTTATTTTAAAATCAAGATGTAGGCTATTTCATACATCTTGAAAATATTTTGTATTCGAAGTTCACTTCCTAGTGACTTATGAGACTGGCTGCATAAATGTTTTTAGTTTTTCCCCTTTTTATTAGAAATGTAAACCAAATTTCCTTATAAAGCCCTCCATATACAATCGTATGTGTCAATTCCAGGCTGATAGTACTTAAATGATTTGCTTTAATTTACAAACTAATCTGACGTTTTGTTACTCAACAAACAGTCCTGAGGTGATTACACTGGTTTCTTACATAACAGAAACAACCCATTCCAGAACTGTGTACGTTATGTGTGATGTTATTTTCCCTAAGCTATTATAAGAATGATTTCAATCCATTGGGATGTTCACTCCAAAGTCATGAAACATTGTAAAAAAATTCAAAGAATAATAAAAACATCACAAATGGAACAAATTTGGCTAGAATTGGAAATTGGTTGGTTAGGAATTTATTTAGTTCTTAATTATAAAAATATCTTCCTGTATATGTATGTGTCTACATTATCACAGATTTTCATTTCATTTTGGTGTGGGTTATCGCCAGGTTTTTATTGGATATGAAAGCTCAGCTGACCTTGACCTTTTTTGTACATCTGCTTTGATTTCAAGGAAGGTCTAAATTTCAGAAAACTTTCTAAAATATTTAACTTCTCCATCTTCAAGACGGTTTTAAATCCTTGCATAGTATGGTTACTGAACAGATATGCCATTCTAATCACTTCTACGTAATTGGAATGTCACTGATTGGCTGTGGCCTGGACATCTTTCCACTCCATCAGAAGATACTTGAAGCAGGCATGGAACATTTGTTTTCTTCCTTGCCAGAGAAGCTGTCTGGCCTTCCTTATATTCCTGACAAAGGAGGGCTAGGAGGGCTTGCAATTTTTTTGTGATAATATTTTGTAGTCTGGGGTCATGTTCATTATGGATAACATTTTTCATCTCTTGCACATGTATGTAATGTAGAAATGCCAACTATTATGGATTTTCTGTAATTATTGATTTCTACCTTCTGTTACAGAATTATGGATGTGATAGATATTGCTGCAGTAAATGCCAGGCTCATGGCTAAGCTTACAATTGAGCTGACATCAGAGTTAATATATCAAATCTACTAGTTCTATTTTTTATAATTTTGAACATGCAAGGGAAGAAACAGTGTTAGATTGTACATGAAAATGAATTTGATTGCATTTGAATGTCTGAAATGAATTTTATTAAACATTTTTTTCAATGTAAGTGGTTGAATTTCCTTTAATTTTTTTACTTTCTGCTCAGTTCTATAGATAAACATAATTTCCTATTTAGTTAAAGTTCCAGTATTTGAGTCCTATAATTGCTGTGTCTCGGTGCAGTCTTTGTGGATCCAAAATTCTGCTGCCTAGCACCTTCCTAACTTCTACAAATTTTGTGTTCCTGTCCCATCCCTAAATTCCCATAATTTTGTTGCTTGGTGCTTCTCTAAATTTTAAAAATTTTACCGTCTCTAAGTCCTGCCACCTGATTTGACCACACTAGCTCTGGCTTAACTTAATCATAGTTCTCACCTTTTTCTCTAATACATACCCCTTCAAACAACTTTGTAATATAGAGTTTCTCTAACCTCTCCTTTTAGAACTATGACTCTATGACTCTCTCTGTCACCCAATCTCAGTATTCTGTAATCTTAGCCCTTAAAACTGTATTATTTTAATACCATGAAATTAATAGACTTAATGAATAAGGTTAGAAAAATGTAATGAAGCAAAGACTAATTATTACATTCTGTATATCAAATAGATGATAACATATATTTTAAACCAAAACATAACATTATTAATATAACATAATTACTTTTGAGTATCGATGTTTCTGAAATGGAAATAAAAGAATAAGGAAATTGATTTATTTGTTGACTGTTGATGAGATCTAGGTCTGAACTAAAACCCTAAGTATTCAAGGGATGGTGGTGTACCACAGAAAAATATTCAACCTGTAATTATTTTAAAGGGAATTAATATATAACTTCATGCATATTAAATTTAAAGCAAAAATTTGATCTGGAAAGGTTCAATGCATTAGTGCTCTCAACAACATGTAAAAAGATAGATAATTTTTTATTCTCAATTACTTCCGATTCAGAAATCTTCAGACATGGCATTCTCAAAGAAATTATTGTTTGAGAATCAAATGCTGTTAAATTCTTTAATATTCTCAAATAGCTGTAAAGTTTCAGAAATTGTATGTTTTTACCACTTTTAGTGATATCATAATGTATTCTGTAGGGCACTTTAATCGTGTTTTCATCATCTGTATTAGCTAGTAATAGATAAGATTTTACATTATAGCCTTTAGACCGTGGCTCAGAAAAGTTTATTAATTGTCTCTTGTGAATGAAAATCCATACTAAACATTCATCAGAATACTTCTTATAAGAATCACCACTGTTTGGAATTTTCTTACTACTAATTGGTCTATCTCTTCCCAGAGTATTAGCTTTATCCTGACCCTCAGCAGGTTCTTTGGAAATGCTTGGTCAAATGCTAAATCAGTTCCATTATCCATGATAGATTGAGTTCCATGCAAAGTCTACTTTTTAACTACTTATCCATTTTTATTTAAACTATCCTTATATTTAACAATTCTAAAACAACAAAAACTATTGTAAAACAGAACTTCACATTCAAACAAGTTTTAATACTTTGAAATGTAACTGTAAAGAAAGACAGCTACATATCTTATTTGATGATTCACTTAATGTTAAAAATATTGCTGTTTATTGACCACCATTTGTCATTTTTTTATGATTCTCAATGATGAAGCGGGAAGGGAGGCAACAACATATGATGGGTAAGAAACTGAGCAATATAAATGGTGCAATCAGAAATAGTTGTAACTATTTAATTGTTATTTTCCGCTATTACTGTTAATAGTTTAGTAGACCTCTGACTAAGATATCATACTACACTGAACAGAAACCACTGGTGTAAGAAAAAGGAAGTATGGATATGTGACTTTTAAACAACTATTATTTTTTTTTTGTTTGTTTGTTTGTTAAAAATGCATATATGTCTTTGTATCTTACTGTGCATTATGCAGTTATCTCATCTCCTCTGTCTCTTTCTATATTTTTTTAATGATTGGGTAATCTCCAAGGATAGCAGAAATACTTAAAATTTAATTTATGTTTTAGATTTAGGTAATTATATCCACCGAACTAAAATCTTGAAAAAATAGCTTGGTCTGGCTGCCTGATCCCAGCTGACGTTTGGGTTCCTTTTCTAATGTTTGACATCATTTCAAAGTCATATATCATGATAGCAAAAATCAATAACAGAGTGCATTTCATGTGTAGTGAGTAGAATCTTGAAACAGTAATGTGAGAGTGCTTATCTGAGCTGTGAAGCAGCTACTATCAAAAATGTGAGTACTTAATTGGCAGAGAGAATAGTTCTCATGCAAGCAGGAGAGAGCTGTTTTGAGGTGTTTAATTTTGATGGAAAAACCGAAAAATAAGGGAAACAACAACAATAAGTAAAATTTGTGCTATACAAGTGTTAATATTTTAAATATAACGAAGGTAATTTAAACTAATATGTGTAACTGTTTGTGGTGGTCACCTCTTCTCAAGAATAATCCATGCTAACTTCTTGATTTTAGAGTTAGATGGAAATTTAGTATTTTGTCTTTGAGCTGTAAATGCTTACATTAAGATTCTAAAAATTGCTCCTGTTTGTTTTTTGATAATAATTGACCGTACATCACATCAAGGATGGGATAAGAATAAAAGTCTCTTTTCACATCTGTCCTCATAGAAATTTTCAAAAATATGAAACAAACATTGAACAATAATTTTAAGGCATGCTGCATTTTCAATTTTTTCATGAATTTATACTGTAAATAATATATTAATGTTGTTCATCATTGTGGAAAAAAACTGTCAAGCTGAGAGGGATTTTTTTTTTTTTTTTTTTTTTTTTTTTTTTTTTGTACTGCAAGAGATAAACTGGACACAAAATTTAGCAGTGATTGAATATTCTTTTTCGGTCATGGCATGCATTTTATTTCAGATATATGTGAAAAACGAATGCAGTTTCAAAGATGGAATGATTTAATGTAAAATATTGAATTCATTGATTTATAAATTATGTTAACATAAAAATTTGAATAGACAATTAAATATGTTTTAAGAATGTTATACAATATAAATTTATGCATTTCTAATTTATGTTGCACAGTATTTTACAGATGTATTTTTTAAATGTGACTATTAAATAAAATGTAACATCATCAAAAGCATTCAGTTTAAAAACTCTTATAATACCCCCACCTCTCAGTTTTCCTATGTAAAAGCTGTATTAGACTGGCCAACTTGTGAGTTATTCAGCACTGCCTAAAAGCTGAAACTGTTAAATAACGCTTTCCATCAAAATGCTTCCAGTTATTAAGTGATAAAATTAATTTTGTTATCAAATTTGTTTGTTTACTCTTTTCTCAAATTGGATTAATGAACTGTGTATAGTTTCATAATCAGGAGTGTCCAAAAGTGAAACTCTACACATAGCATGCTATTGTATGAAATATTATCCTCTCTGATAAAATCCTTGGAACAAAATATTACAGAACTGAAAAATATGATTTGAATTATGTTACTAGTTCTTGAATATGATAATTTGCTCTGAAGTGATGTATTCTTTCAGTTCTTTGATCTGTATCTTTTAACTAATTGTTATCTGATCTACAACATTTAGCTAATTGTCATTTTTAGTTAAATAAGTTGCTTTCTTTGTCATATAAAATATCTGTCACTTAAAGTTCAAAATGTATAAATGAAATATATTATTAATACGTCATTTCACATATCTTCAAGAACTTCAGCATTGTCACTGGGCTGTAAAAATGCAGCAATAAGTACAGTAGCTTATACATTAGCCAGAGTGAGGTTTTGCTTCACAAATAGAGTTCAGTTTAGTAATTACACTTTCATTTCATATTACTTGCCCATTAGATGCTTCTGTGTAAGAAAAGAAAAGTAATGTAATAAGTTAAATTTTTCATTTACTATATATTTACCTTTTTTTTCCTAGATCTCGGTCTCGATCTTATTCTTCTCGATCCCGTTCACGGTCCATTGCAAGGAGCCCATCCATTCCTCGCAGACGAGGATCTCCTAGTTTTTTAGATAAAAGGAGGATAACAAGGTAACTGCATGATTTCATTTTCATTTTTCACTAAGTGAAAATAGTTTTTTCTTGATATATAAGATAAGACTAGAAATTGCCAGTTCATTATTTACTGTGGAGTAACATATTTTTATTTAGATAAGATTATTATAAACATATATAAAAATTACATGTAAAGATGTTTAACTATTTCTTTCAAAAATATTTTATTTAGTTTCTTTAATATTAATTAAAGTTATTAATTAAATATTAAAGAAACTAAATTTTTATTTAGTTTCTTTAATATTTAGTTATTCTTTAATATTTCTTTAATATTCTTCAAAAATATTTTATTTAGTTTAATTTCTTTACTTAATTAACTTTTAGTCTTTTGTTCTGTTTTCGGTACTTTCTGATTATCACCCCTATAAAAGTCACAGAAAAGCTTTCATAAGGCAATGCAGTATGTTGCTAAAATATTTATATGATAATCCACAATTTTACCAAAAAGTATTTATGTAGTTATGTCCAGTTATGTTCTTAGTACACTAGGTACGCATGGATTTGCACTTTTGAAATTCAACGATTATTTTTGTGATTCTTTCTTTTTGCATTGAGTGTAATTGTTTTTCTCGCAATGAATCACAATGAGACTGTGTTTTCCAGTGGATGAAAATGAAAGCTTTGTATTTTTGAAGAAATATGGCCATTATGCCAAACAATAGAGAATGTAAAAAAGTTATATTTCATGGTTGAATTTTATGGAAATGGAATGTGAAAAATTGCAAACAAAGTTAATGGGAGTTGGAAATTGCTTTGAAGATAGCAATATCTCATTTACTTTACATTGCTATTTGCTGTATTCATCGTAGGCTGGATCATAAAGCCCTTAAAAAAAAAAAAAAAAGCAGCAAAAACTTCACTGTGTACATAGGGAGAACAGGAGTGCAAAAGATATGACAGAAGGATTTCTCAGAGAGAAGTACTTTATTGCCAATGTTTCTTGCTTTTTTAATTTTATGGATTGTTGTTCTGTTATGGAACTCATGGTGTACCCGTGTTTAGAAAACGGCTCGTCTTTAGTATACTAGTTTGATGGAAAATAAGTTGCTAATAAAAATGAATGTTTTCAGAATTCAGCAATGTGTTCATAACATTCCACTAGGGTTGTGAATAATTAGAAAGTATGTTCATGTCTTAAAATTTTGTTTCAAAAAACTAATTAAATTGTTCCTTATGCTGTGAATTTTTCTTGTTAATATTTTTTTCTAAGCTTTTAGCTATATCTGTATTATTATTACTGTTACCTAAAAGTGACAATGAATAAGTGCACAGTGCACATACTTTCAAAAAAATTAATCTTTCACTCCTTCAGTCAAATTAACCTGCATTAGCGCCATCAGCTTGTGGATAAGTATGGATAATGAAAGGTCATTTATTGCATAACTGAAATTAGCAAAAGAATCAAAATGCTGATTTGTTACAGGTCCATGTGTTATTTTAACAAACTAAACATTGTTGTAAAGATCCTTAAACAGTGCTAGTATATCATCTGTGTAAATGGTAAAGATAATAATAAATTATAATAATAAATTTGTCATGTTAGCAGGTGACATTATTGTACATTTCAGTCACTTTGCAAATTAAAAGTAGATTAGTTATGTAAGGTACACTTTTGCAGAATATGTCTTATGCTAGATAAGTTCATGTAAATGAAGCAAACAGATTAATTTAAATTTGCATATGTAAGATTAGCTATTCATAAATGCCAATTACAAATTATGTTACAGTAATAATAGCTGGTAATATATTTTTCGTATATATTAATTTTTCTATAAATTGATATATGATAAAACAGTGCAATTTAATCTTTATCATCTGTATATGGCTTTTGTTTATGGCAATCCTGTAAACCATACTAATTTAATATAACCATAACAACTCTCTATTTCTTCACTTTTCAATTAATAATTTTCATACTAACAAATAAAATAATTCTTTAGGGC
>KK114556.1:1411377-1443817 GCA_000611955.2 Stegodyphus mimosarum
CTTTCTAAGTCTTCTCGATCTCATTCGAGGTCATCTTTCAGCAGCAGTAGCAGCAGTCTTTGGAGTCGAGTGTACCATCTGCATTAGAAGTATTTGTCGCTCCTTATAAAATTGATATCACCATCAAACTGCAGAAATTTAGTTAAAATTAAAAATTACATTAAAGGCATGGAAGTTGCTCGTTAAAGATTACTGAAATACTACATATGTTTCATTTCTGAGGTACCATCAGTCATTTAATTTTAAAAAATTCAAAAGGCTAAAAATTTCTATTTTAAGGAATTAAAAATAAGTAAAATCTTGGCCTTTTGAATCGGTGAGAGCATTAATGATGCAGCACATTTTGAATGGATGATGCCATATTTTTCCTGAAATTAATTTCTGAGATGTTAATGTCAACATTACAGTTTGTTGCCATTCCTTTAATTATTTTTCCAGAAGCTCATCACTAAAAGATTTATTACTTTCTTAAATGATCCTTAACTGATTTATTGAATGAAGTATTGAGCGGCCACAAGGAATGATGGCTAAGTCACCACAAACCATAAGAACTGCAATTTTAAGTTGTAGCTTATTTTTGGAGTTGTTTATAAAGAAGTACATCTTAGAATCAAAGGAGATGATACTGTCTGTAAAGTTTATTTTAATTTGCACTCAATTTCTTACTGGAAAGGGTAAGTGAAATAAGTTTAAATAATGAGCGGAATTAGAAGTTTTAGGAGAGAGACTTGGCAACCTTAGCCTGCTATGCTGAAATTTCTTTGTTGCCACCTGTTTTATGTGCTCTGCTAGAGGCTGATGAATTCATCTTTCGTTGAAATTTTGTTACTAGTTCCAGACTAGCAGAACTAGGCTATTAGGTTGACTTGCAAATAATTTGATTCATTGTTGTCTGTCCTTGTATTGAATTGTATTATTATTTTTGTTTCTTTTAATTAAGCTGAGGTGCTAATATAGTTTGATTTATTGTGTTGTTGTCACTGTAACATTTTAGACTGGAAGGCAAAAAACAGGAGAGTAATTCTTTTGGTAGTCCAAGAAGTTTAGACTAGTTCCACTGTATATCTCTCCCATCAAATGAATGATATAAATTAATTAAAAACTGTTTCATATTTATCATTGTTTCATGTGAAAATATTAATATAAATTTTCAGTTGAACAATGACAATATACACTGGTGTGCAAAAATTAAGGACGAAGTCGAAAAATTAGCATATCAGCTGAATGAAGAGCCAGAGCGGACAGAAAGACCAATCAGGAGATTAAGTAAGGTGATGTATGGTAGCACATGCGCAGATATGCAGGTAGACGTAATGGGGGAGTGTCTGAGTAGTATAAAGCATGTTGTTGGTGTAAGATCAGTATTTCTGGCAAAGAGATTGCACGTCGTATAGCAGTTAAAATCACACTGAGTTGCTGCCTCAGCGAGAAATGACGAATAATCAATCTGTTAGACGACATCTGGATGCTTTTACCCGAGGTCGAATCATTGGGAAGTTGGAGGAAGGCCGCAGTGTGACAAGTGTGGCTGCAGAGTTCGGAATTGCTCACAGCATCGTTTCACGACTTTGGAGACAATTTCAAACTACAGGAACAGCTATCCAGGGGTTTAGTAGTGGTCGTCCACGAGGAACCACACCCGCAGATGACCGGTATATTGCCTTACAGGCCAGAAGAAACAGGCGGCAGACAGCGGGAGAAATCGCTAGACACACGACACAGGCGACTGGACGACCGATATCGCGTTTTACCGTGGCCAGAAGACTGCACGGTGGTGGTCTGTTTGCACGACGCCCTGTACGGTGTGTACCTCTAACGCCTGCCCATCGGAGAAGGCGTTCTCTGTGGTGCCGGGAACACCGGAATTGGAGAGACAATGAATGGGGACGAGTATTCTTTACAGATTAAAGCAGATTTAGTCTGAGTTGCGATTCTAGACACATACACATCTGGACAGAGCGGGGAACACGCAATAACCCCTTCAACATCATCAAAAGGGACTGTTTTGGAGGTCGCGGAGTTCTCGTTCGAGCAGACATAATGCTTGGTAGCCGGACCGACCTTCATATATACCAAGGATGTTCGTCACCTGGGACTACTATTGTAACGAGGTTCTTCTTCCTTACATGTGTCTTTTCACAAGGGCTATGGGTCCTCAGTTCCTCTTCATGGACGACAACGCTCCACCTCATCGCACAGTTACTGTCGAAGAGCTGTTGGAGAGTGAAGATATTGAACACATGGATTGGTCGGCAAGGTCTCTGGATCTAAATCCCGTCAAGCATGTACGGAACTTACTAGGGAGACCCGTGGCAGCACGTAACTTATCGCCAGTAACGATTCCGAAACTGCGATTGGTGCTACAAGAGGAACGAGCAGCAGTGTCTCAACAGCTCATTAACAACCACATATCCAGCATGCACAAATGATGTGAAACCTGCCTAGCAGTCAGGGGAGATCATATCCTCTATTAAAGACCGGATGTTTCTTGCTGGACACCCATCACAGGGATGTTTCGGCCTTCAGTCGCATTGCGCTCCATGCTACTTTTTCAATAAAGCTTCTTTTTATCCCTCTGATTTCTCTTTTAGTAAGTGTTGCTTACATTACTCATGTCCTTACGTATTGGGGATCTTACGGTATTAAATGTGTTGATTTGAAAAGCTTTTGTACAAAGTTATATTGAAAAAACCATCTCGTCCTTAATTTTTGCACACCAGTGTATTCTAGATATACAATAACAGGAAAATTTTAATAAGAAGTTATCATATAGGGATTACGATCACTTCAGTATTATTATGGCATTATGATCAGTTTATCAGTTAGTGAAATGAGCTGTCACACTGACGGCACCAGGCTCATCCCTGGTAAAGTAGAAACATTTTTCGAATAATTTCTTCTCTTCTTCAAGTGCAGTATCTGACCACTCTCAATATAGCGTGTTGGGTAGCATTCTGAGTGCCTAAGATGTTGAAGTGTACAGTGAGTCCAGTTTCCTGTGGTGCATAATCAACAAGAGTATTTGGCTGTTGGGGGAAATAAGTTATTTGTTATTCATCAATATTAAAATGATAGATGGGAAATAAAATTAACTGTTATAGTTCCTTATTATTATAAGCAATCTTTGCCAACTTAAGTATACATTTATGTATGGGAAAAATGTCATTCTGTGGCTCAGTTGTGCCCATGTAAAGTTTAGTAATTTATAAAATCAGAAATTTCTAAATTTCTTTTTTAATATAATTCTTGTAAAAACCATTGTTCTTGGACTTGATTCATTTAAACTGTAGTCCTATATTATATGCTTTCATGCAATAAACATTTGCATTATAAATTGAGAAGCATATAAATTAAGAAAATAATAATAATAATAAATCATAGTTTCTAAATTTCTGCAGTGAAAATTCTTCACATATCAATCATGGTGCTGGCCTTCAGAGAACATTTTCTTTTTTTTCCCCCTCCCTTTCCTGTTGAGCCAAGGGTATGGTTTATGACACCCGTCTACTTTATTTCTAAATAATCTTTTATTGCATGCATCTTTATGTGTACTTTTTTACTCTTATTGTTTTGTATATATTCTTTTGTGCATGAATTTAGCTACTATTTACAAATATTGCTTTAATGCTGTTCTTGAAGAGTTATAATTGAAGATTTTTTTTTTCCCTCTCTCATTCTAGAATTAGTGTGAAATCCTATAGTAAGAATTTATATGGCGTTCAGGTTGACCAATTCAAAATTTTAAATGTATAAATGAAACTTCAAATGATGTTTTTGTGTAATTTGAGGGAGTGGACAATAATGTAAAGTTATTCAAGTAGCATGAATGAACTTTCTAATCCTCAAGTACCTTCATAAAATGAGTCACTGACCATTTGAAAGAAAAGGTTTCTAAGTTTTGAATAGTTGTCAGCAGGGTTCTGTGTTGCAATTTGAATGCATCACTTTTAAGTGCATAATTGCTTGTTTGTACTGGGAATGATGATACCTCGGTAAAAGGCCCTCTGTATTCTTGAATTCATGGAAAATTTAGTTGTGATTTTAATAGTTCCAAGCCAGTAAATGTCTATGTAAAGAAATAAGTCCTATACAGGGAGAAGTTTCGGGTAATGCTGAAAAGTAAAAAGGAAAAACTGTGGGAATTATTTCTCATGGAAATCCACAGTTCAAGCTAGCCATGAGCTTAAGACCTTAATTCACTTGAACATGTGAAAGGTAGAAAGTGAAACTTCATTATCAATAGAACACTTTTTATCCGATATGAAATTTTTTGTTGTTGTTAGTAAAATTTAGTTTTATTAAATCAATTTTTTTTATATCTTTGAATATGGTTTATTTTCAGAAGATCATTGTATATTAACTACCTTAAAGTAGGGCTATATCTATTATGTAAAACCATAATCATTAATTTTAGCAAAATATCTGCTATGATATTATCTTTCCAATAAAAAAAGACAAAATGAACTTTTACTATTTCATATAATTAATAACCATTCATATAATAATAAGATATATTCATATAATAATAAGATTTCATATAATAATAAGATAACCTATAATTTAATAAAAAGAAACAAAAATATGGATGTTAGTTGGAATGCTGAAGTTTCTGAAAAGGATGTGATTTAAAACATGAGATGTAATGAGAATATGAAGGTCATTTAAAAAAATTTAATGTGAAGCTTTTAGTAAGGTGTGTTAGATGCAACAGATCTGATTTTTATTCCAATACCTTCTGCAGTTGCAGTGTTTTGAGATCTGGAAAATAAACAACTTCTTTTTATTTTGAATCTTTTCCAAACACACTCTGCAGTGTGATAGAGATAGAGACATTTCTGTCAGAAATGCTGCCGCTATGAAAGAAGGTATCTAATTTAAAACAATACAGTGATGTTTCCTTATTTGTAGATAACATATTCTAAAAGGAATTGTGATCTATATGAAATTACTGAGATTAAATGCTGCATATCTTTTATAAATATAGTAAAATTTAATTGATAAATTGCATGTATTAAGGCATCACCAACATCAAATATTTATATAGTTGTAATGAAGTCTACAGTATGTTGCATGTAAATTTATCGTATACTCTCTCTCATACATACGGAAGTAAAAAATTATCATATTTAAATCTAGTTCCAAAAAGAGGGTAAAACAGTTTAAAAAATGTAGTACATATGTATTGTATACAGTTTCATTGAGTAAGACAATTAAATGCCTTTCTATCAAAGAAATGCATGAGCATTGAAACATAGGTCTAAATCAATAATGGCCAATCTTGAAGTGTGGTTTGCATGTAGTCGTAACAGGGCCAGATTTAAATTTGGTAAGACTCTAAGCTATTTGAGATACGGGTTCCTTTATAAGGGATATGACATGATTTTTTTAATGTAGGATATAAGACCATTTTTTGGAGGGTGGACAAGAAAACTGTAGCCCTAAGGTATATCTTGTGTAGCTTATACATAAGTTTGGCCTTCAGCCTTAAAGGTCCTTTTCTGCAGCTAGCAGCAAAATCAAAAAAACTATTATTGATTATGTTCTTTCTTAATATATATATGATTTCTTATGTTTTTCTGACAACTTACTCTGATACACAATGCATATGCATATTTCTATTATTCACATCCATATATATCATATGGTAGACATATTTTCTGTGAGCAACACCTACTGTATCCTCATTAAAATTTATTTTTAGCTGATGTTGTTCTACCTGCAGAATTGCTTATAAAGATCATTTGAATATCTTCAAATAACTTCTGTAATTAACAGGATGTGCTCCGAAATATATATTTTGTTGCCCACAGTGGTAATTAATATTTTTAATTAGCCATTTAAATTCTGTTATTATACAAAACCTATCCGCCACTGGTTTAAAGTGTGTGTGTGAGTATATATATATATTTGGAATTAAAAATGAAATGAAAATTAGAACATTCAGAACTAAAATCAAGTGCTAAAGTCACAAAGATTAGGTGAGCAATATAATTAATAAAAAAAAGCAATGTAACAGTGTAATATAAGTGTAATTCAGCATATATATGCAAGATAAAAAATATGTAAATCAGCTTTATAATTTAATTTTAGTTTCTTAATCTTCATTTTTAATCTGGGTGTTCCTCTTTATTCTAAAAAAAAATTAATAGCATTTCTGGACTGGTCATTTATAGATAAATCTATGCCAGAGCTTGCTTAATGATGTAATTGATTCAGAACCTAAACTCTGAGAACTGAAACTTTTCTAACCTAAGCAAAATCTTTCTCTTTGTGATCTTCCGTATTTGATAAATGCACACTTTGCTTGTATCTCTCTTGCTGCTTGGATGCCATTTCATTTGGCTATGCTCTTTTCCTATCGCAATAGTATTCAAAAATGTAAATGTTCTGAAAATAGCCATAATTAACGTGCCAAGTGATTTGTGGCCATAAATGTGAATTTAAATAAAAATGGAATTTAATCTGCCTCAACTGCCAAGTTTCCTGTGTATTATGGATTAACATTCTATGCAATCTGAATTCTTCCTCTTCAATATAGATGTAGTTCTGTGCCAAATAACATTTGCTATGTCTTTTTCTCTTTTTTTATTACATATATATGCTTAATTTGAGGATTTTAAATTCTTATTTGGGCTCTTATTTTTTAACATATTGTGGCTTGCTTTTTACTTAATATATATTTTGCAACTACAGAAGCTTTTTTAATTTTCAGAAGAAAATCAAGTGAAACTTTACTGTTATAAATGGAAAAAAAGTGTAATAAATTGTACGTAGTGGTACTCAGTTGTTTTTAGGTGAATGATACCCGTGAAATTATGGTGATCTAGCTCAGCAGTTCTTAATTATGAACTGAGGACTCTTTTTATATATTGTATATTTTTCCAGACTCTTAATGATTAATCATCATAGTGATTTTTATTATGCACTTCTAAATGAAACCAAATTTAAGTTTGTAAAATCTCTTGTAGAACTCTGTTTATTAACTATCAGATCCAATGGTCCATAGACCACAGTTTAAGAATGATTGATCTAAGTCTTTGGTTTGTCAAAAAGTTTCCCATTTAAGCCAGTCAGTATATATACTTAATTATCCATGTGGTGCAGTTAACAATAATTCTTTGAAACGCAGGAATTAAAAACATTCTTTGAAAAAAATTTGATTTCTGTATTCAAAATTATTTCAAATGAGAGAGTGGAAAATAAATCTTCACTTAGATCTCATTTAATTTATAATTTGTTATTTTTTTTATAATTTTGTTTTGTTACTGCACATTTGTATCATAAAATGTATATTTTATTGTTTGATTTTCTAGAAATTTGTGCCTGCAATCTTGACACTTTTTTATATTTCAGTTGATCTACATTCAGTTCATGCACTAAGCACTCAGTCACAGGTATTATTTATACACTTTTTTGTTATTTATGCACTTATGATTTGTTAATTTTTCTTTTTTGTGTTAAAAGTTATGCCTCTGTTATGATAAAATATTTATGTTATGCATGCTTCTTTTTCTCCCTTGTTCATTTAATTATTACCTGTGAAACATCATTTTGCAATACATAAGTTTTGCTTTATTTTATATCCAGCATTATTTATATATTATTTTCATTCTTCCTTTTATTTGTTGTTATTTTTTATGAAAGACTTGCTGAAAAATGGCTTATATTGGTTAAAGAATAAAATGAGAAACTTACCAAGTTGCTTAAGTATACTGCAACAAGATCTTAAAAAAATTAAGCAATACATGTGGGAAAAAATAATAATGGACTTGTGATTAATGTGCTTATGTGCCATCAATATACTGTGAGGTTAAGTAGAAGTATTTGCATTATCCTTTTAAAAAGATTGTTCTGTTCTCATTGGCGGAAATAACAAACTTCATGGTGGTGGTTTTACGATTTTCTCCCATAAGTAATATTCCTTCGTGAGAGTGTTAGTCCTCTCCTCATGCTGTTAAATTAAAATAATTCTTTAGAAAATGCAGAAAATCTCAAAAATAAAATATGTATAGAAAATACAGGCTAGTGAAAATTAAATAACTTAGGAGGATTAGTAATAATGCTGAACATTATATATAGTTGGCTTCTGTGAAATTAAATTGGCAATAGAATAAGGAGGGAACCATAGTGAACCCATTAAAGGCCAGTATCTTTTTTTTTTGGGAGGGGATGCATATTTCCATGGCTTTAAAACTGAGAAGGTTGTAAATAAATGATTGTTCTTTTACTTAATAATTAGGTATTCTAACTATAATATAAAAATAGATGTAAAGCGTTAACAAATTTTGACATTGCAAGGCCTCAAATGTGCATGATGACTCAATGTGACTCTCGATAATCTTTAGTATTAATTAGGCAACAAATAATTGATTGGTGTGTTAGTGAATTATCTTTCAAAATTATTAATAGGTATAAAGAAAAGTCAAACTGATCAGAAAGATTGGGGGGGGGAAAAGAAAGATACATGTATATAACAAGTACTAAGCTTAAATTCATACAGCACATTTTTAATAACTGTAGAAGACGGGAGCAATCAGTATTTTTCAAATGAACATAATGTTTGGATTCCAGCCCGTATTAGTGAGATTTAAAAAAAATACCACTGTATTCTATCAAATATGTGACTTCAAGAAGTTTCAAGTGCCTAGCTTAAATTCAATGTAACTGCTGGTATGTATAGAAGTTTTTTTAATTCAAAAGTACTATTTCTGTTGCTGTCCCTCAGAAATCTCAGTATAAATTTAAGGGCAGATTATTATTAATTTTTTAATGTAATCAGAGTTAATATTAACTTTTTTCTAATTTTATTTTTATAATTTTTTTAATATACTTCTGTAAACATAATTTAAAAAGGTATTTAAAAAACGAGGTTTAGGAAGCATAATTTAAAAATTTAAATTTAAAAAAAGATCCAAAGCTTTATTCTCAAATTTAAAAGGTGCAACATAAACACGGAAAATGACAGGGCACATTGGCATTTCCAGTTGCCCCTCTCGGGCTGCCCCACCACATCCTTACTCTCAGGTGATTGGCTTCTCCATGAGTTCACCTGACCACCTCTTCTTTGTCACTTCCCCAATCCTGCAACATCCTTTACTGATGACCAGTGACACACTGTACTACCACATTACACAGGGTGTTTCAAAAAGAGTCATCCAATTTGAAATGCATATACACTGGTTATCATAAATTAAGGAAAAATCACAAAAATCGCTATTACTGAAAAAGTTACATGTAGAATTTTATGAAACTTACCCACAATATACAACACATACTAAGGTATCAAATAACATAAAAAGAAATTACCAGACTATTGTGGTAGTATAGAAATTAGCACATGTATAAAAAGAACAAATTGAAGGTGTCACTTTGCTATAGAAAAATTACCTTCAATATGGAACATGATTGCCTCTAGAAACAATACAGCACATACAGCGATGTGTGATGCTTTCAGTTATGCGGTCTATCAGTTCCATAGGAAGTGAGAGCCATTGCTCTTGCAAAGCAGTTTGAAGTGCGGCAAGGGTCTGAGGGGACGGATCGAGAGCAGCTACACGACTCCCTAAAGCATCCCAAACGTGCTTGATAGGATTCAAGTCCGGGAATCAAGCTGGCCACTCCATGCACATAATTGTTTCCTGTTAAAGATAATCATCTACGATGCGAGCCCTGTGTGGTCTTGCGTTGTCGTCCTGTAACAGGAAAGCATCGCCTATTGCCCCAGCATATGGGCGCACATAAGCATCAAGGATGTCATCTCTATAAACCTGAGCATTCACGGTTTCCCTTGGAAAGACATGGAGGTCTGTGCATCCACCCAAAGAGATGCCACCAAAGATATAGACACTGCCTCTTCTGTATGCGTCTCTCACGGATGTTTGATGGATGATAACGGGTTTCAGGTTCTCTCCATATCAAATAACGCCTACTATCGCTTTCTAGACTAAACCTGGACTCATCCGTAACGAGAACAGCCCTCCATTGATCAGGCGTCCAGTGGACATGTCGTCGTGCCCTCTGAAAATGGTCCCTCCTACTGACATGAGCAGCACGTAAATGGCTGTTGCCTCGCATACAGACCACCTTCGTAAAGCCTTCTACGTACAGTTGATGTTGACACCAACCTTCCAGTGGCTGCTGCAAGGGAGGATCTAAGAAGACTAGGAGTAGCGGTTCTATTCCTGCCTGCACATAATGTCAAATATCAGTCATCGGCGCTCATCGTAGCAGTTGGCTGTCCTTGGCTGAACCTCCTAGATGCCGAATCTGTGGTTTGAAATTACCTCCAAAGTCTATGAACTACAGAAGGACTCACATTTAGCCATCTGGCCACTTCTGTTTGACTTTGTCCTGCCTCTAGTCTCCCAATGGTTCTCCATCGTAGTTCTGCAGGCAAATGACGCCTGGAGGTCATTGTTACAAATTGGTTATCTCAGATTTCTGATGTCACTATCACAGTGAAATATGTGGGCTTGCTCTCAAACATGGGCTTTTATTTTTATGCTCCTCGCAGATGACGTATTCCCAGTGCAGTGCCACTATTTGCATATTACAGTTTTACTCAGCTACTCTTACTTGGCCAACATATTTAAATTTTACATTGTTTAGCTTATTTTTGAGGGAGTTATCTCTATTTTTGTGATTTTTCCTTAATTTATGATAACCAGTGTATTATGAAAAATACTGAACACAGAAACTTAAGATTAATTTTATTACATGGCTAATCATAAAGTTTTATTACAAACCAAATTAAAGGTACCCAATATATCCACCTTTGGATACAGGGCATATGTCTGTATGGTTGTCAAATTTGCCCAAATGTTTACAAGCATATCTGCTTTCACTGCTTCTATGGCTGTTGTTATGTGTATCTTCAGTTTAGCTAATGAAGCTGGAAGTGGAGGCACATAAAGAGAGTCTGAAAAGAAAGCAGAGAAGAAATTGCACTCATCGATTTCTTCTTTGATCTTGGAAGCCAGAAGTGTTTAACTGAATAGTCACATTCAAATAGCTGGTCCATTGTTGAGGAATGTGATTGTAAGCTCCAGTGTGTTGGCACCTTGTGCTGTTGGAAAACAAGAGTTAAAAAAGCCAATTTTCAAACATATCAAGATACATGGTTCTCATTAGAGTGGTTTTTCTGAAAAAAAGGGATCATACACCTTTTCCAAGAAATAGTTCAAAAAACACTTGACTTTTGGCAAGTCTTTCTCATTCCGTTCATTTTGGTGCAGCCGCTCATCATACCTCATATTCTCATATTGTAGTAGTTGACCTTGCCATCTAGATGTAAAGTAGCCTCGTTATTAAACACAAAGCATGTTAAAAAATTGTTATCTTGTGATAAATTCTAAAGGATGAATTTGCAGAACTACACATGTTGTTCTTTGAAACTTATATGGTTTGAAAAACAAATGTTGCAGCTAAACGCACAAGAAATATGTTGCCGAAATTTCAAGTTCCCTACTGGGACTACAAGTAGATTTCTATGGACTATGAAATGGTATCAAACGTGCTCCACATTTTCATCTGACATGTGGGGATTGCCCGGTGATTTCCTTTTACACGGACAACCCATGTCTTGGAATTGTTTATAACATCAACTAATGCTGTGAGTGGTTGGTTGTTGAACACCAGAGTATCGAAAATCATGCTGAACAGTTGTTATGGACGCACCCTTTGTGAAGCGTAGAACACAAAACAATTTTTGTTGTGCAGTTTTCTAAACAAACACTGAGATGGTGGCCAAAAGAAAAGCCTGTCACCAACTGCATGAAACTTGAGATTTCCATCTTTCTGCCTATACATTATTCGTTCAAAATGGGTTAAAAGCTGAATAGTTATGATTTTTTTAATTCAGATTATTCTCTTTGTAACACCTTGTATTATAGATGGTCATAAGGTATGCAGTGTGGAATTTAAATTAAAACTGTTGTTATAATATCTTTTTCATAGTTATGCTTGTGAACACTCAAAAAGTGCTACGCTTAATATCACTTATTAATCTCATATTTAATTAAAACTGAAGTTAAAATAAACTAGTAATATTGCTGATATTATAGCATTCATGATATAAATAATGTTATCAGCTGTTAAATACAAGTTCCACTAGTGGCTGAGTTGTTAAAACCACTGAATACTGGGAGTTCAATCAGTTTGATCCCAGGCAAAGAGGCTGGCTGTATGGTTGGTTTCCCAATGTGTAACATGAATTCAAACCATTTTCATTTTGAAACTCTTCCACAAAGCCATCCTCCTCTTAGGCAGATACCATTGTGTGCTTTCCCATACTTCAGTAGCCTTACATGGTAAATACAATGTTTATTATTGATTTTTTTATTAAATAATAGTTTAGAACAGAAAGTAAATGCAAATAAGAAAAATAATTATGAACATTGTGGAAAAATCTTTATAAGAAATTTCTATTATGTTAATAGAATATTAAAAAATTAAATGTGAACAAAAATCATTTTTTAAATGAACTTTGATATTCAGAATGTGCATATTGGTATCTTTAAACTTAAGACTAATAAAAAAATTAACAAAGTATGGTCTATCTTTTAATATTTTACTTGAAGAAAAACTGTGCATTTTTATTCTGCATTAAAATTTAAGGTTATTTTTGTTTTGTGTTTCAAATTTCAGTTTCATGGCGTAAGTATTACATTTTCTAAAATAAAAAAAATGTATTTTTGGTGTTGTAGTTGTTCTTTTATGTATTGTGTGCAAATTCAGTGGTTAGTAAAACTTGAAAGATATATTAAGTTTTCTTTAATTTAATGATTTTATGCACAAAGATGTTTTTAATTAATTATATTTCACTGTAATGTATTTGGAAACCTATAAAAGAAATGAGAAGTTTTCAATCTAATTTTAAAATAGCATTAATGTTGAAAAATGTGTTTGTTTTAAATAACAGTCGCACATATTCATTAAACTTTTATGCAAAATAATCCTCAGTTTGAAATTTAAATTTGTTCAATCCCTTTACATTTTAGCATTTTTTAATATGCTTAGTAATTTTCCTTTTCCCCATCAGCTTTTTATTTGCAGTTTTTTATTTAAAATATTTTGCTAGATTTTTTAGTTTTATAATGTTTTATGTTCACTAATTGTATCCATTCCTTTGTTATTTACAAGCATGTTCATTTTGGAGGAGACAGTCAAGCAGGTGGAATTTTTATATTTTTTTAATCCATTTATTTCATTTTGTTTTGTTATACTTGTATTTTCATTTAAATTTTGCATGTTATCCTTATTTGTTTGCTTTTCAGTATTATGTTTAAGTCACCAGAAATTTTATAATTCAATACTAGAAATTATTTTGTTGAAAATGAAATTTACTTTAAATTGCATTTCCATTAACTTATTAGAGTTAATTAACTTTTTAATAACTTGTTAAAGAATTTTTCTTTCCTACCTCCTGAAAATGATGCATTATTTAAAAAAATAATTTACAGAGATTCATTTAATTCTTATTAATTAAATGCATTCCAGCTGCCAATGGCATTTTCCAGTCAATAAACAACAACTTGTTTTATAATCTCACATTAGAAACTTTAGTATTTTCATTTTAGGACATAAAATTAATCAACAGATCATATGAGATGTCACTTTTGAGTTTTTACACTGTCATAAGAATGAAAGTTATGATACTTCTTAACTACAAATATATTATAGGTACTCTTATAGCTACTTATTCAATGCTTACCCAGTAATATCTCCAGTCTGGTTATGAAAACAAGAATTTGCCATGTAATGTTACAGATATTTTATATATTTTTCAGTGTAAATGGTATTCAGGTAATGGTGTCTAATAAGTAATTATTCTATCTTGTTTGTCATGAATGATGTCTATTAAACCAAATCTGCAAAGCAAAAATAAATTATTGGATTGCTTCATCATCATTGGCCATTTCTAACACCAATAAAAAAAATAGCAATAAAACATGGAATAAAATTTAGACTCAAATAATTAATGAACTAAAAGAAGAAAAATAATTTATTATGTAACTTAATGGGGCACTCTTGATAAATTATAAATTTTAAGGGGAGATTAAAGAACATAATATTACATGCCATATTATTTAAAAAAAATCCACCTTTAAAATGAAATGTTAAAACTGTATATAAACTTATTAAATAGAAAAAAATTTAAATGATACACTAGATTTCGTTGTAAACAATTTTAAACTTTTTTTTAATGATAAAATGACCTGTAAATACAATGTTTATGTATAAAAAGGGTTGAGAGAAGTAGCATTTATAAAATAGCATAAAATTTCTGTGGTAAGCTCCAAGTAATTATTTATGGCAAGGAGAACATCATAACCTTGAACAATGTTTCAAAGCAACAGCAAAAAACCCATACTTTTCGCCCTGCCTCTTAGTCCAGAATATTTTTTCCAGCAAGTGTCTTTTTAATCATTCTGGTTTTTAAAAAAAGTGATGAGTTTTTCCTATAATATGTGAAAATTTCGAAACTTAGTAACTGTTACATTTTCAGATGTGGAAAATTTAAAATCAGAAATGTCAAATACTTGGGAAAATCAAATGATTTTCAAAAATTTGGCTAAAAAAAATCAGTAATGGCATTAAAATGTTAATATAAATTTTATTTAAAAGATTATTTTTTGTTCCATCGATGGTGCAAACAGTAAATTTCTGAAGTTTTAATTTTGTTTATTATACGGAGATATGGGCAAAAAATCATTTGAACATTAAATTTTAAAAAACTGAATTGAATTTTGAAAAAAATTGCTGTACCGCATTGCAGTGTCATTCACAAACAGTGTGTACACAAAATTTGAACTCAAAAACTTATCAGGAAGTTGGTTGAAAATTGGTGACACTTTTGACCACAAGTGAACTAAAAAAAACTTGTGAAAATTAACTGTACAGCACCAAAAATAGCAGCAGAGATATTAAGTATTACTTCTTAGCGCATGGGAAATATTGTCAGTTCTCAAAATCGCTCACAGAGTATATTCTAACAAGCAGTTCAGCTAACTCTTTGCAATACTAAATCTTACACTTGTTAATAACTAACTCTGGTTACAGACACTCAGTTAACAATGTATTTAGCCGAAAGAAAGTTTAATTCCCAAAAATGTGTAGCAATGTTTTAATAAAATGTATTCATATTTATCCAACAAAAAGCAGTTTCCAGATTATTGATAACAAGATTTATGGATAAGTACTGCATTTTTTGTCTTATTAATGCTGTACAAAGTATAGATTTTAAAATTAGATAGAAAAGTACCTTAGTTTGGCATATATTTTGAAATCATTTTCAAGAGCAATCAGACAGTCTATTTCAGGAAATTTCACCAAAGGAAAGAGCGATAGGAATTTATATGGATAGCAGTGGTGGAGCAAAGCTAGCTTTTGTAGAGGCAAATAGTAATTAAACTTATATAAGCTAAGAAACTAGAATTTATTAAAGTGTTGGGAAAAGCTAGATTGGATAATTATTGTCATTAACAAAAGAAGAAAATTTTTTATTAATGTTAAAGGGTTCAGAGAAATCCACTTTATGAAGAGGAAATTTTACAGATAGTATTTGCAGATCCAAAGTCAAAATTGTATTAAGTATCCGGTTATGATTAGCAATCAGAAATTTATTTATTTCTTCTTTTCAAACTCGTGATTCATATTCCCTGACAAGAAATTTCAGTGCTCTTTCAGTTTGCCAGTATATGTTAAACCACTTTGCATAATATACTAAAATTTCACAAGAATTAAAATATGAGATGAGCGTTTAAGAATCGAACAATTAAATTTACTGATACGTGAGAAAATTACTTAAAAGTTGAACTTGTGGAGAATCCGAGCTCCCCCCCTTTTTTTTAAGTCCAAAGGGGGTTTGTCCCTGAAGGACTATTGTTTTCACTTTGTGATTTTGCATCGGTTTACGCTGAATGCCCGTTTCACTTTTCAAATTGTTGCTGCTAAATATTATTGCTCTGTATTATATTTAAAGAAATTAAATAATAATGAAAAATATGCATAAATATATGTATGTTTCTCACATTGTGATAAAATAACGGTACTTGAAGCCATCCAATTTTTAATGACATAATTCTGCTGCAAATATGGGCATCTGGAAGCCGAAATTTGGAATTTGTTTTATTATCGATTTCATATTTTGTAAAACTTTAACGAATTTTGATTAACAAACTCAAAGATTTCAAAGTGAGCAATGGCAATGTTGTACAGAAAAAAAAAAAGTTATGCTCAATTTAAAATTATTTTGCGATATTTCTTATGAATTGAATTTTCTGGTTTAAGTGCGAAGAACATAAAGGTAAAATGTTAAAAAAACGCTCCTTTGGACACAGTTTAAAGTCTGAAACCTTTCCTTTCCTTTTTTTTTTTTTTTTTTTTTTTTTTTTTTTTTTTTTTTTTTTTTTTTTTTTTTTAATTTTTTTTAAGTTTTTTTGATTAATATAGACAGATTTTACTAAACATTTTCACATCTTTTTGTCTAGATGTATACATTGTCAGGTAGACTTGTCATTAGCTAAATGTCCATGTCAGTAAAATGTTTTGTTGGTTAAGTGTCTTGTTAGCTAAGTGTCACGGATCCTTCGGAGCCATACCTATATAGTGTAATATGAGCTTAGGAAAGGTTCCATTGTAAGGCTTCGAAAATTTATTTTACCAAATTTTCCAAAATGTCGAAAAGTTGGCAAGAAATTGCCAGATGTCATTAACTTAACAACAACTTGAAAATTTAAACATTGTTGAACTAAAACTGGAAATATCTACAATTCTATATAAGAAATAAAAACTTATATGACTGCAAATTCAATTGCACACAAAATAAAGCCGAAAAATTGTCATCCTAAAAACAAAAAATAAATAATAACTAAATAAAATAGTACAAAATATTATAATAATGTACGAAAATGATGCAAACAAATTTAAGCATTTACTGAAATTTACTGCAATATGAATCTACTATCTAATAAAAAACAATCTAAATCAGATTTTAAAAAATCACTTAACCATATTGCATTCTCGTTGATGAACTTGTGTATACAGAATTTGAACTCAGTTGCTTGAAGTCAGTTAGAATCAGTGACAAAATTTTGACTGTAGTGGAACACCATGAGTGAACTAAATAAAAGCTTATAAAAGTAATCTTAGTCAGAAAAATACTGCCTTTCAGCAGAAATACACCATGCTCAGTATATTTTCAGAGCTAAAATGTTATGGTGACTGAAACTTAATATATTTATTATCCCAGAAATTCCTAATTTTCTATATTGCAGCATCCTGGTTAATGAACCATTTGTCCCACAGGAAGTAGTCCAAATGATGAAACACGCAAAAAATCCAAAAGAGCCATGTCTGGTAAATGTGGAAGATCAAAAAGAGATCTTATTTGCTGAGACATAAGTTTTATGCTTTCTTCCAATAGACGCATGGATTGTGCCTCATCTTTAAGTAGTTTGGAGCCCAGAATGATTGACAGATGCTGGTCGTTTGTTGCTCAATTTCTGGTGGCTTTCATGTAGCTAATGATAATATACACTGGTTATCATAAATTAAGGAAAAATCACAAAAATCAAGATTACTGAAAAAGTTACATGTAGAATTTTATGAGACTTACCCTCAATATACAACACATACTAAGGTATCAAATAACATAAAAAGAAATTGCCAGACAATTATGCTAGTATTGAAATTAGCACATGTATAAAATGAACAAATCGAAGGTGTCAGTTTGCTATAGGAAAATTACCTTCAATATGGAACAGGATCGCCTCTAGAAGCAATACAGCACATACAGCCATGTGTGCTGCTTTCAATTATGCGGTCTATCAGTTCCATAGGAAGCGAGAGCCATTGCTCTTGCAAAGCTGTTTGAAGCGTGGCAAGGGTCTGAGGGGACGGATCGAGAGCAGCTACACGTCTCCCTAAAGCATCCCAAACGTGCTCGATAGGATTCAATTCTGGGGATCAAGCTGGCCACAACATGCTCATAATTATTCCTATTGAAGATAATCATCTACCATGCAAGCCCTGTGTGGTCTTGCATTGTCGTCCTGTAACAGGAAAGCATTGCCTATTGCCCCTGCATATGGTCACACATAAACATCAAGCATGTCATCTGTATAAACCTGAGCATTCACAGTTTCCCTTGGAAAGACATGGAGGACTTTGCGTCCACCCAAAGAGATGCCACCCCAAACACAGACACTGCCTCTTCCGTATGCATCTCTTTCATGGATGTTTGACAGGTGATAACAGGTTCTAGGTTCTCTCCATATCAAATAACGCCTACTGTTGCTTTCTAGACTAAACCTGGACTCATCCTTAAAGAGAACAACCCTCCATTGATCAGGCATCCAGTGAACATGTTGTCATGCGCACTGCAAACAGTCCCTACTATGGCATCACGTGAGCGGCACGCAAATGGCTAGCTGCCTCACATACAGACCACTTTCGTGAAGCCTTCTACAAACAGTTGACGTTGACACCAAACTTCTGGTGGCTGCAGCAAGGGAGGATCTAAGAAGAGTCGGAGTAGCGGTTCTATTCCTGCATGCATATAATGTCAAATATCAGTCATCGGCGCTCATCGTAGCAGTTGGCTGTCCTTGGCTGAACCTCCTAGATGCTGAATCTGTGGTTTGAAATTGCCTCCAAAGTCTATGAACCACAGAAGGACTCACATTTAGCCATCTGGCCACTTCTGTTTGACTTTGTCCTGCCTCTAGTCTCCCAATGGTTCTCCATCGTAGTTCTGCAGGCAAATGACGCCTGGAAGTCATTGTTACAAATTGGTTATCTCAGATTTCTGATGTCACTATCACAGTGAAATATGTGGGCTTGCTCTCAAACATGGACTTTTATGCTTCTCGCAGATGACGTATGCCGAGTGCAGCACCACTAATTTGCATATTGCAATTTTATTCAGCTCCTCTTACTTAACAACATTTTAAAATTTTACACGGTTAGGCTTATTTTTGAGGGAGTTATCGCTGTATTTGTGATTTTTCCTTAATTTATGATAACCAGTGTGTGTCGTATGATTTTTTTGACGCATTATCAGTTAAAAACTGCCACTATTTTGGTGCATTACCCAAACCATGGATCAAATGAGCTATTTTGCTAGAATTAAATCATAAACTATGAACAAAAATGAAAAAGATAATTAATCTGCTTGAGTCAAAATACTTGCTAGAAACAAAAATGAGTAAGATTTTTTTCTTTTTAATTTAAGATACTTGTTAAGAACTGCATTAAATGAGATATTTACTTTAGAAAAGCTCTTAGGTGTGTACCACATGACTTCCTTATATGGAATATTAAATTATATGCATTGTTTGCTGCATTTCATTTAAACTTTTTTCCTCGAATTTCGTTAGAGATATATTTCTCATTCAATAAATTCAGTTCTTAATTCGCGGTAAGGCAAATGTGCATAAAACCTCAGTTGAAAAATATAGGAAAAAATAGAAGGCCAAATACAGTTAAAACAATTTTTACAATTAAAATTAGAGTTTCTAAGCAAAAACAAGCAATTCGGCCAGTGATGAGTGGAGTTGAGAAAAAAATTTGTTGGAATTCATTGTGATCGTAAACTGATATTTAAAGATCATAAAAATAAGTTCTGACTTTCCTGATGATGAAGGTTCTCAACATTTCATAACATGGTTTAAAGCATGGAATTTTGGATGATTTGAAATGGCACATCTTCATGGCTACCACAAATGACAACAGATGGCTGGCATATTTCAAAATGTCAGAGGTTTCACATTATGAAACTTTGTACAAGTTCATCATCAGGAAAGTCTTGATTTAAGCTTATAGTCTTTGAATATCGCTGTGCAATTAGAACGTATTCATATTTTCCATTGTAATGCCTTTGCAGGTGACTGTGATAGCCTCTGTTAATCCCCCTTCCTGCTTAGGATTGCATCCTGTGTGTGTGTATATGTATTAAGGAATAAATGAAAATTATTTAGTAATCTAAAATGATTATAATTGTTTTAGATTACTTATGTTCTTTGATTATATAGATGTATTAATGTTTTAGTGTTGCATATTAATGCTAATTCTTATGACATTAAATCATTTGCATTATTTCTTTACTTTTATTCACAGTCAAGTGGTATTAACATATAATCAGTAACGTAGTAAAAAAATAAAGATGCTTTTACCTTTAATTTTAGATTCTTTTATTTCTATTCTAAAGATACAGTTCCTTCCCCAATAATGTGTTATTCAGGTTATTTAAAGTTAGTTGTTTATTAATTTTGTGCTTCATGCCATAAGATTGTTATTGAGAACCTGATAGTTAAAGAATATAAAATATACATGATGTCTCCTTCCCCTTCCTCATGAAAATCATACATTGCATTAATCACAGTTAAAAAATTAAACGAATAGGAACTTGATCCTTCTCAAGAAATTCAAATACAGTAATAAAAAAAATCTATAACTGGAATGAAAACATTGAAATTAATATTGGGATAGTTTCTTCAAGTACATGCAGGAGCTGGGAAGAGTTCCTTACAAATTAAACTTTTCTGGTCTTGTTTTATAATTATTTCCAAAGAGTATGCGAGTGTTATAATTTCATCTGAAAATTCATATTTTGCAACAGTAAAAAGCTATACTTACCACATTTAATATAGTTTGGTGTGTTAATTAATTTTAGCACATCTAAATTATGTAAAAATGTTTTTTTTACAGAGATAAGTTTTTTTTTTTTTTTTTTATTTTTTTTTTTTTTCTTCCTGATGATCAAAATTTTATTTATTTAATCTTGTAATTCATTTATTTAAAGTTTGCTATATCATATGTTGACCCTGATTACAATGAATAATAAAACTGTACTTTTTCTTATGGCACAAATCATAACATGAGCATCTGAGTCAGTATTTTAATAAACCACATCCTCCAAAAAATGGCTGTTACTTGCTGATATTTGTTTCTGTATCTTTTCAAGAAATGCTCTTTTTCAATAAAAATTCAAATAAGAGCTGTTGATTCTGCCGTATACTTTAAAAAAAGTATGTGTTTTAAATTTTCGAATATCACATATAGAGAAGAGGGAAAAGTTATGAATGAAGTAAAGAAAGATATTTTTTTAAGTCTAGGTTTCATCCAAATGATGAATCTCACAACTATATTCAGTTGTGCATGCATAAATATATGTAATAGTATTGAGGGATCATTATCATGTTTTAAAAAATTAGCTACTTGAAGAATCTAATGCAGTAATACCCCAACATTTGTTATCTGATCTGGCATCACTTCACTTTAGCCTTTTGGGGGGTTTTATATTGCTAGTTATGCTCCGGAGGACATTTGCTTTCAAGTAGATCAAAAACAGGAACTTACATTTGAATCTTGGAATTTCAGAACCAAAGCATTCTTGAAGAAACTGTTTAAAAAGTTGCTAATCCTACAAGAGATGTCTTTATTACAGTGTCTTAGTCTAAAAGTTCCATTGCTTTTATGCAAATTGATTATTGTCCGGGGGGGGGGACTTCATAAGAGTGACTCAACATAAAGGTGCCCACAACTATATACAAATCAGCTTCTAACTTCAAAAAAAGCAGCCTTTGTAAAGATACAGGTATCTTTATGTTGCATCACTGTTGTACAAGTAGAATTTTCATTTACTTAGCTAACCAGAATCGGAAACTAACAGTTTCAGAATAGTACAAAATATTGAAACTAGAATACACATCTTTTAAAGACACAGATTTGGCCAAGTAGCAACAACTAGAATAGGAGTTGCTATAAATACCAGAAAGGAAGTTGCTGTACTTTTGTGCTTCTTAAGAAAAATAAGGTCAGTGTCAATTCAGACATCAGTACAAAATTTCTTCCAGTCTTCTAAGATTCCCACCATTACAAGATCATTTAATTTCATAATTGTAATGTAAATTACATATATTTGAGAGTATTGATAATCTTTGTCATAAATTTTAATTCTGTTCATATTATAATTTTCATTGAGAACAAAGAATATAATCTGTACCTTTTCAGCAAAAATTGTCTATATAATTCTCTTTTAATGATGTTCCCACAGAAATATTTTTCTCGACCTTTGTCACTGGTCTAAATGAATTACAGTTACGTCATTACAAAGTATTACAGTATACTGTATTTTATGCATTTCTTAACTGATATAATAATATGTAAGACAATCAATGTCATAAAAATGTACACTGTGGGGGGGGGGAAAAGACGGTTTTATATCTCCCGTTCTACTGGGCCGATTGACGAAATTGAAATTGCGTTTTTCATGTCTCAAAAGCGCGACTTAGGATATGTATTAGATTTATGTATAGCATTGTTCAAATATGGGTATTTTGACACAAAATCAGACTTTTTCTGAAATGATATGCCAATTTTTTTCCATATTTTGATTCTGCGACTCAAATTATACCAAACTGCCAAGTTTTGTAAAAATCGCACGAGTAGTTTTCAAAAAATTAGCTCCTCAGTGTTAATTCAATTTGGTATGTGTTTATTAATATCTATTTTTTATGGAATTTGATTTCTTTTTATACAGTTCAAAATTTAGGTTCATTCCAAATAAAATTCGCCCGTTTTTTAAGATTTATTTTTAAAATTTGTATTTTTAAATAATTTTTATAAATTTTTTGAATTATAACGTATAAAATTTTTACACTCATCTTAAAGTAGATGTATTTGTAAGCATACGTGCAAAAAATTAGAGCTTTTTATTCAAATTTCCAAAGATATACGTGAATTTATATATTGAAACATTTCGAAATTTGGCATATTTGTTGAAAGCGTAATAACGAATGTGGGGTTTATCTCATCCACAATGTAAAAAGGCAAGAACGATGTGACTTTTTTCCCTCCTCTCCACAATGGAAGGGAAGGAAAATAAGTTGCCACAAGTTAAGAACTTCGCCAAGTGAATTATTCTTGGCTCTAATTGAAAAAAATTTGCCAAGTTAAATTTTTGAATTTCTTCGTAAATTCCGCACCAAATTTTACAAAATTTAATATTTAGGCATAATTTGAGTCATACAATCGAAATATGGAAAAATGTTGGTATGTTATTTCAGAAAAAGTCCGATTTTGTGTCAAAATACCTATATTAGAACAAAGCTATATATAAATTTAATATATATCATAAGTCGTGCTATCAAGACATGGAAAATGCAGTTTGAATTTCGTCGATCGGCCCAGTAGAATGCGAGATATAGAGCTGCCCCATTTTTTTTTCGCAGTGTACATATCTTTTAGATAGTATGTTATGTATTGTTATAGACTTAGTTGATGTGCATCTATATTGTATTTACTCACATATTTATCGTACTTGCATACTTTGAGTTTTTTCTGCATATGATTAAAAACTTCTGATTTATGATAACAATGTAAAACATGCACAAATAGAAAATTATTTTAAATAAAAATTATTAGAATTGATAAGTACTTTGAAATACATAGTATAATAATATTAGTGGGTCTTTAAGTGTGCCTTTTAATGTTCTATGTTTATCATTTAAGCCCTCTCTTCAGAAATAGCATATACACTGTTTGTTCCTCCTCTCTGTTTTCATAATAAAATTAGTAAGGGGAAACTATGTGAGTAAATATGGTGTGCATATATATATATATATATAACATTTTGTCATTTCAGTAATTTTATTGAAAAAAAAAATTTTTTTTAGTGCACGTAAACGACCTGTACCTTATCGTCGACCATCACCACCAACACCTAGCAGTTCAAGTTCTTGGTCTTACCACAGTCTTTCCAGGTCTTCCTCCCCTGTACACCCTTTATCCCATTCTCCTGTTTCAAGGTGTAGTTCCAGAAGTTTTCGTAGTAGATCACAATCATGGAGTCCAGTAATACGACAGAAATATGAAATTTCAATGAATAATGCTCTCCGATAATGAAGTATAATGTTATCTCAATTGAAATTGCTTTTAACATCCGTGTTTATTCAGTGCTGAGAGAGTTATTGCTGTTTTTGGAATTTTTTCCGAAACTTACTTTTTAAGTATATACTCTCATGTCCTGGATACCATATATTTATTTCTTGCTGTAATTATTTGTTTGGGTCTGTATATAAAGAAGAGTTTGAAAAAAGACTGGATTTGAAATCTCATTATGATGATGATGATGATGTATAAAAGATTTTGATAAAATGTACTCTGATTTTGCTTTTAGAAAACATTTTAAAAAGTAAAGAGGTTTGCACATTAATTTAATAAATGAATTTTTTACATTTCAAATTACACTCTTATTTTCTTAAACAATTTGTATTTGTTAATTTGTAACTTGAATTTGAAAGTATTATTTAATTCAGATTAATTACATAAAAATGCATTAAGCTATGTTTCATTTTGAAGTAATTAAAAATTTTCAAGTAGTCTTATTTATTAATAATCATAAGTTATTATATTTGCAAAAACATATAATAATTATATTAAGTGCAAGGCATACAACTATTATAATATCTTAGATTTATATCTTTAAAAACCGAAAATTGTGTATCTCTTTTTACAGTTACAGTAAGACAATTACTCATTTCTTTTATTTAAGAAATGATAATATAAAGTACATTAAACAAGACCTTTTTAATAACCTTAGAAATTTAAAGATGTTGCTGATATATCATAGAAGTATGAATTTGTTTGAGAAATACTTTACAAAAATATTAAATTTATGTAAAAATAAAAAGTTTGTTTACATAGATATTCTTTACAAATTTCACACATAAAAAAGGTTTTCAAAAATTTCAGATTGAAAAAGTCTTGTTCTATTAAAAGTTAACAGTAATTGAATAATTTGATTCTAATTTTAATCTGCAGTGTAATGGTGACAAAAGCCTTTATCCAAGTTTGAAAAGATACAATTTGTGTTTAATAATTTTTTACGAGTAATACTAAAGCATTTTAATTGTTGTGAGTTCAAATTAGCACATAACTAGTTTGAAAGACTTTAATCCAAATTTTAGAAGCTTTGATAATTGCTTAATAAATTTTTAAAGAGAACTAATATGTATTTTTGTAATCTGACATTGCTTTTTGTTGAAGCTAAAGACAATAAATTGTATTTTAGCAGTTGTAAGTATTAATATATAAACAAGTTTTTTTATGAAATGATAGAAGTTTCCTTTAGGCATTTTTCCTTTGCTGCATTTCTTTTGTATTCATTTAAAATGAATGCAGAAAATAATATAACAAAGGAATGCTCTTCACTAAATCTACTGGCAGTGCTGTTTATTACTATTAACCTAAAAATAAATCTACTTCAGGAAAAATATATTAATGTAAAACAATCTGTATAAAAAGAAACATTTTTGATACATTATAAGCAAATTTATTTAAAAAGAAGTTTGTCAAATTAAAGTTAATTATATAATGGTGCTATTACACCTGATGGCAGAATTCAGAAGAATCTCTTTTCAAAGGTAAAGGTTTCGGAGTAAATAACAAACTTTATTTTTTTTATTTCTTCATCCAAACTGAAAAGAGGGGAACATATAATGTGGAACTTGATAAAATCAAAGCATTTTATTGATCACTGTAATGTTAAATCAATGAACTTTCATACCAAAATGTTCTTGTAGCATGATTGATAAATGTTGGAATAATGAAAGGTTTTATATTCTCGCTGAATTAAAGGCTTTTATTCTTTTAAGTATCATTTTAAATAATAAAAAAGCGGCAATGAAATTACATTCAGAATGCTAAGAAAAATAAAAATCCTGTGAAGTTATTTTATAAGAGCGTGTTGTGTGAAATGTAACATACTTATATTATCGGATATTGTAAAGTTTGTATCTGAAACAAATAAACTGAATAAATGATTTATCGACTAGCATTGTGATAATTTACAGGTCATAAAAATATTGAACTGGATGAGTGAAAATGCAAAGGAAATTGAATTTATGCTTCAGTGAAAAAAAAACTTGTGAATATGAATGAAATGCTTTTCTGGCATATGTTTTAGAATTTTCTTTTAAATGTGCTTTTGTGCAGTGAATGTCCTTCGTGTGATATTTCAGTGGCTGAATATATAATTTTTTATGCTGTGAAATTTAAGTTTTAAAATCACATTCAAAACTGCAATGTAAGAACATTTTTAGCATAGTTTGTGTATATTTTCGTCAGATATAAAGTTCTGTTTTACTGTATACTGTGTTTTGTATATTAAACATCTTAAATGAATTCTTGCTATATTGTTATAAAGCCAAAAAAAATTTCTTATTGAATATATTAAGGATTTTGCAGTGTGTCAAATGTTTTTTTAAGTTTATGGATTTTGTACAACCTAATAGCTTTGTGGGAAAAAAGTATATGTACAATTATTATCAAAATTATAATGAAGTTTTTTTTTCTTTGCTTTGTTTTGCTTTATCTTGTACTTAAAAGTTATATATTAAAATATTGTATTTTGCATCTGCTCCACAAAAAGGATAAGAAAAACCTTAAAAACATTTTCAATAATATGCAAAAATATAAATTTGGGAATTTTTATTTCTGTGCTTTCATATATATGCTTATATATATATTATGGCTATGTTCTTAATACCAGGAATAAACAATATATTGCATTTTAAAGTTTCTTGTATATTTTACAGGAGGTATGACTATGAGATTTGTTTCCCTTAAATGGGGCATTAATTATTATTAATTTTTGCATATTTTAAAATAAATCATAAAAATGTGATTAAAGATCAGTTTAATATTTTAAAAGACTGATAATGAAATAATAGCTTAAAAATTTATAATCTTTGTGATATGAAGTGATGCCATTTCTGTTGTATCATCTCTGTTATAAAGTGTAAGATGTTTTATTAAATAAATAAACAACTCTGATGCTAAAGCTTGTGTAGAATATTTTATTATGTAAAACAAACTATTGTATGCTAAGAAAAAATAATTCTGATTTCAAAAAACATTATTAGAAAGCTTCCATTTGTATTTTCTATTTGAAATGTAGATTAATTTTGAAGTTATTGGAAACTACATCATGACTTTATTACATTATATACAAATTCATCTGAATAAATCAAATAAAAGTGCAATTTTAATGAATTTGATTGTAAACCCAATATGAAATATATCGCCTTTTGGTAACTTGTTCTGTATGTTTTGGCTATTAGTTTTTCATGCATCTGTAAACTGATCATCATGAAACCTTTAATGATGTACTGAAATTAAGAATCCTTTTGATGCTTTCAAATTTCTTTTCACGGATGACCAGATTCAAGATCAGGCAAGGTTAGGTGAATTACCTAGACATTCGAAGACACAAATCTGTATAACAAAACAAATAATGAATTTAATATAACAAAATGCTGGATTATTCCTCAAAGATATTCTCACGATATCACGCAATATAAGTCCTTGTGTTTTAAACTACTAAAACATTAAATATAACTCAATCCAAAGTGCAGAGAAAGCTAATCCGATCTCACCACGAATTAGCAGCAATCAAAAACAGCTCACTAAAACAGCAACTAATAAACAACTGAACTGAGATGTTCTCTCCGGCTTTTATAGCTATTTAAATCAGCCACGCAAAACAATTCTATCAATTTCTGAAAAGCAAAAAAAGTAGAATTATGGTTACAGTTAGTCAATTACGTATATTGAAATTAAATATCAACTACCGAGATAAACTTTTATTCAATGTTAAATGCACGTGCTCTTGTATTTTTACTTTTCCAGCGTAGCTTTCTTTAAAATATGCCACACAATGCATTGCACTAGGAAATAGAACAATTTTAATTATAATTCTATTAAGAATATCTAACTAAATACAAAATTCGTAACAATATTTTTCTGACTTCTTCATATAAGTGATGGATAAAAAAGTCCCTATACTACACATCAAAAAACAACCCTTTGACATTTTCACCACCCCTCGAGTATTTCAAAATCATATCACTGTATTTTTGTGAGACTCTTTTGATGACTTTCTTACATATCGTGAATGCCAACTTTTATAACAAAGTGCATAATTTCATAAAAAAAGGAAACTCAGTTTTTTAATTTTCATGTTGAATAATGTTTTTGCCAATCTATTCCCCTACCATCAGCTTTCCCTGAGATTGGAAGGTTCCGCCCATGGCCAGGTGGTAAAATTGCTCAGACCTCAGTGAATGGACTGAGTGTATGGGAGATTTGATGGTTTTTCATAACAAGAATGCAAGCCAGTTTTCTTAAAAAGTCCTCCCTAAAGGCAGGCAGCCCTTAGGTTGCCTGCCTTTATAAGACACATATGGGTAATCCTCAGATCGGGATGCAACCTCGGTGTTTATCAGCAACATTTGAACATCATCGATTAGTTTCCTGCTTTGTTATTAAAGCTGCTGTATTTTATTGATTATCTTCTTTTAAATTTTTGCCAAATAATTATTTCATTGAAAAATAACATCCTTGTACCTTGAAGAATAACTTTAGTTCCTTTTGTAGGTCAGTTGGTAAGCCATGAGCTTTCTTTTGACCTTCATATAAAGACAGTATCATTTCGGCTGGCAGTTTTTTCGCCACGTTTTACCTTTTTTTTTCGGGGGGGGCGGGGGTCAAGTATTGTTTATTTATAAGGGTTTAAGAATTTTTTAACAATCCCAGGAGTTATTTCTTATATGCGGGCTATATTTCCGTTTTAAAAAAATGTGTTGTCTTAGCATAACAATCTTTCTTTTTACTCTGAGCCATTGAAAAAATCTAAATAAGCAAACACTGTTAGTAAACATTGAATAAAACAGTTATGTAAAAGCTTCACACAATTAAAAAATGTCCATTAGAAACTCAAAAAAGAAAATTTACAACTATGAAAGCATTATTTGCATATCTAAGCATGTAGAACGTTTACAATTATGAAATTCAATTTCATAACTATTGGTATATGAAATAATAATTGTTAATAGTCTAGAATTTTATATTATCTTGAATTCTAGTTTGCAGTCTTGTATTAAATTATTCTTTCCATTTACAGTTAAGTTCGATAAATTCCCTTCCTTGGAAGTAAAAAGTGTAAGTTTTATTCTTGACAGAGTTCAAACAAAAATTTAAGGCAGAAAATAATAAAGATTTAAAAACATGCACTTAATAGTGGATATAATATTGCCCAATAAACACCAGAATATAAGCATAATAATAAATATCTTGTTCAATTATTAGAAGAAAATTTGATGGTTGTGAAGAATAGGCTGAAACTTTTTATTAAAATCTATATAAAAAATAGAAAATTATTAAAGATGTAGCCATAAATATGGTCTTATTACATAGTATTATGAATATAATAAATATGGTATATGAGCCAAGAACAGCGGAAATATATTAAAACTACACTGCACAAAAATTAAAATGGGACAGTTCTATATCTCTTGTACTCGGCCGATTGACGAAATTCAAATTGCATTTTTCATGTCTCGAAAGTGCGCCTTAGGATATATATTAGATTTATATATAGCATTGTTCTAACATAGGTATTTTGACACAAAATGGATCTTTTTCTGAAATAACATAGCAATATTTTTCCATATTTCGATTCTACGACTCAAATTATGCCTAAATATTCAATTTTGTAAAATTTGGTGAGAAATTTACGGAGAAGTTCAAAAACTGAACTTAGAGAATTTTTTTTAGTTTGCGCCAAGAATAATTAATTCACTTGGCGAACTTCTTAATACACGGCAACCTATTTTCCTATCCCTTTCATTGCGCAGGACCATACACAGTAGAGTCCCACAAATTCTACATTCCACATATCTTGACAATCACATTTTTTTTAATTGCTAAAATCTGCTGGTAAGCAGAATATTGTTTTCGAAATAATGTGTTGGTTTATTAATGAATCTTTACATGTTTTCTTGTTGTGTTCAAAGACTCACCATAGTATTCTAATTTTGCAGTTTTTGCCTGTTTCCCTTGGTGACTTCTGGAATCTGTAATGAATTTGATGACAGTTTTTTTTTTCTTTTTTTGGAAATTCCAGTCTACTCCATTCCTCGTCATTAACAACATGATTGAAGAAAGTCAGATAACTGCTATTGATTGATTACTTCTCACATTCCTCCTTTCTGTGCTATTAGCAGGTTTATTGCTGTATCATATTGTAGGTAAAAAAGTCAGTTTATTCTGTGTAGAGTTTCTCAGTTTATATCCACACCTACAAGTCAAGTATTGCATTGTGTTGTCTGTGCAAGTGAAAATGTCGAAGAAGAAGAAAAGAAAACAAATTAACATAAAAACGGAATTGAAATTGGATGCCTTCAAAGACTGGACAAAGAGAAAACTATAAACAAAAGTGTCATAGATTTTGGTGTTGGATGAAATTTTATGAGTCTTGAATAACCCACCTCTTCTTCCATAAACCTCAGCATTCTCTCAGTCCACATTAGTTTGCAGGACTCTATTGTAAATACTTAGATTCTGACTTTTGATAAATTTCTCAAAGCAGAATATTATAAAACATGCAACGTATGTTGGAGAACATTAAAGGAAAGAACTTCCCCCTTCCCATTAAAAAAAAAATTATTCAGCCCAATCAGTGAAAGAACATATCTAAAACCAAGGTACTAATTTTGCTAAACGTCACACTCATCTATTATGGACCTTAAATTGCACTGTTTCAAACAGTTTGGCAGCAATTTTTATTTTATCAACCTAGTTAATAGGGAAATGTGTACGAGTAATTTCTTGATGTTGTAAGTTGTTACTATCACTTAGATATAGAAGTATACGCGTTGACTGTGTAATAAAGTTTATAGCAATATAATGTGAATGCAGTTTATAGATTTTTTTTCCCCCTAATTTCATATCATGTCTTTGCATATGCACATTTTTACCTTATTTTGTGTAACATATTATAATAGAAAAAAAAATTTCAACAAAAGCATTTCCACACTTTTAACAGCATTTTTAATCTTAAATTACATATTTATTTATTCATCATGTACAATTATACACCATAATAAAAAAAAAGAATATGCTTCTTATGTTTAATTTAAGATTTGTAATGATAAGTTGCACTGTTGCATGTTTTAAAATCATTTTCAGAAGTTTGTAAACAAGTCACTAAAGCCACAAAATTTAGACAGTTCAAGTTTTTCCTTAACAGCTTGGGCCCACAAGCAACTGAGCGGTAAAGTTGCTGAACACTGGTAACTGGGTCTCAGGCTGGAATTTTGGTGAACAGGTTGCCTCCGTGGGCAATTTTGTGATTTTCTCCATGTGTAATGTGTGTATGAGCTAGTTTTCCTTAAAAAATCCTCCACAAAGGCACCCTTTATTATAATCAAATAAACGAAACCAAACCAACCCTAATAGCTGAATGGAATTCTTGTGCATTTCCCTGTGTTATACTATCAATGTGATACAATATCTCTTAGGAAGATAGCCGCTATGTAGGGTTACCAGACATTGGAGATTTGCCCAAATGATTCAAAATTTGCAATTCTACCTGCACTGTGTCTGAGGACTTCAAAATGTCTGCTATTTTTAGATGAAAGTGTCTGCTTGTCTAGTTAATCAATTTTACCACTAAATGCATCAGCTCCAATAGAAAAGATTTTTTTCAATAATGAACAATAAATATTGCTTGCTGAAAAGACAGCTGCCGACAGTAAAGAAACTTTTAAACTTGAAAATGAATTCCGAATATTCATCCAGAAACTTTTCTCCACATTAAAAAAAAAGTGTTTGTTGATATTATTATCTAATGGAAAATATACAAGAGCAGGTCCAGAAACAAGAACGCCAGCCATCTACATCCTCTTCAGAGTAGGCATACCGCTAAGTATATGCAGTCACTTTTCAGTGTCTTTAATATTTTGTTCTTTTTTTATACTTTCCTTTTATTCCTTCATACTTCATAACTATCCTAAACATGAGATAAAATAATAACCCTATCAATGTGTGCTTTTGCATAATTCAGTGACAAAAATTCATTTTAGAAGCATCAGTTTCCAAAATCAAAATTATAATCCGAGTAACTTATTGAAAATAACACTTCATGTAACATCCTGTTAAAAACTCATCACCGCTGTAAGCCTAAAGGTAAAGAACATTGAAATGATTACTACCGTCTTTTTCTGAAAATAAGACATCCTCCGAAAATAAGCCCTATCGTGATTTTCGGAACTTTTTGTAAAATAAGACATCCCCCGAAAATAATCCCTAGTTAAAATAATGTGACAAAAAGAATTCGTTAAAAAATGCTGTTGATTTACTAAGTAATAAGTTTAGCTTTCCTAATACTCGTATTTCAGAGAAATGTTTGAAACAAAATATTCCGAGAAATTAATTGTTTACCTCTACAGATACAGTTCGTAAATTAATTCTTGGAATTTATCTTAAAAATACAGCATAACGCAGCAGTCTACATTGAGCGACAGTGCAGGTATACAACGTTCATTCATTTCAGTCTTGTGAGTCTGATTATTTCCTCATACGTAATTTTATTATT
>KK114556.1:1445022-1488891 GCA_000611955.2 Stegodyphus mimosarum
AATATTAAATAAAAATATATAAATATACTTTTATTTTTGCCCTCCCCCGAAAATAAGCCCTAGCGCGTATTTTGGACCAAAAAAGAAAGTAAGACAGTGTCTTATTTTCGGAAAAAGACGGTAACATTGATACTGGTACAGCAATGGAAGATTAGACTAGCTGGACATTGCACAGCCCTTGCTAAATATATGCACAATATTTTTACAGCTACTGGGATTTGTTGCAATTAAAAGTTTTTAATTTATCTAGCTATTGAAACCCTTTTGAGTGATTTTATTCAGAAATGCTTAAAATGAATATTTTAAGTAAATTAGGTAAAATTAAATTAAAAGTAAATTAGGTACTAAACGCAATTATTGTATTCACAAAACTTTCTAATTTCCACATTCCACTTTTATTTGCCGTTTCTGACATAAATTCTAAAGGATAACACTTCCTTAAATGATGGCTTAATGTTCTACTGTGGGAATAAATTTTCACGCAATGTGGACACACGAAATTTATTTTCACTTATGTCAGAACGCTGCACACTATTTTGCGAGTTTGAATGCACCGCTGTTGTGACGACTAAGAACACCTAATTCTTTCGCTATGATATACGCGAAATTCATCGCCAACACACCGCTTCGTGACTTCGGTGCTGATAAGCTAAATCATCGCCAAACTAGTACAACCCTCATATTGGTCGCAGATCATATTGCGCATGCGCGCCGCACTGTGATCCTACTGTACCTAGAAGCTTGTCAGAATGTTAAATATTCGTCTCGTTAATTCTGCTACGGCAATCATCGTAGAAAATTTATTCATGTCTCAGAGGACGCGTGTAATAGCAGAGATTGCAAGTCCCTGATCCAAAAACGCAGTTCCAGCAGACAGACATTACGAGGGACATGGTGATCGGACTGTGTAGGGCAGGTTGGTTCACACGACAAATTTCAGTTGACACACATCTGGACGCATCCACAGTGCACCGGCTGTGGCGACGATACCTGGAACGAGGAAATGTGGCAGGTTCAAGAGCTGCTGATGCAGCCAGAGTGACGTCATCACGCGTGGATCGACGCATCAACAGACAAGCGGTGACGCACCCGCAGGCCATTTCTACTTCCATTCTGCAGCATGTTCAAGACACCCTGGATGTTCCCATACCGAGCAGAACCATTTGCCGTTGATTGGTGGCTAGTGGCCTGCACTTGTAGCTTCCGTTAAGAAGACTGCCATTCAACGTCTGCAATGGTGCCGGGCTCGAGCGATGTGGACGATGGAATGGCACAGGGTCGTGTTCCGAGTCCCGGTTCTGTTTCTCCAATGATAGTCGCCGCGTACGAGGGTGGCGTCGATGTAAAGACAGGTTCAATCCAGCAGCAACTGTGGAACGGCCCACCGAACGACACCGTAGTTTGGGAAACAAATGAGTACGATTCCAGGTCCCTTCTAGTTCATATTCAGGGCACTATGACGGCCCAACGATACGTTAATGATGTGCTGCGCCCGATGACACTTGCTACCTTCAGAGAGTCCCCAATGCTATTTATCAGCAGGATAACGCCCGACCACACACTGCTCGCAACAGCCAAAGTGGTCTGCAAGGTGTACAGATGCTTTTCTGGCCACCGTTCTCTCACCACTCAAACACATTTGGGATGTGATTGGGCGCCATTTGCAGACCCTGCCATTGTCGTGTTCAGAAGACGAACTGTGGGAATATAGATTAAATGGAGTTTCGACAAATTAAGGGGTTGAGTTTGTTTTAAGCAGTTCGGAACTTATTAATTACTTGCGTAGTGTGAGGCTTCCATTAACCTTTTATCCAATTTAATTCCTAAATATTTGACATGCTTAGCTCATAGGATAACAGTACCATATATAGCAATCGTTTGAGTGATTCTCAACTTTTTGTGAAGATGATGGCTTCGGATCTACGTTAATATTTTCCATTTTTGGAGCCAGGCCTCCAGTGCGTATTTGTAATGCTTGTGTGACTAGGTCTAGTGATGGATTTTTGCTATGACAGCCGTGTCGTTAGCGTACACGGCTAGAGCCCATATAGCACGCTTAGTTGCTATGACATCTCAATGTTACATTTGTGACCACGGTACAACGGCGCAGAAATATCACATTGTGATGTGGATGTCGCACGTATGTCACAGCAAATGCTTAATGTGACCACAAGAAATTTCTCAATCTCCCCCACCCTAACCTTGCTCACATAATTCTTTAATGGGATCCTTGCCCTCCCGATTCTTTGCTATGTGTTTCAAAAAATCTTGCTGAATAAATTATTTTTTATGCTAATAGCTTTGCAATTTTAGTTATTTCTTTTTTATGGGCAATATTGACAGTTTATAGCGTATTTTTATTTTTGCAAGGATTTATTTTATTCTAACCAATTATTTTTATTTTTCCTTTCCCTCCTGATTTCAGTTTTCTGCCGGAATGTAAATTTGTTGATTTAAATGCAAATTCTAAACGTCTTTTAGAAGCAATATTTAAGCTGCGGTTCAAGAGTTCAGCAAGAATTCGTTACTTAGTCTTCAGCATAGAGTCCACGTTATATAATACCCAAGAAAACCCACAGATTCCATAATATGATACTTCGAAATCGTTGACTTATATTCCGGTATTCACATTCTACTGTATCTAGTGTTCTCAAGAGAGGCTGACCAAAGAGTTTGTCGTCCACATACTGTTTCTTTGTCTTAAGGATTTTCGTGACCTTTTTTTAGTTCTGTTCGCCGAACACATCGTCAGTGCTCCATTTTCAGGTAAGCATTGTTTATTGATGTGAATGATATCAGTAATAATTAATATATAATAATAACCCAATTTAAATGCTGTGAACAAAAAGAAATAATGAACTAACAATTGATTATTTTTTATTTGTATTACAAAGAGTGCGGAGAGACAAACAAAGAGAAATTTTAATTTAGGGAGTCTGTTTTATTTGGTAGATGCAATTCACTTTTTGCTGCTTTTAAAAGATAATGCGAAAAAGGAATTTATATTATGCATTTTACTGCAGTAACGTTCTAATTATATAGAATAAGTTTTTTTATTATCATTACTTTACTTAATTAAAGATATATATTTTCTACTTTAGGTTAGGTTAATTGAATATGGCAAAACACACGTGGGCTGCCTACCTAAGAGAAGGGATGCCTTAATGAAGAACTTTCTTAGGGAAATTAGCTCGCATTCACTTTACATATTAAGAACAACATAAAATCCAACTATGCAAAAGTATTTGTTATAGAGATTAAGAATATAATATTAAATTTTTAAATCGATACATAAATTATTTAAATAACAACAATACAAAAATAAGAAAATTATATTTCATTGTTACTTATATATGAAGTTAAAATCTCACTTGTGACAAAAGAGTAAATTAATATTAATTTGTCCCCAAAAGTATAAGTTATTTCATTTTATAAAGAAACCAATGTCAAATTGTATTTTAAGAAAATCTTACCTATTGCAGAAAATTTTATGAATGAAATGAAAATTATTATAAGTCGATATGTATATTTAAGTCTCACCAATAAACTTTACTTGACATTAAAATTTTATTTTAAATTAATGTATTTCTCTTCCGCAAACAAGATATTTTATTTTGTTATTAGAAATTTCAAAATTACATCTAATTTAATTATCTAACCTAATCACATCTAGTTTTGCTTTAGCATATCACTTGCAGAAATAGACAATGAAAAGATACTGCATCTAACTCGTCTTCACTATGTACTGCTTGGAGTGTGTACTGGTGTGTTGTTGAGAGCTTTGGCACAATTTGCCTAGTTCGTAATGAGGGTTCTGTTGTGTGGTCAGAGGAATGTACACATAATTTTATTCGGAGCATTGATATTTGTCATGACGAAAAAGTTGATAATGTTAGTGCAATCAGAGCTATAGCATGTTGGGTATGGTGCAGCTGCAATTTGGAAGTTAGCCGTGTTGACGAAACGGTTTATTTATGTACGCGTAACTACAGTTACTATTGCAGTTCAAATTTCCGTAGTGTGTGCATTTAAGTCTCCACCTAAAAAATTGTTCGGTTTGGTTAAATCAGAGAAAATATCCTTTTGTGGTCTGTGGGAGGGTAGGTAAGGTAGATGGAGACTAACATGATTGGTTGTTGAGTGTGTGGAATGATCGTAATACCTAGGGCCTCAATGGCTGAAAGCTGTGGTATTGTAGTTTCGAAGTGAGAGATGGAGTGCTTGATCAAAATCATAAGTCCACCAGAATATCTGTTGCTAGTGTTTGCTCTGTCATAATTACATACTTTGAAGTTTTGTTGTGGGCCAAGTTTGAGTTCCTGTATGAAAATAGTATTGGGACGGACTGTTCTCCAATATAAAATCCCTGAGTACATTAAATTTAACGGCTAGCCCATCTGCGTTCCATCTGCCTATACAAATATTCTCCATTGAATTGGTTGCTCTGGACACTAATTTCTGTCAGCATTTCAAAATAAACAAAAAGACTATCAATATTATCAGTATGTGATTTTAACTCGGGCATATATTTTTTAAACACTTGCGTTATTCTAAGAAATATTATTGTGCCCAAAGACGGCATGAATTTCTTTTAAGCATTTAATAAATTCAAACATATCTGAGCTATTAGTACTCATTGAATTTAAATTAAAACACATTTTTACTATTTTGCTTAGAAATAAGCTGCAGAAACTCGGCAGACTGTGACTGCACTCCAGTTTTTAGAGCCCAGGCAAAACTTAATCCAGGTTTCACCATATTTTCTTCTTACTGGCCGATTTACTTTTGGGAAATTTCGGGCAACCCCGAAAGGAAGATGGATGCTTTCCGAGACAGTTTACACATTTAGGTATATTTGTATAGTCACATGGAACGCAAATGGGTTCGCCCTTAAATTTAATGCACTCGGGGATTTTATACTGGAGAAGAGTCTATATTATTTTCATACAGGAACTAAAATGGGACAAACTGAGCTTCTGTGGTTTTCTAAATCTAGGTTGAAAGAACTGGGCTTCTCCTCATATTGCATCAGAAATGCTTGGGAGAGCATTGTATAGTGATCTCAAGAGCAACTCAATGCTCGTAAATTTCGAAAAAGTTGAATTCTTGAACATAGCGCAAGGCAGCTTTTTTGCGCTAGTGGTAGAGAATTCAACTCGCATAAAGCAGGACTCGGGATCAAATCCCAAGGTCATTTATCATCTTCATGCACTGCTGCACCTCTCATTGGTGTTAATAGATAGGGACACGAGAAAGCAACTACTCCCTCAAAGCCACCGAGGTCTCTCGCACCACATGATCGCTATATGCTCTTTTTCGTCTGCAGCAAGCAGAGCTACTAGCATATTCTCCAGGTATGCAGCTTAACCATTGTGCTGAATGTAAGAATCAAAGTTTTCATCATTCAGAAAAGTCAACATAGCTTCCTTGAAATTGCCTCGACTGTCCAGTTATTCTTTTGTAGCTGAATCCAACTGTAACACTAACACATCTTTTCTTGCCAGAATATTACAACCAGGGTCTTGTGGACTATTCGTGCCTTATGTAAATTGCTGCCCACCTTGAAATACTATTTCAATATTTAGTAGCCACAATTCATCTATTTAAAAAAAAAATACATGGACTACCAGCAATGGAGTATTTCACTTTGTGTCTATTTCTTTGATTCAATTTACATTCATTGCACACAAGGGCATACAATGATCTGAACTATTATGCAGTATGGCAGGGGCTGATGCCATTGCCCCACATAACAGGAAATTGAAAACTCAGTGGATTTCCCTATTCAGTCCCTACAAACCAGCTTCAATTTTATTATAAGTTTTTAAATTATCCATATTTAATGGCATGAAAATTTAAAAAATTATGATTCCTTTTTCAGTGAATAGTTATTTATTTAAATACATATAAAATATTTTAATTTTGTTTGCTTAAAACAAGAATGTTTATAATACTTTGCAGCTGCAAGTCTATAGTGTTACTGTCAAGAATAGCACACTGAAATCTTTTGTTATACTACTGAAATTTAATGTAAAAATTGCAAATCTCAAGGCAACAAGAAAATGAAGTAGAAACATTCTGAAAATTATATGACTAAGACATTAGTCAATACACAACTTCTGCAGGGTAAGTCGTTTACATCCTACAATTTTCGAAAATTTTATGGTTTTACCATACCATTACAAAACTGGAAAAATTTCAAAAAATTCATCAGTAATTTCTTAGCCAATACATAACTTTTGAGGAGTAATGCACTTCAATTGCACACCTTTCTAAAACAAGTGTTAAGAAATTCATTTATAACTATAAATGCAAAACGTTCTGCACTTAATGAAATTTGTAATTAAATTTTTATATGGGGTGTTTAAGAAACCTTACACATTTTCCAAGCAAATTACAATTTATGATCTTAAGGAAGAAGAGCCATACAAAAAGCGCGAGTAAATTATCAAAATAAACACAGATCCACAAGAAATACTTTACACCCAAACAAACTGATTTCCTGATTATTACATCTACAGCTTGATGATCATATTAAAATATAAACTGCAAGAATAATTTTTATGTAGAAGTTATCTGAGGATGATAATCAGACAAGCTGCTTTATATCATTCTCTAACAGAGAATATTACATCTCCATGAGCTGCCAGTTTAATATCTGAACTGAGAGCAGCTTTTCCCTATTTTCAACATACGGCTACACAATACTGTATTGTGCGTATTGCAAAACATCATTCAGCATTTATACGAGTATATATACCATTTACAATTTTTATTTTAAATTAAAATCTTAGACTAAACTAAGAAAACCAACTTATTTTCAAGATAATGAGAACTTTTAATCATAAAAACTAATTTTTAAAATACTGGGAAACATGAAAAATGATAATGCAGATATGCGATTACAAAATGCTTGTGAACCAAATAATAAAAGCTAATGTTAACTGATATGATGATGTAAATTATCTGGAAATAATTTTAATTCTTTAACTAATGGACTGCAATATTCTAGTAATAATTTGCTGCATTTATTTATAGTTAGTATTTAGGTATATTCTTGGTTGAATGATATCACTAAAAAGATTTTTTTAAATTTATCTTTTCATTTAATGAAGATACTTTAACATAAATGAAGAATATTTTTAACACTAATTTAAACTCAAAGGAATTACACAATTCATTAACTAAGTTTATAAAAAAAATCTGAAAGAAGATATTATTGTTTTCTATTCATGAACTTCCTACAAGATTTAAAAAAATCACATCCTTGCATGTGTTTACTTCATTTGTGTCAGATCTTTCATGAACTTTCCACTCATTGAAACATTCACGTCTTATCATTCTTGCATAAGCAAGCAAAGCAGCATTTATACCAGTTGTTATATTTATAATAATAATTAGCCACTGATGCAGTTGAATCTATCTTATAACCTGAAGCTAGGAATCCAAAGCTTGCAACATATGCAAGTTGTGCCAAAAATATAAGAAGTGCACTATGTTTAATACAAGAGGTATTTTCCCTTTCAAGTTCCTCACTGGCAGGTGCTTCATTTTAAATTATGATTTTATTTGGGAGATCTCAGAAATTAAGAAACCTTATTATACAAATAAACTAATAAGTGTAAAAACTTGTTTTTATTTGGTTAAAGAAATTTCAATCATTTGAAAACAATGAAATCTCAAGGAAATTTTTGACATGCGATTTTATTCAATAAAATAAATGGGAAAAAATGGATTACGTTCCAATGAACATAAAAATTCATGACACAAATGTTATTAGATGACAAAACCATCTGTAAGTTGAAACTTCATTTTTTCATTTCATCCTCCAAAATAACTTTTGGGAAAATATTAAATAATTCTGTGAATTGATCTAATGGCAATCTAGTACACTGATCACCTTTGTCCATTAAAACTGACAAAGCACTTAAATCGACTGGTTCAGGTTTTTTACCATAATTAGAAAAGCCAGATTCTGGAATGGAAGGTTCTGAGCATTTCACTTCGGCAGGAGATGCTGCTGATGATAAATTATTGGAGGAAACAGACACTTTATTTTCACTTTTTCCAGCATCAAATCCAACTGTTTCCTGGCAATATTTAACAGGTAAATTTTTGTGGAAAACATCATGATGTTCTTTTAACTTAGTAGCAAATTCAAAACGTTTATTACAATAAAAACATAACACCCTTGTCTTGTGTTTATTCTTCAAGTGATTTTCTAGATGGCATTTTTCTCCGGTAAACTGGCAAAACTCACACTTATAAAATTTTGCAATTCCTGATTCACCACATGTGTACTTTTCATCTAATCGTGAATGAGTTTGTTTGCTATGTGTGATAATCTGCTCCTGAGATGAAAAGGCTGCTCCACAATGAGAACATACATATACAGTGCCTTCAAATTTGACTTTTTTGTTAGGCAAATCTCCCATATCGAGACTTCGTTTTGCAGCAACTCCTTGAAAATCTCCAATATATTTTTGAGGTAGAGATGGATGACAAGACATCATATGTCGCTTCAGATCACCACGGCTTTCTAATCTAAGATAGCAATGTGCACAAGCCATGATTGCAGACCGTTCTCGGTTTTGAGTAAAATAACCCTTTACCTTAAACTGCATTTCGGAATGCATCAATTCAGCATGCTTTTGTAAAGCAAATAAGTTTTCTTTAGATGATTTGCAATAAGCACATTCATAAATATCTTTATCATCTGGTGAGAATTTAATTGTTGTGTCTGGTGAATAATAATAAAAGTAATCAGCTTCTTCTATCACAGGATGCGTACGCTCCATATGGTCCTCAAATTCTTGAAGAGAAATAAATTTCTTGACGCAGAAACCACAACGATATCTTTTGGCTTTAGCACCTTTGTTCTTTGCTTCTGAAACCATTTTGATGCTGTCATTTGAATTATCATCACATATGACCTTTGAAGCTTCATCCTCGGTTTCTTTACGCAGTATTTTCTTAATATCTACACTGACATCTTTGTGAACACTTTGTACATGGTTCAGAACGACAAATCTATGGGTAGCTTCAAATGAACAAATACTACAGACGTAAAATTTTGTAAGGGAGCTGTCTTCTTGACCTTGCTCCCAATTAATATTGTTGTTTTGCAAAATCTGTTTTAAATACTTCAGCCTATGTTGCTGAAGCAACTTGCCTACATTTTCATCTATTTTACTACTGGATACTTTACAGAACAATAAAGGATTAGGTGAATGATGCTCATCAATATGGTATTTCAATGCTTTTAAGGAGAAAAAGCTGTCTTGGCAATATCCACAATCGTATGATCGATATTGCTTACGTAAACAATAGTATAAATGTAACTGCCATTGAGTTAAAGACTGGAATTTCTTATTGCAAACAGCACAACTCTCATTAGTTTTTACATCTGGATATGATATTTTAGGTCCCAGAAAACTTTTGACACAGTTTTCTATTTCAAAATTTTTATTAGTTGTGCATTCTACATTCACTTTAGGATGCACAGAAATGAAATGATCTTTCACCTCTCTCCTACTAACACAATTTTTGTTACAGACACTGCAGGAGAATCTACTGTATTCCATTTCTCTATACATATGATTCTTCATTACTTTTCGATTACTACTTTTGTATCTGCAAAACAAACATTCAAAGTGAATATTACCGATTTTAAAAGGGCATTCACGTGGCAAAGATAGAATAGATGATACTTTCCCAGCATTCTCTGAAGATTCTCGTATTACAACTACCTGAACATCTGCACCCAAATGATTTGTTAAATGTACCTCCACTTGCTGTTTATCTGAATGATAAAAAGAACATCCTGTGAAACCACACGCATATAAATTGGGACCATGGCACTGCAGGTGGTTCTTAAAGGAGTTCCAAGTTTCCACAATTTCTGGGCAATGAGGACAAGGAAAATTTGTAGCAGCATGAATATTTCTAAGATGGCCAATATATGTCAAAATATTTTCAACTTTATCTTCGCAGCAAGGAACCCCACAGTACAGCTCTGAAAAAATATTTTCCAACTCTTTTGGGTAAAGCATGCCACCTACATTAACATACAATTCACTTTCAAAGCTTTGCTGAGTTTCTTCCTTTGATACACCTATTTCCATTGGAACAGAAGAATCAGCCTGGCTCTCAGCACATTCTTCTTGAGAATTATCTGAAACTGCCTTGGCAGGTTTCTCTAAAGCTTGATTGCGTTCAGGTCCTACAGAAACTGGTATCTTCATTGCCTCAGATGAAGCTTCTTCCTCAGAACCTCTCATATAAGCCATAAGAGGCTGGTCTGCATGAGCATTAGAAAGATGTAACATTATTTCATCCTTTGTTTCAGATCCATGAATACAATAGCTACACTGAAATGTGTTGATCCCATGAAGCCGGTAATGATTCATTAATCTCTTTAATGAGATAAAATCAACATGACAGTAATGACAAAAAAATACAGAAACAGTTCTATGAGCTACATCATTATGATTCTTAAACTCTTTGGGATCAAACGTTTGAAAACGACAGTCGCCAATAGCACATATAAATGGCCATGTAGTATTCGATAATTCATTATTCTCAGATGGTTTTAAATCACTGGGAAGATCAACTATTTTGCATGTGTATACTTCTGTACCTGTATCTTTAGCATGATAATTCTTTATATGAATTTGCACATGAATTTTACTAAATGCCCTGTAAAAGCAATTACTACACTGATACTGACGTTTTGCGTGTTCAACTAACATATGCTCAGTAAGTGATTTGCCGCAGAAAAATTCGCTTAAGCAATAAGCACAATGCATTCGTTTCCCTTTGTGATTTGCATTCAAATGCTCTAAATATTGAATTCTGTCATCTGTTGTAAAAGAACAGTGATATAAAACACATTTAAAAAAGTGCTTTAATTTTTCTTCACTTCTCATAGCTACTAAATCCTTTGGAGATTTCAACTCGGCAAATTTTTTAAATTTTGAATCCTTCGAACTTTTGTCATGAATTGCAGCTTGATATGGAATCTTAACATTTTCTGATTTATCAGTAGTTGGATCAACAATATTTACTTCTGAAATATTTTTTACAACTACATCCACATTTTCATCGCTATTTGATGGTTTGGAACGATTCTCACCTTTCTGGAGATCAGAACTAGTAGTTGCATCAAGTGAATTTTCTTCTGTTATTACAACTGGCGGGTCGTTTGCACTTGATGGAGGTGCTGGGCTGTGTTTTGCAGCTGCAGTATCAGCAGTACTTTCAACTACTGAAGACATTACATTGGTCAATTTTCCCTTTATATGATCTTCAAAATGTTCCAAGAATAATTTTGTGCTTTCAAATTTTAAATGGCAAACCAGACATGCATTTTTATTTGCAACTTTATGGTTTGCAATATAATGATCTTCCAGGACTGACTGAAATGCTGCCATGAAATCACAGCATGGACAGTTCAGCATCTTTTTAACATTCAGATCTGCTAATGAAAGTGTTTTCTTTGGAGTTGGAATGGGCTTTCCACTTAAGGATGGCTCAACATTAATAACATCATTGACTTTTTTGGCCCAGCGACCAGAACGTCTTAAAGTTGCTGATCCTAAAGTTTCATCTGGACGCCATGAAGGATCATCAGGATCTTCCTCCGATTCACTACTTTCTGATGGTGGTCTACCACGTCCCCTCCCTCTGCCTCTACCTCTCGCACGGCCTCGGCTAGACAGAATACTACCACGACCATGAGTCGTTGCAGGAACTATAGGTCTGACAGCAATGGGTACAGAAGCCCTTGGTGTAGAAATTGTTGCTGGAGTTGATGGTCTAGCAGCAGTATTAACAACAGGAGGAGTATACACAGGCTTCTGAGGAGGAGAAGGAGCAGAAATTTTTGTTGTAGAATCAGCTTCAACAGGTGTTGTACTACCTGGATTTCGTCTGTTTCTATCTTTAAATGGGCAATCATCTTGCATATGCAAAATTAAACAATGGGGCAATGTAAAAATTTTTTGGCAATGTACACAAAATATAAATGGACTTCCCTTGTGGCAGTGACGCAGATGATGAACAAATGTCTGCCCACTAATTGTTTCAAAGACACAATCCTTGACACCACATTTATAGATCATTTCTTCTTTAATGCAGGCCCTCTCTTTGATGTGCGACACAAGAACACCTGCATTACTAAAACATTTGCCACATAATTTACACCACATTGATAAATCTGTTCGATGATCTGTACGAGCATGTTTCATAAATTCTGTTTCATCTAAAGTCTGGTATTGACAGGAAGCGCATGCAAACGTTATTGGGGAAGCTGATGAATTTTCATTTGAAGCAGCAGGCTGTGTTTGTTGGACAGGAGCTGACACAGGATTACTTGGGGTTGCAGGCTTTACTACAGGCTGTGAGGTAATTTTTGGTTTGCTGATATTGTCTGGCTTTTCCTTCTTAATTTGTGAGATGGGAATTGGAGTAGTTGGCAAGCTGTCAGAACTTCCTAATGACTGATTTGATCCAATACTCCGAACTGAGCTTATGGAAAGTCTAGTGCTAGCTTCAGAACTAGTTTCTGAATCAGTAGCAGCTCTTTTTGAGGGCACAGAATTATTTTCTGGAGCTACATAAGGAGAAAATGTATTCAATAAATGTTATGAGAAATATATGTGAAGAAATAAAATTTACAGATACTATTCAGATACTGAAAATAATAATAAATATGAATTAGTGCATTAATTAGAATGAAGTGCATTAATTATATAATGATACACACAAAATCAATGGCCATAATTAGCAATTTATGGGAAAAAAGAAAAAAAAAAAAAAAGACGTACAAGGGTAAGTCAAAAATCAGCTGCATTCTTGCCATAATAAAGTTTTCTGTTTGTTACACTTCCTTCTGCACATAGCATGCTTAAAGTTGGTATTATCATGGTCACTTGATTGTGTTATTATCATGGTGATTATCATGGTCACTTGAGTTGGATTTTGATCACATCATTTTCCTTGTTGCTGTAACTAATGTTAACTGTATGTAAACATGGTTTCTGTGTTGCCAGTGTACAAGATGGAGGAACAAACGAAAGAGATCTGACTTCTTTGGTGGGAAGATGTGTCAGGCTGAAATTCATCAAAGTTTTCAAACATAAAATGATGACAGTGCTCTATCACACAAAAGTATGTATGAGTGAATTGAGAATTCTGAAGCATCCAAACCAGTATGATGGATGCATAAAGAGGGAGCTTATTTTCCCTTCTAAGTCAGGAGTTCTCAACCAGGGATAAATTCCTCACTTTCAGGGGGGAATGTGGTCAGTCTTTTATTTACCTGCTAGGACTTTAGTTTATGATTATAAGAAACTATTTCTATTCAAGTTTTGATATTTATTAATATTTTCTTGTTTAATTTATAAAATAATTATAAAATATATTAATATTAAATTTTTTAAAATGTGTACGTATTTATAAAATTTTTGGGAAAAAGGGGGAGATGATTGGCTTGCAATGGTAAAAGGGGCACACAGAGGTTACAAACCACTGTTCTAAGTGTTAGTTATTCTTTCTAAAAACAGCCAATTGTGGAGATTATATACTCTCTTTATGTTTTGCATAATTCATTGAATAAAAAAATAAAGTTAATACACAAACATACAGATAGTCACCCTTGCTATTCCACAGTTTCAAACTACATCTCACAAAGTTACAGATGTTAACACAAAAAAGGGAGAGGAGAGAGGCTTGCAGATAACATGTTACCAGAACAGAAGCAAGTATGAGAAGAGACCTTAGATTACAAAAATACAACACTGATGTTAGCAAAGTTATTTTTGTTTCATTTCCATTAGATGGCGGGAGTTTGGTTTGCAAATTTTGATATTATTGGCTCAAAGACATTTTGCATTATGTAAGAACATGGACCATGAGTGCCATATAAAAATCACATGAAAGAATAATTTTGAAAGGACACAATAGAGAGAGATTTATTATAAGCATGTTGCTATCTTTAGGGGGAAAAAAAAGAAAACACCCAAATTAAAAAAAATGAGACTTAAGGGGTTATTAGAATTTTATCTTACTTATCTTTTAACATTTTATATAAAACTCAATAGACGGAAGACATTTTTTTAAAAGATTACGAGAACAAAGTTCAGAAACTAATAGAAAAATGTGCAATTGCTGCAACTTCGCAAAAAATGAAAATTTTTAAGAAAAAGGTAAAAGTGGAGTTTAAATGCATGTTTACAGTTTCCTTCTTATGAAGATCCTAACAATTTTGTATCTTAAAGAAAGTCGCACCCAAAGGTAGTACAGTTTAAAATTTTACAATATTGAAAGCATTGCTGAAGGAAGAAATTAAAAATAAATATCGATCTCCTCAGCTCAATATTTCAAACAGAACTTATAAAATGAAAAGTGTTTTGAAGCCCCGAACCAAGTTGCTCAATGAGTTCCGAATACAAATACGAATACATTTCGAATACGATCAATGAGTTCCGAATTTAACTCCATTCAAAAATTTATTTCAAAATTTACTACCCTGAATCTAAATGTCTCAGAGGAACGAAACTCGTATTCGGCATACATATATATTGATATTGAAAACTTGCATTAAAATTGTTCAACAATAAATAAATAAATTCTTAGAAATACTCTTCATTTTGCAAAAGATATTTATAACAACAGTACATCAATCACAATAAATATTTCTATGGTGTTGTAAAGTAAAATAAAGAGCTCAAACTATGATAAGAATAAAAGGGTTTAATTAATGAAGTTACTTATTATAACATACAATTATATTGTACACTATGATTTCTAAATAGTAATATTCATTTCTGAAAGGAATTCATACTTCTAAAGAGAGAAGTCACAGTTACATTATTAAAGAATGAACTCATTATTACTAGGTGAGGCATTATAGCATTTATCAATTACAGCATCCTGGACAGTTTAAAAAACTAGACAACTTTTCAAAATATTACTGTAGATCCTGTCTTCATTTATTCATCTCAGTAAAATTTATATTTTAATTTCCTGACCAAACATAACAAAATAGTTATTAAACGAACTAGGTAGCTGAATAACTGTACAATCATATTACAAAATATGATGCAATAATTAGGAATGTATAAAAATCTAATATACTTGTTTATTATGTAGGAAATGAAAGAATACAGGACTGTTAAAAAACTTAGGACTTTTACAAATACCAAGCCCTGCAGAAAAACTGTTCATTCTGAAATCAGAAATGTTGTTACTCATGCTCACTTGTCTGACAAAGTCAGCCCACGCACACGAAATTTCTCGTGTCAAGGAGCGCAAGATTACGCCTGTCGTTGGCAATAGCCTTGAGCACCTAACAGGTAACAGTGCAATTTGGCTCAGTTCTACCCCCAATTTTTTTATGGAGAGCATCGGGGGGCAGTCTCCCACCCCTCTCTCCTACCACCAAACTACATGAGAGGACTTTCGGCTCGCCGCATATTTAGAGTGCTGCCATGTCGCACGAACAATGTACATTTACAAACATCCATGCCTTGTCCGGGATTCAAACCCAAGCCCTTCGGCACGGCAGTCAGCGATGCTGGGCGGCAATCAGAAATTTATAATAGTATGTCATTCATAATAAATATTACTTTCTTGTTATTTTAGAATAACAAAGCTTAAAATTACAGCAGGTTAAAAAAATGCACAACCATGCAATGTAAAGATTTCTTAATTACACTGCCTATATTTGAAAGCCAACTATAAGAAAGTAAGTTACATTTCTAAAGAAAAGACTAAAGAACAACTTACTACCAGTTGGAGAAAAGAGCTAATAAAATTGTTTCAAATATGAGCTGAGGAAAATATGTTTGGCAAGAAAAACAGATTACACTATTTACTTGTTTACCCTCCCCCCCCAAAAAAAACTTTTGTTTCTTAGTTACTCTTTAAAACGAACTTTTACTGTCATCAGGAAAGTTCTGCAGTTTTTCAATCAAAGCATATTTTCTCCAGATTATTTTGCTATTGCTGATAATAAATTGCCTTGATAAAGGAAAATGATCATTTCTTGTCACATTGCTTAATTCAAGATGTAGACCTAACTATTTTTTTACATATTATCCTCTTTTTATTTTAAAAAAGGAAAAAAAAAAATGAGAGAATGCTCATAAAGTTTATGCTGGGTACAGACAATGCGCTGTTTCTGACGACACAATCTGAAGGTGGTTGAGGAGTTAAGGTGCAAAAATATCAGCCTCAAAGATGATGTTTGCTCTGGATGCCCATCAATTATACACAAATACCTATTAAAAGAAGCTCTTCTGAATATCCGCATTATATAGGTCAGGAACTGGCACACACAAAATATTCCAAAAAGTACACTACATGATCATTTGAAGACAATTGGGTATGTAAGCTGCTATGATGTATGAATACATCATACTTTAACAAAACAAAACACGCTAGCTCGAGTTAATGGCATGTGATTCTTTGCTGAAAAGAAATAAAAAGACTTTTTTCTTGAAATGGCTGTTACTGAAGATAAGAAGTGGATACTATATAATAATGTTACAAGAAAAGATCATGGATTAAGAGAAAACAGCCCCTTTTAGTAACACAGAGAAGAAAGCTGTATCCCAAAAACAATGTTCTGTGTATGGTGGGACTACAAAGGAACTGTATAACATGAATTCTTGCCATCAAATCAGATAGCACAACTGGAAAAATACTATTCTCAAATGGAAGTTTTAAAATCAGATATTGAAGCAATGTGCTCAAAACTGACGAAATGTGTTGTTTTCCATAATGCTTTGCCCCACATTTTGATGAATGTCAGATAAAGACACTGAGTGTGGCAGGAATGTTTTGTGGCAACACTTCCCATATTCACCAGACCTCATCCCCCCCAGACTTTCATCTCTTTGAGTCACTTCAAAATTCTCTGAACAGACTTAGTTCACTTCTTTGGAAACTGTCATACTGTATTTTAATAACTATTTCACAAATAAACCTAATGACTTTTAATAAATGAGTTTTCCAGCAGTAGGAGAGATGGGGAAAAAGTCAAGAAACAAAATGGTGCTTATGAGATTCAATGAAATTCTCCTGAGTTTTTGTACTTCTTTTATCTGCATTTATCATCAAAAACACCACAGGACTTTTCAGAGAACCCAATATTGCTTGCAGAGATTAATCTGTATACTTTTAAAAAAAAAAAGTCCTGATTTTCTGGAAGGGTGGAGAAGTTCTACACTTTTCCTCACTTTTGAAAAATGTTTATATGGTACTTTTCAGTTAAACAGGTTGTCGGTTGTAACTGTGTGCCTCGCCAACTTATTTATTTCCCGTTACAAGTAGCTACATCATTATAAACAGTAAGTAACATCATTATAAACAATAAGCGGGAAGAATGAGCACTGATCAGTCCAGTAACTTTTAAGATTTTCAGTTGCTTTTTTTGACAAAATGTTTTTTCCCTTCAAAAAAAGAAAGAATCGACATGGATTATGCCATTTACTCACTACTGAAAAGTCATGATTAAATTCTTCCACAACAAAAATATCATCCATAGCGAAAGACTGCTTGAAAAATCACAAAAAGGAAAATGTATGTTTTTGCTATTGGAGCACTAGAGAGTTCATGCACTTTATTATGAAAAGAAAAGTTTACTGAGTGGATATTGATTCAAAAGTTCACGCTTTTTTCCCGACAGCTATTTGCTTTATTTATTTCTGGTAGCAAGTTCATGTGTTGGTACAATTCTATCAACTGCAGCTGAGAAATAATTCATGCATTCTTATTTATGAATTTCCATACTTTTGCTTTTGTATTATTTTTGATTTACTAATATGGTTTTAGATACTCTTTATGGAAAGTTTTGGATATATTATGAGGGTTGCCTTTTCTATCTTTAGTTAGAATGCCAACATTTATGTTTGGTGCCATAGTGTTCATTTTGTAATATTTTACACTTTTATATTGAGAAAATTCTAAATAAGGATGGAAAGCTTTAATTTAGCAAAATACTTTTAAAAATGATGAAAATAAAATTATTTGCACTACATATTATGACTAATATTTATGTAAATATATATATGCAAATATTAAACTTTTGCTTGAATCTTCACATTAAATTTCACAAATGTAACAATATGATTAAGACAATTAAGATCAAATAAAATTTAATAAGAAAAATATATGCTGAATATCACTAGAAATAAGGGAATCAATTTTCACCATTCAAACTTCATTATTTAATATTGAAACACATTCACAAAAAAAAAAAAAAAAACATTCACCAGTAAAGGCTTTTAAAAAAAAGGGAGAGTTGGCAGCTATGCTTATATTTTCAGTTTTGAAATTGACAACAGTTTGACTTTTCATATTCTCTTACAAATGTGTACTGCCCTACAGTTTAATATTGCTCCAAATATTATTCTTTCTTATTAGCAAAAATTCTTGTATTTCATTTCATAAGGATCAATTGTATAAATTTAATACATATTTTCAGATTTGCAGATAAAATATGCATATTAAAAAAAGATATGCAACTAACCTCCTTGAGAGGAATCTGTATCTTCTATAACTAGTGATCTTTTGATCTGTAAAATACATTTCACATTTTTACTTTCTATAATTGAAAAATAATGTTTTTAATTACATTACCCAGTATAAATAAGATCATCAATTAGCATTGCAAAAAAGATACTAACTCCTTTTGATGAGCTTCCACCTTCTTTTTCCTGAAATAATTTAACAACTTATTAGACTTCACATGTGTGTATATAACACATACACAAATATAAATTTTCTAATGCTTTGCAAGAAAGAATCTTACACATATAGTAATTAACATTTTTTATTTTATTATTCTGATTCCTAGAAGATCAACACGTATTAGCATATATATAACTTCCTACACAATTTAAAAATATGATTATTAGAGAAATAACATGTTCATTTAATTGTCCATGAATTTTAAAGCCACTTTAAGATGCTGTGTTCATAATATTCAACATTCTAAGCTTCGTGATTTTCTGTAATTTTGCTTAGAAGTACAAATATTCAAATTACTTAAACTTCAGCATTATAACTATACAATCACGCATATTGTTACAAAGTGTGCAGACTAAAATCACAGTGTGTTAAGCATAAATGCCAATGAACAACTCTGAATTAAACAGGCAGCTTTCACACACCTGCAACACAGTTAAAAAACTGGGAAATCGTTCAACATGATGGCAACATTCTTTCAAACAATGCAGAAAGCAACAACAGTGAAATGTTACAAGATTCATAATTAGTAAACTCATGAAACCTAAAAATATTCTTTAACAGATTCAGTATGGTGACATGTGTATGGGTTATATTTAAATACCTAAAAAGACTAACGAATGACATAAATGACACGAGAGATTCTCATCATCCAAGTTCTGCAACGTGAATGAAAGACAGCATCGCATCTTCAGGGAAAGTGATATGGGGAAACTAGCATCTAAGAAGGTTGCATTATTATTGGATATGCAATGACAGATCAGCTCATCATGAAAGGTGAAGTTGTAAAAAATAAGAGCAAGATTGGTACTTAAATAACAGAATTAAAGCTATGTCATCACTAGTTGCTTTTTATATGGTTGATGGTTAAGCATTTATGCAGTATATAAAAATAATAACTATGTACACTGTTATCAGTCAAAACACAAGCAACAAAATTATGGAGTAATGTAAACTTGTTACCAAAACCATAGTATAACAGCTATGTATAACACAGTCGTACTGATGCTCTAGGATCACAAATGGCTATTTCAACAGATGTTAACTACTGATACAGCAAATTAATGGTAAGAAATGTGTGATCCAATAAACCATATATTTATTCTGATACCTTTTTTGTCCCGCTCAGCCAGAAAGAAGTAAGGGTGGATGCCCATTTTGGCTTTCACTCAGATTTTATCTTGATTTAGCAAAACTTGATTGGATTAGATATGGATAAGAAATGGTTATTCAAACACAATCTTCCTTTCAGAATTTCTCTTTCATTAGGAATTTGGCAAACCAATAGCTGTTAAGTAGGAGCAAATTAATAGCTATCATGTGTCCTTATGTGAAATAATATGAGTCCACCAATAGTCCATTACGGTGAAAAAGTAGATTAGATGAAAAATATGCTTGAACAAGCTATGGTTATGATTGCACTTATCTCCAGAAAAGAAAACAAACCAGTAACAACTGGCACTAAGGATTTGGAAAAATGGAAATGGAAAAGTAACATGAAGACAGGTCTATTTTTTAATTATCCATGTATATGTGCAGAGGTAACAGATAGTTTGGCATTTCAGTGATTTTGTAAGGTATATACTAACTTTATAACAGTTTTCTTTATTCATTTTTCCTGGCTCTTCTACCTTCAGCTTACAATTCCTTACCAGAGTGAGTTTCTAGAATCACGTTAAATGCAAATGAGTAGTAGAGAGTATTTAAGTCAAAGTTCCACTGACTTCGATAGAGAGAATTAGATTTCCTGAATAGCGAACGTTTGACTTTTGGCTACATCTCTCTACGCTGTTACTATGCTCAGCCGTATTATGTGCCCTTGATAGCTTCAGCTAAAACTCTAAGTTAGTCATTAGTTAAATTCTTATTTCCTTTACTTTTGAGTTTAAACCCAAGTGGAGGCTTTGTTACATGCCCTGAGAAAGAGGGCCATCTACGAATCTTATTTTGAGCAATAAAGGGTAATTAACCTTTCTTGAGTTTAAATTTCTATTCTGAGAACTTAAGCGATTATTCGCTTAGCTGTTCACTACATTCCTCAACACTTAGTTAATAGAGATAAAAATTCCTACAATGCCACTGCAAAAAGCCCTTCTGGCTCAGCCAGTATAGCAGCAATTTTAGATATGCTACTATTTCTACCAGCATATAAGGATATATAAAAGTTCCTGGGTTGGCCCTTTAGAACCCTCAAATAATAATAATAATAATAATAAAAAGGTGAGATTACACTGGCAGCTAAATGGCATACTGCCAAGCAATCATGATAAAGCTGCATGCCAAGAGGCATTACAATGATAACATCAGTATTGTTTGTAGCAATGGTTTTGTAATTATGCCAGCATGGTAGTCCACAATTACAAAATGGACAGAAAGGTGGAACAACTCAAAATGAAATTTTTAGTTAAACGGGAAATCAATATTGAACATGCACGAATAAGCAAACTGTAATAAGGCAATCAATGCTGTAGGCTATATTTCAAATGGAACACGACAGAAGGACATCACATGAGAACAACATACTTCCTAAAATACCTCCCCCACCAGTGGTGTAGCTACAGGGGGACAAGCAAGGGCATCTGTTCCTGGACACAGCATCCAGGCACCAGCAAATGGATGTTACAAAATTTTAGAATTAAATATTTTCCATTCTTGGCAAACAGAAGAGAACATGGAATCTTCAGATGTCCCTGAGTGCTGAAAACATTAACTATGATCAATGTGAAACAAATCTGTGTATTTACGCATGGGGAATGTTGAAGGATTATCAGCGACAGAACAAACATTGTTGATGTGCTGTACGGGTCAAGGCAAGCCCATTATTGTTGAAACTGAACATGCAGTATGTTCACCCAGGATCATAACTGGGATGAGATCCAACACAAATCACAAAAGGGTTATGGAATAACTTATGCAAATGGATTCTGAGGTAAAATTCTAGCACTGGCACACTGCTGTGCAAAGGTGCAATGTGATTATTTCAAAGATGATGATGTTCAAACTTAAGTAAACAGTATACTTTTTTGTCAACACAGCTAATCTTAAGAACTCTTTTATGTGCATTTGTAGTCTGAAAAAAGTAGCAAGTTAGAGCAACACATCGTGAAAACTATAGTGATAAAGAACAGTAGCTTTATAACTAGGGCTTTATAACTTATTCAATACAGGCATAACTGTGACCACAACCATGAATTTCAAACAAATAAGAATATTCATGTGAAACACATACCTACAAGAATATATTTTTAAACTATTTCACTAGCGAAACAAAAAGTATAATATTTCTAATTCAATAAAAATTACGTTTATTATATGAATGGATAACAAAGTCACACAGTTGCCTATCTGGTCTCTCAAAGTTTTTTAAAAATAACCCCAAAATCAAGCTTTTATTTATTTATTTTTATTTTCGGAGGGGTTACTTTCTGGGAACTATGGCATTTATATTATTCTTTGCTAATCACTGAAAATTCAACATGATCAGCAAGATGTTTTGATGTAGAAAAGATGATGGCTTTTCACTCACCTTCTTCAAGTATTAAATTAGAACTTACACTAGGAATATTAATAGTTGTTGGAGATAAGAAACTCACAGAAAGAAAAGAATGGTGGAATGTAAAGAACTTTGGCAAACTACCCAGTTATGCATTAAATTATTCCCAAAACATTTACCCTTAATGAATAGTCATCAAGTACCAAATAAATTTAGTTTGATTCATGTTAACAATAAGTAGCTATAAAAGATATTCTATTGTTCATTTGTCTGGACTTTCAACGTCTTGTGGCCTTTTTAGGCAAATTTTGTCATTGAGCCGGTAAAGTTGCATTATTTGCAATAATTCGGCTATAAAATCACTGACTGACTGACTATTGTTAAGCTAAGAAAAAATTGAATGTATACAGCCTAACTTGTGGCCAATCATAAAGCACACTGCCCTCCAAGAGTTCAGGAACAGCATGCTTATCAAAGCTCACATTACAAAAATGTCAGTTACATTTAAACTCATAGTTAATATGCATGACAGTAATGAAGTTTAAGAAAATATATGCAAAAACAATAACTACCACTTTTATTTTATAGAAATTAATATTTATGTAGGAGTTGAAGAAAAATGCAAAAATTGTAATTTTTGTTTACAAATGTTGATCTTCAGTTGTTATTAGTTTCATGGACAATATCCAGGAGAAGTTGTTTGCCCAATTTGTTGAGGTGGCGGACGATCGGATGAATGGAAATGGGGATATCACAAGCTGATGCTGCTAGACGTCTCAATGTCTCTCATAGTGTGGTTCATCAACTATGGAATCAATTTGAATCTCAGGATTCTTTCTCTAGATGGCATGTTCCAGGCAGACCTAGAGTTACAACACATGCGGCACACCATTATTTAGCTCTTTCGCCTCGAAGAAGGAGTAACATTACAATGCCTCAGTTCATGGCAGGTCATTTAGTGGCAACAGGAACAAGAATCTCAGCTACTACAGTGTGCAGACGCCTGCACAATACAGGTCTGTATGCAAGACGACCAGTTGTCTGTGTCCTCTTAAACTGAGCGCACAGAGGTGCACGTTTATGTTGGGCAAGAGAACATGTCTTCTGGACCAGTCAACAATGGGCATCTGTTCTCTTCACAGACGAGTCCAGGTTCACAGTGGAGAGTGATTCAGGTCATCAGCTGATCTGCAGGGAACAAAGCACCAGATACAATCAATCCTGCATTGTGGAAAGATACAGTTACACAGGTGGTGGAATAATGGTTTGGGCTGGGATCTTTCGGGGTGGTCACACTGACCTGCATGTGTTCCATGGAGGAACTTCGACAGGTGTGAGATATCGATAAGAGATCATTGATCAATATGCCATATGCTACTGCTATGCTGCTCCTGGATTCCTTCTGATGGACGAAAATGCACGCCCGCACTGAGCTTGGGTTGGTGAAAAATATCTTTGTCACGGTATGGAGTAGATGGAAGGCCAGCTGAATCTCCAGACCTAAATCCAATAGAGTATCTTTGGGACTACCATGGGAGACATGTTGCTGCTTTAAGTCATGCTCCAAGGTCGTTAGATGAGCGAACAAGGATTACTCCGTATCTGGTTATTGCTTCGTATTTCACTGACCGACAACTTAATTAACAGCATGGAACAATGTATTGCAGTTAGGGGTGGATTCATTTCTTATTAGAACCCATTTTTGTAATGTTACTACCCCATTTTTCCTTTTAAAAAAAAAATGATATTCTGTTTTTTCAAGACTGGATTTCTCTGCCTAGAATGCAATTTTTTGTTGTAATTCATGTTATTTAGTGAACATGTCCTGTTTCTATTTTACTTCATTCTGAAATTAGACACAAAAAACATGCTGTTCCTTAACTTTTGGAGGACAGTGTATGTACTAACTACAAATTTAAATTTACACCATGTGATACCTGTTGGTGAATACTCAAGATTGTGCATGGAATTTGCATAATTCTTCATAGAAAATATTAATAAATCTGAATAGAAAGTAATGCAACGACATATTTATTTTCTAGAGACAGACAACCAAATTGTTAACTTTTCTTCTTTTAGTCATTTGCACAATCCAGACTAATAAAGAATAGGTTATTCAGATATGCCAAAACAAGCAAGGACCTTCTGCCTACCGGGAGGATTTTCCAAGGGAAACTGACTTTTATTCATATTATACATGGTGGGGTTACAAAAATCAATCACGCAGCCAACCTATTCGCATGGGATTGAACTCTATATATTCAACGGTCTTAACCATTCAACCTCTCACTAAACAAATAAAAAAATTATCAATTGGTTCCTTGAAAAATATTTTTCTGCTTGATAATAAATAAAACGGAAATAACAAATTCAAATCTGTTTATTAGAAACAACTGTTTAAAATGAATGTTTTCAGCAATTCATTTTTTAATCTCCAAAAATTGCAATATTCTCTGAACAATTTTTTTCCTTGGTCTTTCCTCTGCAACAACAAATTGCACTGTTTATTGTTTGGCAATTTGTAAAACTGCATTCAATACTGGGATCAACTTCCACAATGCGTCCTGGCAAAGTTTCAACTTTCAATCATTTTAGTTAGTCATTCAGCTGCAAATTTTCATGCAGGGATGAAAAAGGTTGTTCTTGTCCGTTTCTTCATAAGCCGTCCGTCATGTTCATCTCTGTTTATTAGTTCTTCATTATTTATTTTCCTAACATATAACTTTAAAACTACTTAAAATAATTAAATGGAGAGAAAGAGACTTGACTGTATGAAGAGGAGGGGCAATCAATTCACCTACCCATTAAAGATAACTCCGCATATCAATTTCTTAGAATTTATTTTTATCTTGTTAAATCAGAATTCAACCTGTTTTGAAATTTTCTAACAGAACTACTGTGAATCCAGACTGATTGGATTGACTATATAATGTATTGTTGTACTTCATCCTGTTTTGGTCAAATGTACAGAAGAATCTCCTAAAACCCTGACCCTGTAGCAGATAAGTCTCTGTTTGCTAGAAAATTAATCATCTACTGATATTTTGTAGCGCTGGATTAAATTACTTGTATTATCACAGAGTTCACGAGGGATATCTCTCTAAGGGAAGGCATGATTTCATAGAGGAGTTCCAAAGGGAATACAGATGGATATTGGCTTGGTTTATGTGATTACGGCAAAGCCTCGAGGGCAATCTGCCTAACGGAAGGAATGCTTTCGTGGAGGACTTTCTAAGGGAAACTGGCTGATATACACATTACACAGACAACTGGTGTTCAGCGAATATACATGGGGAAAACTACGAAAATGCCCATTTACCATGAATAGAGTCCAGATTAAACACAATGCTCAGTAATCTTACTGCTCAACCACTGATTGGCTCACAATATGACACAATATAAAATATCAGATGGAACTCAAAGCAAATGGCTTAACAATCACAACAATGATATTTGGGCCAAAGATTCAGTAGATCTAACAAAAACTTCACAGCATATTAACATTTTGAAGACAATAGTACAGTAGAATTTGGCTTACCTTCTGTGTACTTGTATACCATTTTTCCAATTTTTTCTTATTTGCTCGAAAAACTTCAACTTGCTCTCTGCAATAAAATTGTTACTCAAAAGACTTCATCAGAACTGCTTACAATAATCTGATATAAAAATATTTATAACATGCAGAATCACAGGTGATATTACAAAACTGTAATTAAAATACAACAGTACCCCCATTCCAGAGGTAATTTGTTCCAATACAAAGTGCAAATAATAGTAAATGCTGTGTAGAACAGGATATTCATACAAGATGAATTCGGTGAAGTTTAATTAACAAATTTGGCAATGTAAGACATTAGCAATATTAATATTAATAACAAAGTGTATTATACACTATATTACTTTATATACTGAACTGTTAAGAAGGTAATCAAAATTTACTCTATAATTTATAGTAAATCCTTCCTCTTGTTAAAGTGTACTCAGGGTACGCGTCTTCTGTAGCAGCCTTGGGGAGAAAAAAATAGTTACAGACCTGCACTTTAGAAAGAAATAAACAGTCAACAATCTAATTGGTTTTTGTAACTGCAGAGTCAATATAGTGATTTTTCATTTTATAATACTATTTTCTATCTTCCCTCAATGGGAAAAGAAAATGAAGTTGATTTATGAGACATGACTAGCAGCAACTGCTGAATAGTGGCCACTAGAAAGTATGAAATGACTTTTCCAGAATGTTTATAGGTGGGTGCAACGATCATTGATTGATGGATGCGTTGTCTCTGGGCTTTTCGGTGTTTTAACAGAGGCTTGCTTGCGGCAACATCTACTGGTCGAATCAGCAGTGCAATGCAAGAGACTTGGATTGGCCCTTTTCAGGACAGACCCTGGGTCCAAGTCATGAGCGTGAAATACTTTACTTCATTACGAAAGAACTCTTCACTAGACAATTCACATAATTGTACTATTTCAGGTTTGTGAGCATTGGCTGGCTCTGTAGGTATGTTTTTTCTTAGTAAATTACGAAGAAAATTTTATCAAGCATAATAAATAGTATTTTCCGACATGTTTACATAATATGTTATTTTGAATAATAGCTCACATAATTGTATTGAATACAATTAATGCATGTACTAAATAAATTTTGTTGAATTATATTATTTTAAACATGCTGACAATATTTTAATACATATTTTATGCTAAATTGCCTTTCTTTCTCTACATATTAAATAACTTGTATAGATATTGAATGGAATTACCAATTTATTGTTTACCATAGACAGTTTTGTCTTAACGGATATTTACAACATTTGGCAACAAACCGCACTTTCTTTTTTTCACTTTCTGAACTGCACCTATCATGTTTTCTGGCACCAAGGCCACTACCAGGCTTACTGATTTCGTAGTATACATTGTTGCAGTAACATTTAAGATACTTCAGAATATTATGAAACCGATTTTTTATGTGCTAACAACCAAAAGCTTTTATTGATATATCTTTCTGAAGAAAAACTAGACTTCATGAATATTGGATCTATACAGTTAATATGTTCATGCAAAATGGAAATTGGTAAATTACGATGGTTATGTCATCAAACATTTTATTGAATAACTAAACTAAAGTTCATAATGATCATTTCAAAAAGCAAACAAAACCCCAGAAAAGAGAAAAATCAATCCTTATTAATACAGTAATTTAATATTAGTAATCTGAAGTCTCTTGCTGAAGATTTTTCGATGAGTATACATTACTAAGGTTAAAACATACTGCTATAGTTACAACATTCTTTCATAGCATGTTACAATAAAAAATTAATTACATTAAGCAAATTATTATTCCTTTATGTCAACTTCAGTTAAATGAAATTTATGAAATAAATGTTTGTTTACGAAAACAAGTATTTATTCATGCAAATTTTTACACTGAACATCTTTCTATATGTGTCTATGAATAATAAATGCAAAAAGAATAACTATGTCTTGAATATTTATTGAGCGCCACTGCAAGTAAATAGGCTTTAAATTTTTACATTTAGTGAAAATTATTCAGTGATAAATAACTGGAGAGTGTATAATATGTATCATATATTATGAAGTTACATATGATATAATGGCCTCAGATTCTGTACTCATTATTTATACGAGTGAAAAATTTATGTGTAAATAATGAAGAAATGGAATGCATTTATATTGTTAAACTCTGATTAATTTAAAAGTAATATATTTTTATCTTAAAATCATCTGAAATAAAATATTAAATGTAAATAATGATAAATCTTATCTGAGAAGCATAACTTTCTTTTGAATGTCAATCCCTTTGACTAAATATGAAATATTAATATTTGCAGCTTTCAGATTTCTGGAAAATGTTTTTTATTCAAGAGGGCAAAAACATAGTTTCTTGTATTGCTTGGACATAAGTGAAAATATTTAGTTTTGATTTCATCTTGAATGCCTATCATACTGTGGTTAAAAATTTGGTATAATATTCATTTTAATAAGAGTAGAACTATTTGATTTTGCACTGTTTAATCCTATTAAACTGCATATAATAGTAGGTAACCAAAGATGTAGTACTAGAAAGAATGCTATTGATTAGCAGACAAAATTTAATATTATTTGAGAAATTTCCCTCAAATACAATCCCACCATCTAAGTGTAAATAATTAGTAATTAATTCTTCAGTATTTTTCTGTTAATACTGCTTACAGAAAGAGAAACAATATATTTGTTTCTCATATACTACCGAGAAAAAAAAAGCACTCTGGCCCAAGAACATGTCGGCTGACTGTCACCAGAAGTTAGTTTCGGCCTTCTCCCATCAAGATGGCCTTGCATGAGCCCTGAGCCAAGTGAATCTGCTATAACTCGTTTGAAGCTTCAGGTAAACACAACTAACAAAGCAAGTTGGTGAGTTAACCACTACTTTGTGACAAAATTTTCGTAGTCCTAAGTGCTATTTTCGGCATTCATGCCAGCACAGTGGGTCATACGAATGCACTAATTGTGAACAGACAGCCTTTGTTTCTATCATATAAATTTTGGTGAACGTGCAAGGAAACGTCAGTCTCTGTATTCCTTTCTTAAAGCAGGAAATATCAAATCACTTGCTGGCCAAGGTCGCATACTCTTGGCCAATGCCTTGAAATTTAATTGATACTAGGGCCGAAATTTTGGTATTAACAAAAAAGTAAAATCAGTATTTTAGGCCTTCTCAAGATTTGTTTTTGTTTGCCGCGAATAGAACAAAGATTCCCATGTTTGGCACTAAATGTTTTATTTTGGATTTAAATTTATGTCATACAATTACTTGTGACTGCAGATGTACATCAGCCAATTTTAGGTGCTGATTTCCTTAAAAAATATGGATTACTTGTTGTTAATAACACGGTTGCGACTCAAACAGCAGGATGAAATTCCCCGACTTTTCCACGTGTGTTTTAAGAAAATTCTAGTCTATTCCCGTGTAGTGCATGTTGGCTGCAGTGAGAGGTAAATTAATTATGGTACCATTTGAAAACACAAAAATTTGTCAATTGCATGTGATACACTGAACATATATAATCCCATAGCATTACAATTATAACTATCATGGTAGTTTTCTCCACTGAAGACAGTTTAGAATCTGCCCAATCTGGATTTTAAAAAAAGTCTTTTTTGCAGACATTTTGTAGCTAAATGAAAGATATAAATCTATTCAATGATAGTTTGAAATAAATTCAGGTATTTTATATTTATTTAGCAGCATTAAAATAAAAAAAAATTATGTGCATAAAATTTCACGATGGTCATACTGCTAGAATTAGTTTTAGGAGTATGCCAGAAAAAATTGCTCGAAATACGAAAGTATCATTAACTAATAATAAATAAATTTAGAAAGAAGAAGCCACATTACATGATACAAATAACATTAAATAAAGTTAATTACTTAAAGACTAAAAATTGAATAACAACAATCAATGATATTTTGGCGAATATAGTTATATTAAATAGTTAGCTTATATGACTGATTACTATTTTTTATTTTACTGCAAAATGACAAGTAAGGTATTTATCAAAAAGGAAGGTTTAAAAGATTTTGAGGTGAAATCCTAACATACGGTAATTTTGAAAATTGTCTGCAACACCAAAATGACCCGTTTACTGCTCATCATAATGTTGCCAAATCCAATGTGCACTGTATACCAGGATCAAACCGATTTTGTTTTATAGAGAATGGGAAGCATCATTTTGTTCCACATGCACTGCACTTGTGAGGCTCTCAATTCTCAGGGTTACTGCAAACTTGCTTTACCTTTCTAAAAGGTAATCTGATTGGAGCTGCAGTAATTGGCTGCCCAAATGATGCTCACACTTAATTTGCCAAGAAAGTGATCGTTTTTTTTTGGAAGGAGACTTTTCCGCATTCCGACTAAAATATTTAAATTCCCTGACTTTTCCCGGTTAATAATTTTCTTAGTGATTGATTCCAGGACTGGTTTGTCATTGGGTGGCAAACTGTTTAAAAGTTTGTTTGATTTAGGCATATATGTATTTCTTGGCGACTAAATTTGATAAATTACTAGCTCAGTATCTTGATTCACTATTCCTTCTTATGTAACCAATAATAAAACTTCAACAATTTTCTGTTGTAATGAGATAAGGAATATGGCTATCAGAAGAACGGAAATTAACAGAAACCAGTAATATGAAGTTCAATGAAAAAACGAAAGCAACAGATAGCATCCTGCGCCAGAAATCAAAAACTAAGTTTAAAAGACTAGAAGAATCAGAGAAGTTATCAAAATACGATATAGAAGATAAAATCCTACAGAATGAATTAAGTCACTGGAACACAAATCTACACTGAAATAAGTTTCAGACTTAAACTGGCAAAGAAAAGCAGTTAAGAGGCCAGACAGAACATATATATATTACTACATAGAAAGAACATAGTTTTAGTCCCATAACAATACTGAAAAATACTGTAAAGATAGAAATATTAAATTTGAAAAATATATGTTTGACTTTAGCGCCAAAAAACATATAGTCTGGAAAAGTTAATTTTGTACAACAGGAGGATAGTTCTGCACCTGATGAGGCGGTAAATTCTGTAGAAATTATCCCACAAAATTTTAAATTAGCGTGGAAATCTGTACATGCCAAAGAATGAGATAAGGCAATGAGGGAAGAAATTGACAGAATGAAGAAAAGGAAGGTTGGGGAATGAGTTGAGAAGCCAGAAAAGAAAATTATACTAGGAAACAAATGTGTCTATATGCTAAAAAAGAAGTGAAAACAATGTAGTAGTTAGATAAAAAGTGCATCTAGTTGCAAAAGATTAAAGAAGAAAAGAGGTGAAAATTTTGATGACGTTCAGGCCTGTAGTAAATTTTTCAGTTTGCATGCATGGACTAATCGTGAATTACACGTGCATATTTATACGAAAAGCTGAATGAGAAAATATATATGACCCAGACAGAAAGATTTACTGAAGAGAAAAATAAAGTGTGTTTATTACACAGTGCCATTTACAGTCTGCATCAAAGAAGCCGTAAATGGTTTTGTGAATTTGAAAATACTTTGGTAATTGTGTTTATAACAACACTAATACAATTCTCTTATTATGTATAGATAAAGTAATCTCCCAGTTGAGTAAGTTTTTTGATCTCATCAAGAAGAAAGTTATTTAGAATTGAATTATTAGAAAATGACAATGAGACTTCCAGACATAAACAAAAATATATATCGACGAAATTTTTGAAAAATTTTAATATTTTCAAATATCAATAACTTCACTTCCCATAGCTAAAGGCACTATTCTTACAAAATTAAGATTGTCCATCTACATGTGCAGAAATGGCTGAAATACATAAATTACCTTTGAGAAATCCTAATAGGATGTTCAGTGTTTTTTGCTATTAGGGCAAGGCCCGATATTAGCATATGCAGTAAATATCACAATTTCAGGAGAATCCTGGAATTAGGCACTGGGATGCATTGTTGAAATTGCTTAGTTAGCTCAACAGTACTAAATCATGTAAGTTAAATTTATAGAAGATTAAACATCTAAATTTATATTGTCATTCAGATGCTGGTTATGTAAGTAATAGGGATGACCATATGTTCATGGGTGAATTCATATTATATTTAGATGACATACAGATAATTTGGAAAGCTTTTAAACAAAAATGTGTAAGTTTATCAACCAGGCAACGTATGTCGCCTTATTGGAAGCAGTGAAGGAATTGATGTGGACGAAAAATGTCCTACAAGATGGAAGTTTTAAAGCTTAATCTGAAAGAATGTTAATTATTTTGCTATAACAAATCTACTAGTGAATTTTCTAGATCACCAACAGAAAACCATCAGACTAAGCACACTGATGTGCGATATTACTTTATTAGAAGACTGGGGAATAATGGGATGTTTGACCTTGAATTCATCTCCACCTAATTAAATAATGATGCCTTATTTAAGAAAACTTAACTTCCGTGGATTTCAAAAGTTTTGTCCAAGAGTTTACAGTATTTAAGAACAATAAGTATTGTGTTCATATAATGGAATTGAAGTATTATTATTATTATTATTATTATTATTATTATTTAATTCTAACATCAGGAAAAGAGGGCTGTTGTTGACTTAATGTTTTGTTTTTGCCTCATGCAAATTAGATCAGAGGTCAATCAGTAGTAAACTAACGTGGCTGCCATTGATTGGCCTATGATATATGGAGATTTGCTCCATCCATGGCGACTTTATTTTTTTTTTCATTGGTTTTAATGTAAAGGCTACTGTTGCAGCCTCATTGTTTTAATTTTAATTTTACTTTTTATGAAATAAATACTACTCTTATTTTAGATGAGTCCCAGTTTCGGGTAGTCTACATTTTGGGGTCTCCCTTGGATTATTGCTAAGTTGTTGTTTCATTTATGGTAACCTCAGTATTTTACGGTGCAGGTCTTGGAAAACCCTATCAATGTGATTGGTTGAATCTTATCATATGATTGGTTGTAATGCAAGATAGAATTTGATTGATGGGAGAGTAGAATAGGAAGATAGAATTTGATTGATGCAAGAAGAATTTGATTGATGGGAGAGTATTTCTCAGGGCTTATTTCTGCGTTGGATGTCGATTAGGAAAAAAAAGATTAAAATGAGGTTTCTGTACGATTTGGATCGAATGGAAAAGAAAGTATTGCTTGACTAGTGCAAATGAAGGTTTAATCATAATTCAACCGGATATCTTGCTTGGAACAACAATCATATCCGACTGCTGAAAGTCATACAATTCTTTCTGATAATGGCTTCATTCACCTTTCGGTAAATTACGCAATGACATTTAAAGATTAGGAAACCAGAGCTCATATCAAGGCTATGGAAATGTGAGGTGTAATAAAAAGGAATTTTTGAAAGAAATGCCAACAGTCCGGCACTACATAGGATATTTTTGATTCTTACTTTTGTGAATTTATGAGGCGATGGCAATATACAGATTCTAATTCAGATAATTGAAACAGTTTTCGAATGCTGTTAAGGAATTCCATGTGCCACACACTGAAGATACAGAAATTTCTAAATAAGATAAGTTTCAGTTTATTGAGATTATAATTTTTTATGTTTTAATTACATTTTGGATGGCATTTTACTTACTTTTTACTTACATGTAAAAAAAATGCCCCCCACCCAAAAAAAAAGTCCAATTTTCGAAAGGGGAACCTCGAAACATCCCTTCCCCCCATTTTTATCTAAGCAAGGCAAAGTATGCAATTGCTACAATTCCAACACCAACAATAATGATCTCATTAATCACTAATATAATCATCCTCGTTATCAACAACCTTTTGCCATCTAGTGTGCAGACTTTCAATCCTGGACTGATAAAAATCAATTGGTTTTTGATTAAAATATCTTGAGATGGCATTTTGGACATCATCCAGATTTTCAAACTTTTTGCCACTAAGAAAATGCTGCAGGAATCGAAATAAATAGAAATCCGAGGGTGCGATATCGGGAGAGTACCGTGGGTTAGGCAGTATCTCCCACCCCAATCCATTAATTTTTTCTAGTGTTCATCTTGCAGAGTGCGGTCTTACATTGTCGTGCTTCAGAATGACGACTTTTCTGTTGACAATCACCGGATATTTTTCGATTAAAGATTGGTTCACTTGGTCCAATTATTCACAATAAAGGTCTTCATTAACTGTTTGTCCAGGTTTCAGCGTTTTCAAAATGAGCAATTCTACAAATACTCTACCAAACACACATTTGAAGTGCCTTTTTGGGATGTAAATACGGCTTTGCAATACTTCATGGCGATACATTTGGAGAGAGCCACTGCCTTTTGCATTTTGGATTATGATATAGGACCCATATTTTTCATCTCCACTAATAAAAACGATCAAAAAACGGTTCTGTATACTGCCATTAAAGCAATACGTTACATGTGATGGATCGGTTGGCTTTGTTCTCTTCGGACAAAATTATGGGGAACCCAAACACCTGCTTTGTTTATTTTTACAATCTGCTTTAAATATTCTTGGATGATCAACCATGGTTGATTAAGGGTGTTTGACATGGATTTGCTTCCACTTCTGCCCTTCGCATGTCATTATCTAATGTTGTTGGTGTTCCTAATCAATATGAATCAGAAAGATCAAAATTGCCGGATTTGAACATGGAAAACCATCTTTGGCATTTACGGACGTCTAATGCACGTGGATAAACATCGCACATGTTTTCGGTCGCAACTGTTGCATTACTACCCTTGCAAAACTCAAAAGGCAGCATACATTTTCAGATACGCTCTTCTGGCTTCTTTTTGGGGGAAGGGCTGGCCATTTCACCCCTTCCCCCAAAAAAGAGTATAATATTGAATTATTTAGAAGTGAGCAAGTCACAATAACCTTAAAATGCCTTCGAGATACACAGTGAGCTGGCAAATGACAATCAAGATGGTCTACAGAACTATTGCCTTCCCACAGAGATTTTGTAACTCAGCCAGGTTTCTAATTCTGTTAACCTGATTTCATTTATACAGAAGCGTGAGAGGAAATGAGAGGGATGTTACCAGTACCCACATTAGCTCAAGATAACAATAAGTATTTCTCGTACCCAGCTTTATAGTAATGCACTCACATGTTTGTGAGGTATGATGCACTGAAACCACCACTGACTCGCCCATATTTAATGGTTCATTTAACAGTAATAAAAAGGTTTAATAAAAATTCACACTTCTCATTAAAGGACAGCATTCAGTGATTAGCATCATTCACCTGAAACCAGCATTTTTTGTTTCATACACTCCAGCATCAGTTTCCATGCCTGAGCAGACTCTTACAGTAAATTCATCAGGCACCATGGTTGAAATACCTGTGCCAGCCAACCAAACACCACCAGTGTAAACGATAAAAATACATTTACAGGTGCCCCTTGGCAAAAACTGGCGGTACAAGGACGCCGAGCTTGTGCAATTCTTTGACTTTAAAAATCCCCGCTAGACAAAGCCAAAATAACAAGTCAAAGAATTGCGCAAAGTCGGTATCCATGTAAACATCGATCTATTTTTACTTAAAAAACATCAGAGAATTGCACAAACTTCGGCATTGCGCACTCCCTTGACTTTATCCATGTACACGTCGATCTGTTTTCAGTTAAAAAAGTCAAAGGAGCACCCAATTCTACACTATTTTATGATGGAAAGCACAATACGCAACATACTTTCTGACATACAACAAATATTTTCCCCATCAGTCAAATTCACCGCAATATATGAGATTCTGAAGTTGATCATTTTTATACCTCTCCCATTTAGTCACATTCCATTAGAAAACATACAATAAAATATGAAGATCCTAACAGATGGAAGAAGGATTGTGACCTTATTTCTATCACCATGATTATGATTACCATGGAAATTTAATACTTCATTCAGTGGCTGACTTCAGTGAAGTCAGACACCATATTTCACATTTGGAGATATACTGTTTGTCACTTGGCATACATTTTCAAACTTTAAGGGAATTTCTTTCTGTGTTGTGAATTGCTGATAACTAAAAATACAAACATGGGGCTATGACTGTACAAAGATTAGCTCATGTTATCTCAGACACAAGACACCGGATAAATGTCTCTTGTTTAGGATGATTATTAGGCAGGTTCAGGGGCAGTGCATGAGCCATTGTGGGTGCAACAAGTAGCAGAATTTAACAGGACAAAATATTTAGAACTTAGGGATATACCGAGGTAAGAGCTGTGTCAGATTACACCTGCTAAAGCCTAGTGTTAGCCTTAGGCTGGTTACTATATTTTTATGTGACTACAATATAAATTAAATACATATTTATAAGCAGAATTAGTTTCAGGAAATATGATTAGAATTACAGTTAAATTTTTATTATTCCTAATGATAAAGTTTATAAAAATAATATCAACAGAAATGAAACTAAAAATCATACTTACGTCACATTTGAAGCAGTAAAGATAGTATGAATAGACTTAAGCTTTTCTAAATTTTCTGGTGTTCCTAAAAAATAGGAGGATGAAAAAAATGTAAAGGAAAAGACATTTTAAAAAAAGCCTCTAAAAGTGTATATTCTAACAGGTAAAAGCAAAAGAATGTGAATTTAATAAATTACTGTAACAAGTGATTACAATCAGAAAGTCACATTAACTTAATACAAAGAATGCACCTTTATTAAAAGGGATTATTTTAATAAAAATAAATAAAATAATAAATTGCTGCACAAGGTGTAATTTATTTTTACAAAAAGCCCTTAGTTTGCAACCATGTAATATAAAAAAAAGCATTTACATATTACAGGGTTCATACACATTTCTGCACATGGAAATTAAGTACTTTTAAGGACTTTAAAAGACCACTAATGAAAAATTAAGGACCTATCAGGAAATGTTAACTGAATGATTTCAAAGATATTATCTATGCCTGAACTTCACTTTTGTAATACCACCTTAAGAATAAAGTAGATTCCTATGTAGGATGCACACAACAAAATATTTATGCGCCTTTTTAATTTGAAGTCTTCTCAGACATTTTGGCTAATTTATATCAATCTCCTCCTCTTTAAGCATCTTTTCTAGGTTTACAACAGAAATCATCGCAGAGAAAACACTGCATGGCGAAAATGTTGCTATACAAAACATCCCGGGAGAAAAGAAAGCAAAGAGATAACATCACATCGCAGTTCTAAAACATCGTGCTGCAAAATACCATCGTCGAAAATAAAGCGGTTCAAAAACTTCGCAGTTTAAAAACATCGTGGTAAAAAATAAAGCACCTACAAATCATCGCATAATGTTCAATTATCACACACAAATCATCACACACATGTGTTTTTCAGGTTTTAAAAGTTGTAAATGCATATTCGCATAAAGAATTGGCAGTGCAAGAAAAGTTAGCGACACTTTAAAGGAAACAAAACAAGATATAATTTTCACCAAAACAATATCAGATTAACAAGCGTGAAAGGAAGTAATTTTATAATTAAAAAAGCCTATTTTCTAGAGGTAACCTCATACAAATAATTATTTATCTTTTTCTAAACATTTTTAGGCTGTATTTTTCATGAAAATATATGAGTAAAACTTTATAAAAAAAAGATAAAAACCTTTGTAAATTAACTATGTAAATTTAAAATTCTATTAAATGCTGCAAGTTGCATTAAATTTCTACTCATTTTTAATTTTTAAATGCTTAAGTTTCATTCTTACTTTTCAGTAAAAATTTATTAGTTCATTCAAAAATATGAAATATAAAAGTAAAAATATTCTTCTCTCCTTCTCGCACTCCTAAGTCATTATGCAAAAATACATTTACAGCTTTGTAAACGTGAAAAACGCATGTCTGTGATGTTATCGTCATGCGGTGTTTTGTAGGTACTTTATTTTTTACCATGATATTTTCAAAGACGGTGTTTTTAAACTGCGGTGTTTTTAAACTGCGAAGTTTTTTAACCGCTTTATTTTCGATGACGATATTTTGCAATACAATGTTTAACAACTGCAATGTTTTCTCTTCTTCCATGAAGTTTTTGCCTTGCGTTGTTTTCTCCGCAACGTTTTCGGCGGACATCCTTTCCTAATAATTAGAAATATGTTTTAATACACAAGCCTATGTTCCCATCCGTTTCTATCTGCTTCATCTCCTAGCTTTTCAATCTCTCGACAATGTACTAACGAGGTTTTTCTTGATCTGGTAAAAGGTAAAATAGTGCAAAACCCCTGGTAAATAGACATGAAGCAAATTATTGCTGCGTCCGAAAGTAACTACAAAGTCAGAAAAAGGTTTAGTTTGGTTTGGTGTATGTGATTATGGCAAAGCCTCGAGCGCTATCTGCCTAAGGGAAAGTATGCCTTCATGGAGGACTTACTAAAAGAAACTGGTTTGTATACAAGTTACACATCAGATAAAGGTTTAAATAAACCTCTTATTAAAAAGGAGATAAAACATAAAAGCACATCCTTTTGCTAACAAAATCCACTACAGCTCGTGGAGATGTAATTAAACAGGAACAGTCAAATTCAAACTAAAAATGTGGACTAGTAGTCAAAGACTACACAATGTAATTTTAATCTAAGCTTGCGAAGTAACTGCAATCTCATAACAAATTAAAATGTCAGCAGCGATAACGCAAAGACGAATAATTACAAATTATCACAGCTAGCAGGAACTAATGCAGTGTACAAGGTGGAGGCTAGAAACATACTATGTCTTACAATCCAAAAATCTCATTTTAAAAACTATCTAACTGATTTGCATTCCGGTGAGGAAATGAAAATGGGAAGTTATAGTAAAAGCTGAAATTATAAATAACTGGTTAGTTTACATAAAAATAATTGTACACATCTTTGAAGTAAAATTTTCTTTCTCTTTGTGTATTCAGTTCTTTCTCAAAAGCTTCTTAATTTTCTTCATTTTAGAATATTTGGATTTAATTAAAGATTTATGCAATTCTAAAAATTAAATGCATTTAGAATGTATAGAAAAAGCTGCTAATTTTCTTTCTTTCGCAATATGAACATTCAGAATAAATATGAAATGACACATGGTTAGGGCCTGCTATAGAGCCGGTGTAGTGACACACCGAGCAACAAAATCTAGAAATGACAGAACCTTTAGGATATTTTTCATTTTGTCATACTTTTCTAGAATCTTTTAGAATCATGGGTTTACAAATCTTGCATTCAAATCCTTCTAAACTTTCCACGTCTGCAATTCTAAAATCCTAAAAAAAAATTACGCCTACCAATTCTGTAACAGCAAAAAGACAGAAATATTTTGAAATGAAAATTAGAGGAAAAAAGCATAAAAGTAATTTTATAGAGAAAACTAATGCATATTCTGAGAATTCTGAATATCCATGGGAAACCTCTTACCATGAAAAAATTAAAAAGACATTTTTAATTAATGACATAGCTGTTTTGCTTTTGCTAGGAATTGTTTCATAAAATGTGCTTTATAATATTTATTACCATGTTTATTTTTCAGATTCAAAATATTGTATAATAAGTCGCCAAAATGGAAAGAAATGTCACTTAATAATATGACAACGAAAAATAAAAATATTTTAATATTATTTCTTATTTATAATTTCAATATATGTCCATTATTTTAATGAAATTTATCAATGTTATAATGTCTAAAAAATCGTTAAACAATTCCCAGGTGTCCAAATTAAAAATTTTCTATAAAAATTGGTTTTAAAAACAGCAAAATGTTCATAAGTCACCAAATTTAGAACCCTTTAATAAAACAATTCACATCCCCAAAAGCTAAAAGTTGTTTAAGACTTCTTTATTAATAAAAAAATGAAATAATTTTGAAAAGCTTGTTTTATTCTTGCCTAGAGACTCGAGTACCCCACTGTATATATTACACATAGGAACAAATTATAACCTATGAACCTATTTAAAAGACAATCATATTTGTCAGTGAATCTCTAAACATACTCCTCCAAAATGCTAATTCACGCTCAAAATGGTAGTTCGTAAAAACAGATAGAAATTTCAGATGATTAAAATTAAGGACCTACTGCCAATTCTGGCCGAAATTACGAGTTTTTAAGGTCCAAAAATAGATTCCAAAAAAACCTAAGGACTTTTAAAGACTCTTAAGGACCGTACAAACCCTGTATTAATGCAATCAGCTTTTAGATTTTTACAGAAGAAAAAGAGACTTATAATTAAAAAATCACTTAAATATTTTATTATTTAATTAAACATTCATCTCGAAAATCAATCAGCAAACCTACTTCCTAGTTTCTTCGGTGTGAAAATTTTGTGAATCACTTTAAGAATAGATAAAAAGCAATTGCTCTCTTTTGTGATTTTATGCCAAAATATTGTTTTCCTATAGAAATTTTACCAGTTTTTTCCATTGCAGAGAAATCGCAAACTTTTAAAAAAAAAAACATACAATCTGATTATAAATACTGTCGAACTTGGAATACAATAAAAATAACAATGTTGCTTGTTAACACTGAAAAGCTGTCAGTGCTTCGCTACTACAGTTTGGCTTATCCTGGAAATCTGATGTCTGCTAAGGTGGTTAACTAATATGTATGTGCATAATGTTTAATACAATGTGGTTCAAAATAAATGGCCAAGGCCTTAATATATTTTCATATAAATCTACATAAATAATTCAAACACAATTTTAAACAATTCTGAAATCACTTAAATAATTCTTTATTCAATAAAGCTAGCGTAATCATGTAGTTGCACATTAACCAGGCGCTTACAGCATCACAGACAAACAGTAAGATCAAATCTTACACAAAGTAACACCTGGCATTTGTAAAATACATATCTGTACATTTGTTTTATGATTGTAAGATTTGCATAAAAATTAAAATTTAATATACTTGGAGTTGATGGACAAATTACTGTGTAGTGAAAGTCTAATTCAGAACTGAATCCAAAAAATCTATTACTCACTGTTAGACATGAAGTGTAGGATTATTTATTTAGAGATACTTTGTTATACCTGGTAGAGGGAAATTTAATTTTTATACAAAATACCATAACTTAGTCTCTATACAGAAGCTTCTTAATGAAAATATGTGTGCAAGAACTCGGAATGCAAATGAAGTTTTGTCCTAATAGGATAAGGATTTTAACCATACAGTTTTAGATGGCTGTTTATGAGTATTGCACTCTTACTGCGACTACTGTATGCCTTATTATCAGAACTCCTCTGTAATTAAAACCCAACGAACACATGTGGAATGAACTGGAGAACAGAATAAGGAAACATAATATTTTGATTACAGAATAAGGAAACATAATATTGTCCAACTGAAAGTAATTCTGACAGAGGAATGTAACAGAATCGAGCAGTCCTCTACACACACACGCACACACCCCCAAAAAAGAAAAGAAAAACAAAATTTTAACTAAAAGAATACGGAATTACATTTTAAATGCTCCATTATTCGCAAATTTTTATCAGATATTAACTTTTATGTATGTGTGCACTTTAAGAAATGTTTTAATTTATTTTTTGGCAACAAGCAGATTTTAAGTGAGAGATGAAAAGAAAAAACTGAAATCAATTCTTTAATATTTAGTAAATATTTTTTTTGAAAATAAATTTTAAAAACACAGATGTCCGAATACAAATATGATCCACTATATACAGGCTACCCAAGTAGTTTTCCATTATGTATGAAAGCTGGCAAAAATCTTACCAACTAATGCCAATCATTTTTGCAGAAGTGTGGAGTAACTGCTTGCTCTTTTTATAGTTAGATAATCAAGAGATACAAGTTATAAGCATGATTTTGAAAATTGTCAGCAACACCAAAATGACACGTTTACTGCTCATCATAAGCAAAATGGCTATACAGTGAATAAATCAACAACAACAAAAAAATATCAAATCTTAACAAAACTACTGATACAGGATGTAAACTGCATCGCCTCTAGAATATCACAAAATCCTGTGTGTATCGTACATTAGAATTAAGCCAAATTCTTTAGTTAGTTAGATAAACAGCAGATAAAAATAAGGTGAAAATGCGCTTTAGCCCACTGCTTGGCGATGTTTTGAAAATCGCCAATTCGGCGCGTTTCTGCGAAATGTCTTTGCAATTACTTGCAACCTTCCCGACACGCTCCGCGAAAACCTATTGTAAACAAAACATAGAATTCTAAACCATAAATTAGTATGGAAACTGTTGCCACAAAAATATAATAAAATAATATGCAAAACGAACATTATGATCATTAAAATATTTGTCAGTTACCTTTAAATTAATTATTTACATTTTATGTTGTAATACTTACACATTTTATGCCGTTACATAACCTTCCCGACACGCTCCGCGAAAACGTAACCAAAATGGCATCCCAGAAAGAAGGAATTTTTTTTAAAAGGGCATTAAAATTACAAACGATACCATGTACACACCGTTCCGTTTTAACTTAAAAAAAAAATCTGAGAATTGCACAATGTAGGCAACGTACACAAATAAACAAAATAAGCTAGAATAACGAAAATAAATTACAAGAAAATGCCATGTGCACAGCGTTCCTTTTAAACTTAAAAAAAACTTCAGCGAATTGCACAATGTACGCAACGTGCACAAATGAACAAAATAAGCTAAAATAACGAAAATAAATTACAAGAAAATGCCATGTGCACAGCGTTCCTTTTAAACTTAAAAAAAACTTCAGCGAATTGCACAATGTAGGCAACGTACACAAATCAACAAAATAAGCTAAAATAACGAAAATAAATTACAAGAAAATGCCATGTGCACAGCGTTCCGTTTTAACTTAAAAAAAACATCAGCGAATTGCACAATGTAGGCAATGTGCACAAATCAACAAAATAAAATAAATTGCAAACGATACCAGCGTTCTGTTCTTCAGCTGAGCCAAATTATTTCAATAAAAGGCAACAAAATATAAAAATTAAGCAACTTGCACTTCCAATAAAGTAATAAATGTACATGTACATTCACTCACCTCTCTCAGCATCACAGCTAAATCCATACCGACTCGGTATTTAGCGAAATATAAGGTACGAAAATAGCAAACACTCAACACAAAAACACCGCATTCAAAGAATACAACGACAACTGAAATAACTACTTAAATTAACACGTAAGGATTTCGAATAAACCGCTACGTCATCTCACATTACCAATAAAACCGTTCTTTATAAAATAGCAAATACGCATGCGCGAAAACTACATGTTTCCGTAGCTTCAAAATACCCAGTCAGCCATGTTCGCAGATATACGGAGTTACCCATGTTGGCGCGTTTATTGCTCATTCAAAAACAATCGCCGCCAAGCAGTGGGCTAAAGTGCATTTGGGCCAAAAATAACAGCATATAAAAAAACTGGTAGGATTACATAAAACCAAGTAATGGTTCTAGTGTAGAATTGGGTGCCCTTTCGATTGGCGAAAAATTTTGTTCAGTTTTGGCAATGAAACCCCATTTCTGGTTACTATGAGAGTTTTAACATAGTTTTAGCTTCTTGATTTATTTAATTAAAAATAAATCGATGTGCACATGGACAAAGTCAAGGCAATGTACAATGATTAGTTTGTGCAATTCTCTGAAGTTTTTTTAAGTGAAAATAGGTCGATGTGTACATGGACACAGAGTTTGTGAGATTCTTTGTCTTCTTGTTTTGGTTTTGTGTAGTGGCAATCTTGAAATTGTGTCTTATTGGCGCCAAAACAGAATCAACAAAAAACAAGGGGCCCCCAATTGTAAACTTTTACCCAAGTAATTACTGGAACTAGATCACATTCTTTGGCAAGTTTTTGTTCATGGAAAATGGTCAAATGGAAAATACATAATATCACTAACAATATATCTTCTTTCATAGGGAGGCAGATAGGCGAGCCATAATTGAACAACATTCTATTATGTTTAATTTTTTGTCATAAGTAAATAATTGTTATGATATTTTAAATAAAACCCAACTTTGTTTTAATACACAAAGCTTTTAAACAAGCCTAACCACTGACAGGACTATAACAATAAACTAGTTTGTCTGCGTGACACTAATCCAGCATGGAAAGAAATACTCATTTGAATTTTATGAGAGAGAAAATTATATGCTAGCAATACCTGCATCAGTTTTTTTTTTTTTTTTTTTTTTTTTTTT
>KK114556.1:1489155-1524524 GCA_000611955.2 Stegodyphus mimosarum
GCTGTGCACATGGCATTTTCTTGTAATTTATTTTCGTTATTTTAGCTTATTTTGTTCATTTGTGTACGTTGCCTACATTGTGCAATTCGCAGATGTTTTTTTTAAGTTAAAACGGAACGGTGTGTACATGGTATCATTTGTAATTTTAATGCCCTTTTAAAAAAAATTCCTTCTTTCTCTGATGCCATTTTGGTTACGTTTTCGCGGAGCGTGTCGGGAAGGTTATGTAACGGCATAAAATGTGTAAGTATTACAACATAAAATGTAAATAATTAATTTAAACCTGACAATGATTTTAATGATCATAATGTTCGTTTTGCATATTATTTTATTATCTTTTTGTGGCAACAGTTTCCATACTAATTTATGCTTTAGAATTCTATGTTTTGTTTACAATAGGTTTTCGCGGAGCGTGTCGGGAAGGTTGCAATTGCAAAGTCGTTTCGCAGAAACGCGCCGAATTGGCAATTTTCAAAACATCGCCAAGCAGTGGGCTAAAGCGCATTTTCACCAAATGGGAAAACAATGCATGACAAAAGCACGCAGAAAGACTGCATGTGTAGTCAACAACTACACATGCAGTCTTTCTCTATCAACATTAAAGTTTTTATGTCAGTTCTATGAAGAACTTTACTGAAGTGAAGTACAATGCAACAGGAGAAAAAAAAAATTAACGTTATTCAACAATATTTAAACTGGAAAATCATAGACAATATAACTGCTCTTAAATAAAATTTGACAATTGAGAAAATAAAAATGTGTATTAACTTAAGCTAAGGATTAAAACTTTACTCATTTTGAATTACATATTCATGAAAGAAAATCCATAAACAAACCTTTTTTAGTTTTCTCCAAAAATGAGATTAGTTTCTTTAGGAATGGTACATATTTATCCTGTATTTCAGCCAAAATTTCTTTTTCATCATCATCAGCCATCTAATAAATATTGTTAAAAACAATAATCAGAAATCTAACTAAATTTGTATTCAAAATGCTTTGAATAAATAATTTCTAAAAGATTCATTACATAACTAAGCATGTGAAAAAAAAAATTTTTTTTTCCTTCCCATTACAGATTATTAACTGATTTGGCTCAGCTTATCAGTTTCTTGCTTTCTTAACACTAGCCACTTACTATATTATATCAAGATTTATCCCACTACGCAAGAAATACATTAAACTCTAGTACTTGTTTACAAAACTTTACTTATCTTTTAATGCTATTTCACTGGTTAGAATATCACCAAATCCTTACATAGGGATAAAGCTACTACCAAGAAGCCTATATTCCGAATTTGATTTATTAATCTGCTCCGAGACATCATAATTAGATCTTAATATTACAACAATAAAAAATCAATATTACTGTAAAATAATTTTTTAACTTCACGCTCTAAAAATAAACGTAACAGGTGTAGAAGTAAGCAGTCAGGTTTATATACACACACTACATACTTTTGCTTTTAAATACAGAGAGTTTGAATATTAACTTCCACGTAACTGGATTTTAACTACATTCGTGTATTATATTTCTATTTTCTAATTCAGTGAAAGCAAATCATAATGACACAAAACTAATACAAAGCATATATTCTGCAAAAACATATTTTGAATATTTGAAAACCATGGTAATAACGACGAAGATTACAGATTTTTCTTTCACTCATCTTTTTCAAGTTTAGAGGAGCTAAAATAAGTGTTTCCTTCCATAGGCCTACTCTGTAAACTACCTCGTTTTATATTAAATGCCGAAACAAAATTAACTATAATAGCCCTAGAAATAATGAATACACATAGCAGTATATACAATATGTGTTTTGAAGAAATCAATACAATTTTCAATAAATACGTCCAATGATAAAAATGAATTCAAAAATATAAACTACCAAATTACTGATTGTTTGAATTCAACGGTCAAATTTTAAAACTCTTAAGATATAAATATGCAATAGAATTAATATATTACAAACTAACCCTATGAGTTTATTTTGATGAGGAATATTATATAGCAGGGATCACACTCTGTAATTAAATTCAAAGCTATTTTTTCGGTATCCTAGTCTATCACAACAACCGCCATTGAATATAGCACTCTTTTTAGCGCATGCGTTAATAGCAGTTCGCATATACTGCCCGCGCGGTTGTATCGATGAATGGAGAAATTATAAAATGTAGCAAAATTTTTCCGTCAGTTCTGCCGTTTTCGAAGAGGTATAAAAATATTAAAATTTGCAACAAAATTACAAGAAGGCGGCAATGGTCGATATGATAAGATCTTCTAATGTTGCCCAATAAAACTTTTTCATGTTTTATAGAGTTGCACACTTTTCGACCTGAAATTGTAACTTAATTGTAACTGACTCAATAACTTTCGTTTTAGCTACCCTACGTCAGAATGCCACAGACCTATTTTTTTTTATTCAAGCAGTATTCTGCAAAAGAAAAAATTAAAAGATTTAATTTTAATGGTCGCCCAAGAGGGTTTATTACGGTTGTTTATGCTTTCGGCTGAGCTCGCATCTACTAGTCTGCTGATGCACTCACTCTTGCTAACTTTTTTTTACTTTTTAGGTTTATTATAAGGCACCGTTTTCTTTGCATTTACGCCATACACAATTAAAGACCAAAATCACAAAATTTTAAAAAGCAGCATATGTTTAGAATTCCCGATGCAGTGTCAAGTATTCACTGCATTTTTTTCTACTTTTTTCAGTTCATCATATCAGTGCTCACTTTTATTAGTAAGATGGCTCAGAAAACCTTTTTTGTATGTGTTTTTATTAACGTTTTGGATACTAACTTTATTTATTAGATATGACGTTTTTCGCACTTAAGCCACATAAAATTCAATTCAATAGCAAAATCACAAAATATTTAAAAACAGTATACATTAAGAATTCCCGAACAGGCAGTCTCGCGCGCTGGAGATAACATGGAGGTTAGGGAGATAAGAACCAAAGAGGTTAGAATAAATGGAGTAAGCCTCTTCCCTGCAGTGAAAATGACGTCATGAAACGCGACGGTTTGTGTTTGGTTTTGTTTACATTCAAATTGGTGTTGTGTGCGTTTGGTTACACTATCGTTGAACGCTTTTAGGTCTCTAATTTTAATACTTAACATAAATGATTTTCTACTCAGTATACAGAAAAATCACAAGGATTGGAAACAGTTTCAAATTTAATAAAATCTAGGCACATGAGAATGTGTAAATGGTAACTATAACAGAAACGCGTACGTCGTAAAACCTAGAAGTCCAGTGAAAGTTTCAACAGTATTTTATGCAAATTATGCCTGAAGACACGACTTTAATTGATATTTGCTTTCAAAATCAGTGTAATTTTATTTAGCACTATGTTTCCAGACCCCCCCATTAAAGTATTTGAAAGCATAAAAAATTTCTTCAGAGAAACATGAAACAGAAATATTTTTATTAATAAATAATCAACCTTGGATTTTTGAGTATTTAATATCTCTGTCTTATAATGCCTGAGTGCATTTAGAACAATGGCATGCAAAAGTGTACTTATAATTTGATTTTGTTTCCAAGGAATTTGTTTTTGATTCATTCTTTCAATCTACATTTTATTCCCATCTCTATACTTCTCAAATATCAAATTCTTATGTAGAAGAAAAATGCACATCTTCAGCTATTATAGATATATCAGGATTATCTTCTAAATATTTTGTAAGGAAGCACTTCCGCAAAGCGCCCGTTGGCGCTTCGGCAAAGAACCCGTTCGCGCCGTTGCGGTCGCCAAGCTCACCAACGGTTGATCAACGTCGACGATGAGCGGCGTACGGTTATTAAACACATAGAATTAAGACGCGTAAAAGTGATATTTAGTGCATATAATGAAAATAATAAATGACATAAATTCAGGTTAGCAGAGAAAACAATATATAAAAGCATATGGATGTAAAATTAACCGATTAAACGTGATATACGAAAATAAATTTGTATGAAATTAAAATAAGCACGGAAAACAATATATTAAGCTTAACGGAAGTGAAATAATAATCTAATAATGAGATCTTTGTAATAATGAACTCTTTTCTTGACAAAGTCATCTATTTAATGGAAAAAATTAGTAAAATTCGGATCTGTCTTTGAATATCTTTCAATATTATAAAATTCCAAAATATTCCTGTTTTTAACAGTGCAGTTTCTAAGGAAATTATAAAAGCATAAAATCAAAAAGTACTTTTATAGTTAATATCTTCATTGTATAATTTAAAAGTACTTCCAAAACTATGAAAATCCATTATCAACACATAAATGAAATCAGCAAATATTCTCATTTTAAATAGAAACTTAATTGCAACTATCTGATTACATGAAAGTTTTTTTTAGTAATAAATTATGTTCTTCTCATACTTATTTTTTTTTATTTTATAAATGTACTGCGCAAAAAAGTAAAAATATTCGTGTTTCCAATTATCACTCACCCCCTCTCATGATTTTCTTCCGCGAACAAGCATCTGTCTCCGAAAACTTCACTAATTATATGAATACGTTTGTATCTATTCACTGTTAAAAATTCATAAAAATAACGTGAAAATCCGAAAAAATAAGAAATATGTGAAAAAAAGTTTAAATCTGTAAATGCGAACATCGAAGGTAGTTGAACTGACGGGTTACCAGCTGTGAACTATTATCGCCAATGTTGGCGGTGTTTACATTTACCGGGCGCTTTGCGGAAGTTATGAAATAGTAGAATTACAATCATTTAATAGAATATTGTTACCTCCTTGATTGTAACTGGTAAAATTTTTACCCTGACCTGTGCAGAAAGCTGTTTTTTTTTTAAACAGTTATTACATACAGATTTATCATTGGCTTTATTAGCATAATCATTTAATTCCTTCAATTTCAATGGATGATATTTAATAATATAATACACAAGGTAGATTTCAGATATTATTATATATTTATGGCATGATTTATTAAAATGTTAAATTATATGTATACAGAAATTTGTTACACAAGTCTAAAAATTAAAAAAAAAAACTATACACATAAAGAAATGTACTACATGTATAAAAATTTATTATATATTTATGTATATACAGAAATTTATTATAAATGCTGTAATCATAATATTACAGCTTATTTAAATTCTAAAAAAAAGTATCACATTTTAGAATTATTTATTGCCTTTTAAATAATATAATTTCATACATAAAGTTTTTCATTTACAAAACACAATCTCATTGATAAGTATTTTTTAGAAATGCATAGATTAAATGTATCAAATGACTGCCTTGTCGTGACTGATCCAGCATATGCAGAAATGTTTTTTTTTTCCAGTGTAATGTGCCAATACAAATGAAGCCTGAAGAACACTTTTGGATGATATACATCTTTTACTCTAAAAATAGTAAAATCTATTCCTAAAAATAGAAATGGCAAACGTTTTCATATGTTTTACAAATTGAATTGAAAGCTGAAAGATAACCTCCCCTAATTTTCTGTTGTATTAAAGAATATCCTGAATAGTGCTAATCATGTGCTTGAAGAACATGATGACCATTTCTTTCATTCTCAACTTCTGCACTACAAAACCAACAATATATACATAATATGCTCCTTTTATTCTTTAAGAACTGTCAGATCTGTAGCACAAAAATAGTCATAATCATGTAAATGATTCTGATTTCCAAACTGAATCTAAAATGTTTTTATCGATTGATGACTTCATTACATGACTAGGTTTAGAGTATGTGGAACTTGATGCTTGTAAAATTTTAATATTTTCAAAAGGGATACAGTTACTATTAGAGCTTTCTTTTAATTCATTATGACTTATAATCCTTTTATAAGCACTAATAAATTGACTAATTGTAGGGTTATAGTTCCATCTACCACATGCTTATATTAAACTAAAAAATAATTTAAAATGATCCTGACTTATTTATATGCAGGCACCAGTTTTGAATAATGTTTAGATAAATTTAGATAAAATGGTTTAATGTAATACCAGTTTTGAATAATGCATAAGATTTTTAATAGAGTCCAATGAAACTCTCGGCACATACATAATCAAGCCCAGAAATCCAGTTCTGCTATTTCTTTGTATTAAAGGAATTTTCTCTTGACAAGTATTTACAGAAAAGAGATATTTAATAGCATCTCTTAAATATTCAGAAACTTGCTGAAATTTCTAAGGTCATACTGGCTTCTTCTAGCCTGGCCGATGTGCATTTCAAGAATTCAAAATACTGAAACTATGACTAGTGTGCCTTGAAAATTTCACCACTGCTTCCGAACTTTCAATATATTTCAAGCCCATACTTTGGCATTCTTGAGTTGCATCAGCAACTGAAGCACTTATTAGTCCAAAGGGATTTAGTCCCGAAGGACTATTACTTTCGTTTTGCGTTGATTCACTCTGAATGCCCGATTCACTTTTCAAATTGTTGCCACTAAATGTTATCGCTCTGCATTAAAGTTTAAAAAATGAAAAATCTGCATAAATGTATGCATGTTATTATTATTATTAATTTTTTTTTTTTGACGTAGCTTTCTCTTCAAAAATCGTCTGCGTGCGTTGCACGGGAAAATAAAAAGGAATTTTAATTACAGTTCTAAATAAATAGCCAAATAAATGTGAAATTCGTAACAATATTCTCTAAAACTTTAACGAATTTTTCATTAACAAACTCAAAGATTTCAAAGCCAGCAATACCAACGTTGTACAGAAAAACATTTTTATCTCCAGCGCGTGAGAGCGTGTACCGAAATTTCTAAAGATATGCTCAATTTAAAATTATTTTGCGATATTGCTGTTGAACTGAATTTTATGGTTTAAGTGCGAAGAACATGGTATTTAACAAATAAAGGTAACACACAGAATGTTAAATAAACGTCCCTTTGGACGTAATTTAAAATCTGAAACATTTCAGATTTTTTTTATTTTACGATAACTTCAGTCATAGAGCGGCCTTGAATTCTCACATCGGCCTTATATTTTTAATTGTGCTGTAAGTTTAACATTCATTTTTTGCTGGAACCACTCCATATGGGATTTTTGTAATTTATTTGACATATGCAACCCTTCTGCATTTTATAGTTCTTGTAATTTCACAATGAAATCCCACTTGATCAACTGATTTTATTATCCACTATACATTTCTTCTCTCCTAATGTGTTTCTTATCAATTTAAACATATGACATGGGTTAAAAAATATAAAAATCACCTCTTCATTTGAAAGATGCTGAAAAGAAGTTAACAAAGGTTTGTTAGGATCAAATTAACATCCTCGGTGTTTAGCCATGCTCATATTGCATGCAGCACCATGTTAATGATATTATCTTAATACCAGTTTTTTAAACTGCTCAAAACAATTAAAGAATATTGCGGTTTTAGGTGGATCTTGTGGCTGGGAAACTTTTTAGCTGATTGATACATGGTCGACAGACGTAGTAGGTTATATGAGAATAAATTACACATGTTTGGCAGAAAAAAATGCATTTTATTGCGCATTTGTGTACAAAAGGAAAAAAACACAATTTCAGCATATGAGAAAAAAAGAATAAGAAAAGGTGTTTTCTTTAAAGGAAATCATTTTCAGTAGGGGGTATGGTTTCCACGGACGGCCAGCAACGTTTAACACCTTTCAGGCATGGAGTCAATGAGGCTATTAATCACGAGTTGGGGTATTCTGTCCCACTCTTCCAGAAGAGCTCTTTCCAGTACTTGGAGCGTTTGTGGGGGTGGTTGGCGGCCAGCAACTCGTCTACCTAGAGCGTCCCAAACGTGCTCTATTGGATTCATATCTGGAGAACAAGCTGGCCATTCCATTTGTACGATTCGTTCCTCGAAAAGGAAATCCTCCACCAGGTTAGCACGATGTGGCCTGCAGTTATCGTCCATTAAAAGGAAGTCATCTCCGATAAGGGCTGCAGCGTAAGGGACTACAATAGGTCTGAGGATTGCATCCCTATATCGGCGACCAGTCATAGGTCCATCTCGAATGATGTAGAGGTCTGTGCGCCCGTCAATGAAGATGCCACCATACACCAACACTCCCACACCGCCAAATCTGATACTTTCGTGCACGAACGCAAGATTATTCCTACCACAACAGTCCCTCCAGATGAAAATACGCCTATTATCAGAATGAACAGAAAAACGGGACTCGTCAGAAAAAAAAACATTGCTCCATTCATTTCTCCTCCAGTTCACATGCTCTGTTGCCCACTCCCTGCGGTCGCGACGATACCTTGATGTTAGTCTAACACATACCATCGGTCGTCGAGCATACAGACCTACACCATGGAGCCGGTTTCTGACAGTCTGAGTTGAAACCGTGGTGCCAGTAGCCGAGCGAAGGTGTTGTTGGAGAAGAGTAGCATTTATATTTCAGTGTCTCCGAGCCGTGAACACTAAATAACAATCTTCATTGGGCGTTGTTGCCCATCTACGACCTTGCCCTGGTCTTCGGCCTGCACTTCCAGTTTCCAAAAAACGGTTCTAGATCCTGGAAATCACACTTTGTGACACTCCAATGGTTTGCGCTACTTCGGCTTGAGTTTAGCCTCCTTCTAACCTACCAACAACTCTCCAAGCTTCTGAATTGGTTAAATGACTTCGCTGAGACATCGTACTCATCGAAACAAAGCAGTCGCTGAATGCCGATCATCCTTGTCTTCATTGTCTTTTATTCAGTTGAAAGTCAAATTTCATTCGCTGCCGCTGAAGCGACGTTTTTGACGTCGAACTCAAAATCGGCATACTCCACAGTTTGAAAATCAGAAAATTTGCGTTTGTGATTCTCTTCTTCCATTTTCGGCAAAAAAAATTTCTCTTATATCTTTATTTTATATAAAACTTACAATATCCTTTAATTGTTTTGAGCAGTGTATGTCAGATATTGCTTACTTAAATTCCTTAAATGAAGTCTGGAAATACCATCTACATGAAAATAACCTACAGATAATTTCTAACTCTGGTTTATGCATACAAGCTTAAAAACGAATGCTTCTTTTGCATTCATTTTTAAGCTTGTAGCTTTGTAAGCTTTGCTTAGGTAGACAGCCATCATTTACATCTGTGTCCATATTGACATAACCATACTTCATGTCATCCTACTTTATATGTTGTCTAATTGCCATTCCATCTATAAGCAAATTGCATATAAATGGGTATTCTTTAGCAAATTTTGCTTCATGTGCAAAAAGTTCTAAAATTTCGTCATGGAAGCTTGGTAAATCATCAACACACTTATACCACTTGCACAAAATCTATGGATATGGCAAACACATGTCAAATAGTGTCCTAACATAATTATATGCCTCAGGAGAGTAGAAATGTAATGTCATTGGAAAAGATTGCAACTCTAGAGTACATTTATTAGAGGCAGAGTATTCTTTCAATGTGGCTAACTAGTGTTTCAATATTTCTTTATTTGCACGTCCCAGTCTCTATAATCTATCTGCAGTAGCTTTGTCCAAAAGCTTTTCTAAGCTCAAAAATAATATTCTTCATTTTTGCATTTTGTTTCTTTTGCCAACGACACTTCTGTTGCAATATTTTTTTTTTTTTTTTCATTTCATTCATCTCTGTTAATTTTTCTATTTTCTGTTTAAATTTCAATTTTCGTGGAGTACACATATCTGAAATTTTTGGATTTATATTTTCTTGTTTCTGAACTTCGATTTTGTCCCTCATCGCAAGTTGATATATTAATGAACTGTTTAATCATACTGTCTTCATTTATGTGGCTACCTTCTTCAAATGATCTCTCTAACATACCAAAAGTACGATCTTGCTCAGAACACATCCCTTCATTTGAAGGGTCTTTTGTCATTTCTGCCTGTAAAAATAAAGTAATTAATGATTCATATATATATATATATATATATGCAAGATAAAAAAATATGAAACTCAAAATTATAACTTTAATTTGGCTATGTCCCCTTCCCATCTTAAAAATACTCCTCTGAAAATTAATGTGTTTTATGCCTCTTATGTAATCAAGTTGCAATGTGAAAGCTCTCAACCAATCAGATTAAAGAAATATTTTACTATATATATCTAGCGCTTTGTTATTGCTACCCACTTTTATTTTTCCATTTCGCTTGTTGCTGGCAATATGCGCTTCTTGCTTTCCTTTATTTCATTGCTTTCAAAAAATGTAAGATATACGAAACTGACAGGTACATATTGCATCCAAGATAAAAAATATGTTAATCAATACTGTGCCTTTGGAAATGCTTTACCCAGCAATAAAATTATGTTCAATTTGGTTACGTCTGTCTGGAAATTCATCCTTGTATCTATGCAGTCAATATTCCTACTTCACTATATCGAAGTCTACAATATTATATATACATATATATAATTTTTTACTCTAAATAGATATTTAATTACATGAATTAAATATTTACATCGAAGGATATTAAATAAGCATGCTACACAAGAAATATCTCCTTGAATTCCATTAAGTTTAGCTCTTCATCATTTCAGAAAATAAAAAAGCATTTTCTATAAGACTTTTTAGAGATTCTAATTGTGCATTTAAAAGTAGCTTCCCAGTTGTTTAATCTAGGTGAATACTCAGTCTTTTTGCCTCCATACTATCTCTCTTTTGAATAAAAGCATCTTGGGGCATGGAATCTGAGGGTCTTGTACACACATTGCCTGCAATGATCTTGGGAATCTTCCACCTTTATTTTAAGTGCCCTCATATCACAAAAATATTACAATTAAAATTATCTATGTTTTATCTGGATATAACTTGGTGGCTAAGTATCATTAACCCTCTCACTGCATATCTTGCGATTTCCGTTGGGATGCATTTTTCCGTCTTTTTAACTGCAACCCGTTCTTTTCTCGTTCATGGTTCCATATCGGCTTTTCTGTGATGTTTAATTGTTTATTCCGATTTGGGTTAACAGATGATGTTATTTGTCCATATTTCTGCAAAATGTACATCATAATAATGTTTTACACCATTTTGCGTGCTCTTTTCAAAGCTAAATAACGTCTGGCAGGAAACATTTTGCAACTGATATAACCTACATTTCTGACAATATTTCCGACACTGATAACGGTTCTGACTCTGATTTCAAGTATACTAAGGACAGTTATAGCAAAACTGGTGAGAATTTCTCAGATTCCTCTGTGGATAGTGATAAATCTGAAGATTCATTTTCTATTTAAAACATTCGACAGTGATGCAAAATATTCCACCAGCTCTTGCTTCATTTCCTTTTCTTGGTAATCACTGTGGTATGCTTATATCCTTTATAAAAAGGATTACCCATTGCAAAATATAACACATCTAGAGTTCCATTTGCAAATTACAGAGCTAAGCATTTAGAAGTATTCAGATGGAAATTCCAGTATTTACCCCAGCAGATGTAGTTCAACTCTCAATACCCTAAGAGTAACTGCTCAACATTTTGCTAACCATATCCCCCCCCCCAAATTTAATCTAGAAAGAGCCTCGTAGACAGTATGCTGTTTGTTAAAGGGGGGGGGGGAATTTGCAAAGAAATGCGACTTTGGTGCAAAGACTGCAAGATAGAACTGTGCCTCGAGACTTGTTTCAAAGTTTATCATACTAAACTTCCTTTTTAACAAATGTTTTGTAAGTATTTTGCATATTTTCATTAGTACCATTTTGAATATTTTCATCGTTTTACCTTTGTATTTCAAAAAATTAATCATAATTTATCCAAGATTAATTTTCAAACTTTTGCTTCTACATGATCATTCTTGAATCTGAATTTTCTAACAACCTTTTTTTATGATCTTATTCTATATTGATGAAAAAAAAAAAAAACTCTTTTGCAAAAAATTTTGTATATTTTAACTCTAAAATATATGTAGATTTGAAATATATAATAAAAAATATGCAATTTTTGAACCTATTTTGATAAATACAGCGAGAGGGTTTAAACATTGCTCTTTGCGAGCTGCTGAAAACAAATGAACAGGAGAAATTATACATAAGTAATCATGCAAACATAATACCATATACAAACAAGTATATAACTACTTTGAATTAATCATGAGGGCCATCTGTCTAAAGAATGCCTTTTTTCTCAGAAGGCATTTCATATAAGAAAAGTATACAAAAAGTTGTCTTTTTATTCTGTGTTAAGGGCGAACATTTTTATTATCAATATATATATCTTGCAAATAGAAAATTAATCTAGGTGTAGGCCTTCATTATTACATAACTCTTTACATGTTGAAAATGCTGTATTTATTCCGAATAGCATAAAATATATAAATAAAATTACTGTTCGCAAGTCATACACATAATGAAATAACAAATGAGAAAGAATGCCAAATACCTCTAAAGGAGATGATAAAGCGGTAAATATTGTTGGAACTGCCCCTTCTTTGATTCGAACTCGTGACAGAGAAGTTCTATCTAAATCACTTTCACGAAAATGTATAGAGCATACACAACTCCATCTCGAAGGTACCCAGTTTGATCTACCCATAGCTGCAGTCCATTTTTTTCGTAAAGCTTCATCTCTTGGAAATCTTTATAAAGATAATCAGGATGCTATTACTTTAAATGTGAACAACTGATTATTTAATAAAAATTTATTATTTTATTCGGTACATATAATAACTGAAAAGCATCAGTGCATTTCAAGATAAGACGTACAGCAAAAATTGATAGGTTTCATTTAAAGGTATTATTTTAAAAAGGATGTATAAAGTATTTAGAGAATAAAGCCTCAAAATTAATAAAATTCAATTATATGCTTTTTTTTATTAATGTCTAAACTAGCTATCATGCTAGGTATAATAATTCATACCATATGTTTCAAAACTGCATGCACTTGAAAATATTCATTAAATGAAAACATTTACAAAAGTTATTTTTGTCTACGTATCTATGCTATACAACACTTTCAGTTAAAAAAAAAAAAAAGACATTTTTATAATCTCGGTAAGATCATATTTAAGCATGTATTTTACAAGTATACATGATATTTTGAAAGCCTGGGAAGTGACACCCTCTTAATCTCTTGCTGGTAGCGCAAGTCAGATGTAATAATTAGAAGTGGGACGTCTATGAAAAACATTAAATTTTTTTATATGAAATACCACCACCTCAAATGTACCAATTATTATAAAAGTATTAGCTGGGCATATGTCTTTCTTCAGCTTCATGATCCTGAATTTAAATTATGTAGTGCTTTGATGATATGTAATAGTGTAGCAAAAATTGTGAACTGTTTTGGAAATGAGTTTTCTGATACTTTCAATTTTTAACTTGGCAAATAATATATTCTTTATAAATCAAAGATCAGTAGTCATTTCTTTTTGCAGAATTTGTATCTGATATAGATTTGTTTTTACAATATGCCACCTTTCAAGAAGCATAAAATAAGACTGAATGGATTAATGTTTAATTTTATTATGAAAGGAAAGACTTGTATTTTCTAATAAGAGGTTTATTAAAATATAAAATTTATTTCCGTTTTTGACAAAGTGAGTTTATCATCAAGTATGATGACTATGTGTATGACTTCTTATTTCAAATAATGTGGGAGTGGACGGTAGATTGAGTAACACATCTTTGCAAAATAGAGCTGCATTTAGTTTGTAGCTATTAAATGAAACTATACATTAATTATGCTTACATACTGTAAAATTTCAGAAATTTAGAAAGAGAGCTTAAGTAATCTAGTTAGTTGATAGTTGGGCCATCTTAACACATAGACCCCTGACTATTTGCCAGAAATAAAATTCATTTCTGTTAGTAGTTGTTGTAAGGGTTTAATCACACTGGTTTACCCAGAGGCCCATAATACTATTAAGATGGCACTGGCTAATAGTTTCAGAGAACGCTACAATTTTGATTTGGTTCAAGAAAAACAAATACAGTTGCTATTATCTAACAACTAAGGAAGTGACTGAGTTTCAAAATGGCATTAGTAATTCTTGTAATTCAGGTTGTAAGGATGTATTTATTTTTGACTAACCAGTTATTTTAGGTTTGGTAACTTTTCTATCATTCTTGCTTTCCATTTTCCAAATTTGAAATACAATACGAATTTGAGTATTTGTATGCATGTTCCAATACAAATTTGAGTTTGCATTCAAATGAGGTAGAAAGAGATAATATTTAAAGGAAGTTTTTAGATTGTTGAATCAGAGTGTGTTCTGCCTGCTAAAGGCCACATTACTAGTTAAATCTCTTGGATAGTAGCGTTGTGTTATTCTCGCTATCAGGTTTGAGCAAATTTGCACGTATTCTCTCTGTGTAGCGTTTGGTTAAACTGCAACTTAATTTAAATTCACTCCTTTTGAGTTATGACATAAATGCTGGGTGGTTTTGTAAGAACAAGACATGCCTTTTATTAATCTTGTTATCATTTCCAAGACATAACGATAATTCGCTTACGTTTTCCCGAGTCTCAAGTCGGTTTATGTTTCCAAAGAATTTGAGATTCTACGAAGTGGTATCATTGAGTGGCATAATTTTTTTAAAATTTTTTATATTATCCTGCCCATTAGCTTTGCAGGTTTTGAGTTAGCTGATAATGTTTCCTGTAAAAGAAGATGGAACAACAACGGGAAAATTTGTTAGTATCATTGTGCACTGATACAGTGAGTACCACTTAATATGATCACATCCATTCCGACCTTATTTGATTGGGTTAGTCCATATTTTAGGGTTACCTCTTGGATTATCATTAAGTTGTTTCATTTATGGTATCTGAGTAGTTGAATGTTATGGAAACCCTATTATCACACGATTGCGGTGAATTTAACTGATGGGAAAATATTTGTAAGGGCTTATTTCTGCTTTGGACATTGGTTAGGAAGTATGTTGCTCATTTTATGCTTTACAACATAAAATGGCTGCTGGTGGTACGTTTAACCTGAAGTTTCTGTACACTTTAGAACGATTGGGAAAGAAAACATTGATGACTGGTGTATAAATGAAGATTTAAATGTCTTCGTTCACCTCTCGGTAAATTATGCAGTGAAAATTAAGGATTTGGAAACCGAAGCTCATATCAATACTATAGAAGGTATGTAGAGTGTAATAAAAAGGGATTTTCGAAAGAAATGCTATTGACAGTAGAGAGAATATTTTTCATTTTTACTTTTGCGAATTATGTGGTGACAGCAATATACAGATTTCAGCTTAGATAATTTTAAATAGTTTTTGGATGCTGTTAAGTGTATGTCTAGCATACTGAAGGAACAGAAATTTTTAAATAAGTCGATATTTCCTTTTTGTATTACGTAGATTACATAACATGAATTTCCATTCGTATGTTATTTCCTTGTTTGATTTAAAATGCAGTTTATTGAGATTATATATTTTTTATTTTAATTATGTTTTGGACACCATTTTACTGGCAAGGGCATCAGACGTAAACAGGAATGGTGCCAAAAAATCACCAAGGGGTACCCTGAAGTACATTTTCAACTTTGATTGCTATAGCAGATGGTGGAAACAACAACGGGAAAGTTTGTTAGTATCACTGTGCCCTGATTCAGTGGGTGCCGCTTAATATGATCACATTCATTTCGACCTTATTTGATAGTATAAAGTGCTCCGTTTTATATGTGATACTGAGCCATAAACAGGATTTCTTTTTGGCTAGGAATACAAGATTGGGTATTTGGGAGCGGGAATATAAAATTAAATTTTTAAAACTTATTTTATAAAAGATTTCAATAAATTTTTACAAATGAAATGTGCACATACCTGAACATATCTCTCCTTGTTTACAATCCTGCTGTTGAGATTAATACGCTTTTTCAACATGCTGTTTAACATGTAAGTGACATACATGTTTTTTTTTAATATAAAACTTTTATTATTTCTTTTCATGGATGACAAAAGCCATTTTAATTCAGAAAATTGTAATTATTTCAACATACTACACAGATCAATGCAATATGTAAGCATATCAAACATTATTTTAAAATGTATCCATTTGAGTTTGTTGCATATTTCTTGTTATTAGTTTTTCAACAATGGTCTCCAAGATATGGCATTCCTTGTAACTTACTGTATCTCCACCTTTAAGTTCAATAAGTAAGCATATCAAAAATGATTTTAAAATGCATCCATTCGAGTTTGTTGCATATTTCTTGTAAGTAGTTTTTCAACAGTAGTCTCCAAGACATGACATTGCTTGTAACCTTCTGTGTCTTTACCTTTCAGTTTGATATCTAAGCAAATCAAACATTATTTAAAAATGTATCCATTTGAGTTTGTTGCATATCTTGTTAGTAACTTTTCAACAGTGATCACCAAGTGCTTGTAACGTTCTGTATCTCCAACTTTAAGTTCCAGTGTTGTTCTCAAAATTTTTAGTGCTTGTCAAGACTGCTGCTATTATGAGAGAATTGGGATTTTCATCTTCAGACTCACTTTTCATTTTCAATAATTCCTTTGTTTTCTATGATAACTTTGTATAATAACTTTGATGATCTCTACATCACTCTTTTAGTAGCAAGTCTGGATATTTTAATCAATTCAAAACTATTCGAGGAGTGTCTCATCATGCATTTCTTCATCATCACCTATGTCTTCTGGCACATTTTGAGAGTTTCTAGAAATTTGTTTTAGTGAAAGACATTCTTTAAAAAATAATTTGAAATCATTTGTGAAGATACTTCATCCCATGCATTTAAAACAACATCATGGCTTCTAAGAGAGAAATCTATTTAATGATTTCATTAGAACAAACTTCATCAATCGTATCGATTTCATTAATAACATTTTGAACCACTTCTTTCCTGTAATGACTCTTGAATACTTTTATAACAACCCTGGTCTAATGGTTGAAGAATGGAAGTTATATTACAAACTTGAGATTTTTATTTGACAATTTTAAAAGTTATTTGATTTTTAGAAGTGGTAATATTGGTTTCATTCAGCAGTTATTTTATAATGATACTGTATTCATTTGAATTCATTCCTTGGGTTTTGACTTTTATAAGCGGTTGATTTTCTAAAGCAGTGATTTAATTGTAATCCCATTGTAATTGCAAAATGATTTCTGAACACATGTAATTAAATTACCATAGTATTATGTTGAAATGTTGTTTCTAGAGTCTCTGCAAGTACATTAGCTTTGCCTTCATTGCTGTAAGCAAGACAGGTGAATGAACATAGGAATAGGTGTATGTCTTTTTGTAGTTTATGTGAAATGTCATGCATGTAATGTACTCTATAACCCAAGGCTGCTTCTTCAAGGGCTCATTTTTGCATAATTTGTACTTGATATAGATTTGTTTCTGTAGATGACCCTATATAGAAGTGGTGTAAAATAGATTGGATAGATTATTGGTTCAAATAAAATTAATTTTATTATGAAGGGAAAGACATTTTTGATTTGGTTATTGTTACATACACTTGTTATGAGCTTTATATTGTATTTTAATAGCGAGATACGTGCATTTTGTCAAAGCTTATATATTATGCTATGCATTTTAATATTTATATAGTATTGTAGATTAAAACAGATAATAGTGTGTACGAATTTGTACAGATATACGTACGGATTTGTATTGATATCATTAATGGCTTTCATCACGCTTTTAATTCAATTATAAAGTTTTTTAATGTTAATTTTTGGATTTCCTTTGATAAAGTATTCGGTTATATTGATGAGTTTTATTCCATTTGGGAGTGTTTGTGCTTTCACAGACTGGTGGCATGCATTCCAAAAGTAGTTTGAAAAGAATATACGGAAATAGTAAAATAATCAATTTATGGCATTTACCTATGAAATGTTACATTAGCTGGTGCATAGCCGGAATGATTGCTGCAACCTTTAGCACTGCAGTGACCCATTTTATCTCCCTAAAAAGTTTCAATACAATTATAACAAAAAAATTTCGTCTTATTCGTACGCTATGCGGCGGCCATGATAAGTCGTAACGTCACGCTGTTGACATATCCTCGGCTTCAATTTTGTGACGTCATGCTTACTCCAGGTCGGCGTTAAATCCCTGAACGCGCAGCGTGACTTCATGCGTAAGCCAACGAGCCAACCTCACAACGAAGCTCCTCCCAGAATCAACAATTTCCGCCGATGTAAACATGGTTCACGACATTGATTCGGAAATCTTAAAATAAGCTCTTGTTGATATCTGTGAATATGTATGTCTAAACGATTTCGAGCATTCTAAACTGAATTGCTTGGTTATGTTTCTTCGTATAAGCAAAAGAATGGTTGGAATGCGCTTTAGCCCACTGCTTGGCGACGATTGTTTTTGAATGAGCAATAAACGCGCCAACATGGCTGACTGTTTGTACGTTGCCTACAATGTGCAATTCGCTGAAGTTTTTTTTAAGTTTAAAAGGAACGCTGTGCACATGGCATTTTCTTGTAATTTATTTTCGTTATTTTAGCTTATTTTGTTCATTTGTGCACGTTGCCTACATTGTTCAATTCGCAGATGTTTTTTTTAAGTTAAAACGGAACGGTGTGTACATGGTATCGTTTGTAATTTTAATGCCCTTTTAAAAAAATTCCTTCTTTCTTCGATGCCATTTTGGTTACGTTTTCGCGGAGCGTGTCGAGAAGGTTATGTAACGGCATAAAATGTGTAAGTATTACAACATAAAATGTAAATAATTAATTTAAACTTAACTGACAAATATTTTAATGATCATAATGTTCGTTTTGCATATTATTTTATTATCTTTTTGTGACAACAGTTTCCATACTAATTTATGCTTTAGAATTCTATGTTTTGTTTACAATAGGTTTTCGCGGAGCGTGTCGGGAAGGTTGCAATTGCAAAGACGTTTCGCAGAAACGCGCCGAATTGGCGATTTTCAAAACATCGCCAAGCAGTGGGCTAAAGCGCATTTTCACCCAATCTTATTTTTACATGATACGATTGCTTTGTTAAGTTACCAAAATTAGCCAAATTTATTAAAGCCAAAATTAGCCTTTCCAGCCAAATTTAGCCTATACTTATTTTGAAAGAGAAAATTTCTCTTTCAAAAATTATTCAGAATAAAAGTAGGATTATGCTAACCTCACAATAAGATTAATAATTGAATTGGCAATGGAACTGTGTTTCAGTAATAACATATTAATAATAAATAAATAAACAGTGTTATCTGTTATTTTTTAATCAGACCTTGAGAATAGATTCTAAGATTTTTGAAAATGCCAACCAACTGCATTTCCATATATTTTCTATTTTTTTTTTTTTTTTTTCAAATATCACATCCTTCATCATCAGCAAACTTGTGAATAAAATTTATATAGTTCTACTAAAACATCTGTGTGTTTTATTCATAATAACAGATTATTATCAATTACTGGATAATTGCTTGCATAATAACAGATGCTTGTCATGCTACCACTGATACTTTGGGATAAATATATGACTCTTATAACTGTTTATACTGATATCAACACCATTAGGAACTAAATTTCTTTGTTCCAGACAAACTGAAATTTGTGTTTGTTTGCTTTGAAAATCAATTTAGTTTTATGCAAAATACAGGATCCCCCCTCTCTTTTTTTTTTTTTTTTTAGCTGATTTTAGATACTTTAGTTTTTTTAACAATTCACTAGTTTGGAAGAGTAGACAGTTTGTATTTTCTGACTCCACAAAGCTGATGGATACATAAATCAGAAATTACAGAAAAAATTACAATTTTTTTATTGCAAGCTGAAATTAGGTGCACTTGAGTAAAAATTTTACTATATGATGCAATTAAAAAATAAAATGAGCAAAATTTTGGGCAAACGTCTTGTAAATACTATTTGCATCACTATCATATTTGTCAAACAAGAAGCTCATAGGTGTTAAAAAAATCAAGCACAATGTTCATATTAAATATTTTATGCTCATTTTTTCTCTAATAAGTATCTTTTTAAAATGTTAGTGTACTTTTATCATGCATCTTAATAATACAAGTGAAACAGTTAATAAATATCATATTTTATATGTGGCCTCAACACACTTTTGTTTCCAGCGTTGCCTCTATTATATCTTTATGGAATACTGCTTTCCTGAATATTAAAAAAATTGGATATCAGTTGCATAGGCTGCATCTTTATGAAAGACAAATTAAATATAGATTTTGCCAAATTGGGAAATAATATTTGGCAGTGCCAGGAATGCATTTTTTCTACATATACAGTAGAGTCCCGCAAACACGACATAATGTGCAGCACATACATAAATAATAATTATATGTACTGTAAGTAATATTTGCTCTGTTTGGCCTACAGATACCTTAAAGAAGTTCCCAAAAAATTGTCGAGTTATACGAAATGTCCAGATATTGCCATTTCGTATAACTCGACAATTTTTGTTAGTTGTTAGATGATATTGGGAGTCGAGTTTGCGGGACTCTACTGTATCAATTAATTCAGCTTACTTTCTGCATTTTCAGCATTCATCTTTACCACCTATATTTCTGGCATTGAACTTGATTTAATATTTAACTATTATTTTAATTCTCAGGTATGCATAGATGGAATTAGTTTACTTTAGTTAAAAAGATTATTAGAAAGTAAGATGCTTGCAATGGTATATTGCTAAAGATATACTATAAGCATGCAGGAAAAAATTGTATTAAAGGGCATAAATTACATCTGTTGTTACTTATGCTCACTTGTCTGACGTATAGTCAGCCCAAGCCCACAAAATTCCTCGTGACAAGGAATGCAAGATTATGTATGTTGTTTGCAACAACCTTCAGCACCTTACAGGTGACAGTGCATATTAGCTCAGTTCCGCCCTTAATTTTGATGGAGAGCAACCCGGGCAGATGGGTCTGAGGGTCTCCCACCCTTCTCCCCTTCCATTAAACCACATAAGAGGACTTTCGGCTCACCGCATATTTAGAGTGCCACCATGCCACACCGACACTATACATTTACAAACATCCACGCCTTCTCCAGGATGGCAGTCAATGACGTAACCACTATACTGGTTGGGTGGCTAAATTACAGCTTAATAGACATAGCCATAATGAACAAACCAATCTATAATATAATTTTCTATTTGACAATTTTCAGCAACATTACATTTTTTTCTTTTCTTTCTTTATTTTTTTAACTTTTCAAAGCCACAAAACAGAAAATAAATCCATAACTGTTTCAAAATTTAAAACATTTAAAGAAAATGTGGAGAATAAAATTTCACTTTTCATGAATATTTTTAAGGAATAATGTTTAATATTTATAAGAACTGTTCAAATAAACTGTCACTAACAACAACACATACATCACAACCATAATGAGGTAACTGGTACTTTGAAAGACTTAATATAGTATAATATTACTTTCAAAGATGGCTGGGTCTTTGGTACTTCTACAGCAATGGTGCTAATTTGGTGCCAAGGTAGGACTAGAGTTTCAAAAATGTGTAGAACTATCACAAATTCTGCAAAAATGTGCCTTATTGTATATAAAGAATTTCTTTAAATTTTGCACATGCCAAACAAGTATTATATTCCCTTTTTGTGATCTAGTCTTGGCTAAAATAACGTAACAAAAAGTTTTCATCGCACAGGCAATCAGTCTCTTCAAAATTTGTAACACTATGTATGAACTATCTTGTCTGTAAGTACTTCTGTTTGATAATTTATAAGAAATCTCCATAACTAGCTCATATTTTGCTAATTCTAAGGTATGGAGATCATCACACTGTGAACTAGCAACTAAATATCTACAATTTTGTGATAAGGCCAAGAGTAAACTTAAAATGATTTGTTATTGTTGCTCAGCAACTTTTGTTGTATTTAATATTACTACTGCATTACTGTTTATAGAGTATAAACTCTGGACGGAAATATAATACCTTGTGTCTTAAAGAATTTATTCTGTACTTTTGTATTTATTATAATTGCTTCAGTCTATAAACAAGCTATTCTTATTTCTAAAATTACAATTTTAAGTTTTTTAAATTATTGATTAATAATTTTAAAAACTCAAAATGTTGGACTGTTTATTAATTCATTATCATAATTATACTTACTAATTAACACTGCATTACTTAGATTATAACAAAGGACTGAACAGCTATTTGCCTAAGAGATGCCTTTTCAGAAGTTTTTTTATAGAAAAATCCCTCGTTTCCATGTTACACATGGAAAGAAACCGCAAAAACTCTTGTGCAATCAATCCATTTGCTGGGATTTGAAATTGGATTCAACTAACAGTACTCCTCAATTGTAATTGGCTATTGTGACAAAAAAAATATTGTTAATGCACATTAATCATTCCCCACCAGCCGTTGGGAGGTTGTAACTACTGAACACTGGTAGTTCAACCTAGGTTTGAACTCATTCGAATGGACTAGCTGCATGGTTGATTTTCTCCACATGTAACATGAATATGAGGTAGTTTTTCTTGAGAAGTTCTGCATGAAGCTATCCCTCCCCTTAGGCATATATGTAGCCCTTGTGTACTTTGCCATATTCAAATAACCTAACCTTAAATCTGAATGCAGTGTTTACAGTTATGGTAAATCAAACATTTTAAGGTATTTTTTTAAATTTTGTTGAACTATAGAGAAAATTACTCAGTATCTGTAATATATGTTATTGATTGTTGTGCAATCCTAGATATCCATACTTTATATGGTCATTGGATCATTAACCATAATAACTCATTTGCATCATTGAAAAGAAACATTATATCTATTTCAACCATTCATCCGTTGCCACTTGTTTTTCTATATTCTCCTTTTTCTATTACACATATACTTCTAAGCTCTTGTGATTTTATTCTCACCATGTACACAGTCATCTATTTTCACTTAAGGAAACATCTGAGAATATTATAAACTCAGTATTGAAATTCCAAAATCAGAAAGAAGAAAGAGGCACATGATGTCTTTAAAGCAAGCCACATTACACTCTATGCGTGCAGATAGCTAAATCTGAGATTTTGTCGAAAACGATGAAAACTGCATTATGCTGTCCACCACTAGGATAAATCATTATAAAATTCCCATTGGAGAGACCATAATCTAGTTACACTAGTAAAAATCCCTGGAGAAGTGAAAAATCATCTGGGGGAATGCTACACACATGCTTGGGTTGAACAATAAACTTTTGGGCGTATCTTTGATGTGACATCATCTTACACGTAGGCTAGATGTCATGTGACCTTCCTATGGGTTTGGAGATTTAGCCAGCACCTTTTAGATATAGTTCAACCATCTCAAACGCAACCCTGAGTGGCATCCTGACAAAACACAGACTTGTGCAGTCTGGTCTGGTCTGTGCAAGTATTGCCGGACTGTCACGAATACGTGTGACGTATCCCGCTCAAGGATACTTAATGCCTATATGGCACATGATATAAATCCGTTTGGACGCATAAAGGAGAGGTCGGAGGTAAGAAAAGAAGGCGGCCATACACCACAATAACAGAGAGAAATTCAGGAGAGGCTGAACGCGGAGTGCATATCAGACGTGAGTGTTTGTGTTGTGCTTTGTGAAAAATCCTCACAATCACAAATGCGACAAATACAAGCAATACATTTAAATCAGAAATTTTTATATATAAGAAATACAGTTGAAAATACAAAAATACAATAGAAAATACAAAACAATTACAAAAATGAATAATAATCTTGAGTAAATATGAATTGAATATATACATATATACACAGCTACGTCGGGAAATTAGAGTCCCGAGAGAGGTGGGCAGCGTACGGACGAATCTTGGCATCTTCTTGAAGGGGTATGTAGTCAAAGACGCGAAAATGTCTCATCGCGTCGCAAGTCATAGCCTTTGTGAAAAAATTATCGTTTATCCTATGTAGGAACTGGGTGACTCTTTCAAGTTTAAAGTCTCTGTGGAGCATGTCGTTTGAGACATAGAACTGTGGGTTAGTAATTAGACGCAAATATTTATTTTGTAGAATCTGAAATTTCTCTATCATTTACTGCAGCCCATGCCGGGGAAGCGTAAGAGAAGATAGGTCGAATAATGACAGTGTAGATGTGCTTTTTTCGGCGTAAATCAAGTCTAGAATATTTTCCAATTAATGGATACAAGCTCTTGATAACTCCTAAGGCCTTGCGCCGTGCGCTACTTACATGATCTTTCCAATTAAAACGGCTGTTTACTATGACACCTAAATACTTGGCCTTGGTCACAATAGGCAGTTCAGTGTCGAATAGAGTGAGTCGGGATTCTTGGTGTCTTCTTTTGAAAGATCAATAATTGAGATTTCGGAGCGTTTATGCTGATTCGCCAGACAGTGAAACCAATGTTTTAGCTGGGAGATAACTTCCTGCAGCTTTCTGATCGCTATGTCCACATTCAATGATTTTATAGCCAACGCCGTGTCATCGGCATAACAGCCCAGGAAGCTGTTCGGGTCAGTACAGATGCGTGGGAAGTCAGACACGTAGAATAAATAGAGGATCGACCCCTGGGCCACCCCTGCGCTGAGTCTTCTATTTTCAGATCTTGAATTTCCTATGCTTACGAAGAAGCTTCGATTTCTGATGAATGAGTAGATAAGTAATATGATATCTTGATTTAAATCGGCTGAAATTAGCTTGAAGATAAGCCCTTCATGCCAGACGCGGTCGAAGGCTTTCGCCTCGTCTAGCATGAGTAAAGCAACCTTTTGATTGTTATGAAGTGCCGATCCAACAAATTCATTTAAACGCACTAATTGTGTAGTGGTTCAGAGTGAGCTCCTAAAACCAAATTGCTCAGGTGGTAATTTGGCGAGATATGGTCGCATGCTGTTCAGGATGATACGTTCAAAAATTTTGGCCAGGCCTGGTAATAAAGTTATGGGTCTGAAACCCTCAGGCTTAGTAATATCCTTGCCTGGCTTGGGAAGGAGAATTACCTTGGCTGTTTTCCATTTCAGAGGAAAATAATTATTGAATAAACATGCATTAATAATGCTGGTGTATTTCGCGATAGTACTGAGTGGCAGATTCTTAATAGTTAAATTATTTATAGCATCATAGCCCGGGGCTTTTCTATTCTTTAATTTCTTAATTATGCCTTTCACCTCATTTGGCGTAGCAAACTGTGGTTCACTTTGCGGGCTCGGTCTATTCAGTCATATACGCAGTATCTGATATCGTTAGTAAAGGTATGATCACAAGGGATATTATTTGGCTTGAACTGCATTTCTAAATGCTCGGCCATAATATCAGCTTTTTCTTTATTAGTTAATGCTATTCTATTTGGTCCATAAATGGGTTTATTGCAGGGGGCTTTACGTCTTAAATTTTTTGCAAATGACCAGAAAGTACTGCTTGGTTGATTGAAACCTTCTATAAACTCGTTCCATTTCTCCGTACGGAAATTCTTAACATCCTCCTTAATGCGTCATTTAATTGATTTAATTCTTTTTTGAGTCTAGGATCCCAAGAGATATTATACCGTTTTCGTAGTCTATTCCTGTTTTCATCATGTCTCTAATTGCCCGGGGTAGGCGGTCAGATTGGTGATCCTCTGGTAGTTTCCGCGTTGCTTGATTATACGTACTTAATATGCTATTAGAGAGGGTATCAATTGCAATGTCAATATCTGAGTTTGACTGCAGCTTCTTTATCTTAGGCGGATTACACACTAAATATTCATTGAAAAAATTCCAATCAGTAGCTTTTCTCTGCTTCAAATCATTACTTTTATTTGTGCCTAATGTCGCAATAATAGGTACATGGTCCGAAGTTAAATCAATTTTCAGTTCCAAATAAATGGGTATGTTGACCGTAGAAATTAAAATGTCTAATATATCACCGCTTCTGGAGTTATTCGGCAGATAGGTATATTCTAGTGGTGCGTAAAAATACACCGGATAGTTATTAATGAATTCATATAATATTCTGCCATTACGATTAGTTCGCCTACAGCCCCATTCACTGTTCTTCGAATTTAAGGTCTCCTGCAAGAATGACTTGCTTATCAATAGGGAGAAGTTCCTTTAAAAGTTCCATGTCGAGCTTATTTCCAGGCGGATTATAAATTGCACAAAAATATACTACTCCATATAACGGAAGCAGTGCAGAAATAGTAACACATTCTAATCCCTTTAAACGAAAATCTTGAATAAAGCATGATTGTAATGAGTACTTTACGAAAATAGCTACCCCACCTCCTCGGTGACTCAGCTGATCGCATCTATAACAGACATAGTTAGCAATATTCATATTTAAGCTGGGACAGGCAAAAGTTTCAGTAATCATGGCAATGTCGATGTCATAAGTAACAATAAAAATTTCAAGTTCATACATTTTGTCTTGCACAGCACGTGCATTCCATATCATGAGTTGTATGGGAGCCTTATTAATGTTGTTTGGCCCATTATCAGTAGTGCTGTTGGTGGTAGTTTCCTGACTGGTTTGGTTTAATTGTCTGATTTGCTGTGTAAATTGTATAAAGCCTTCGCTTTTTATAACTGAAACTAGGTCAGCTAAATCAGTGAAAACATTTTGAGCTTCGCTTATAGTATCGGAGTATATACCTGTGGAAAGGACTTGTACATACGATTTTCCCTCCACTACACGAGTTGAATAAGTTTGTTGCTTCTCAGCTTTCTTTTTAGCGAATTTTTTGCAACCTTTGTAATTCGATGTATGACCTGACCCGCAATTTGCGCACACAGGGGGTTTCTCCTTGTTTCCCCTGTCAGGGCAATCACGAATATAATGAGCGTCTCCGCATCTGACACATCTTGGCTGGTAGTTGCATCCCGCTTGGGTTTGATTAAAACCCTGACAGCAGAAACATTGGATTGGCCCCTGCCGCCCTTTATATTCAACAACATTAACTTTTAAGGAACATAAAAATCTTTCTTGATAGATGTGCTTAGAAGCATCAGTCTTGGGTAGAGTAATTAGGTACAGTGGAAGCATAATTACTTCCTCTTCCCTGCGTTTCGACATCTGTTTAATATCTAAGACAGTGTAATTTAAAATAATAATAAATAATTAAATTTAAACGCGCCGCAAACGTAAAAATAAATTTACTATTCGCAGCCAGCGATCAGGCTAGTGGCAAGACACACGGCGTATCCTATCCTAAAATTCATAAAATAATTCGGAGATGAGACTCGTCCAAAAGGGGCGTTATTACTTGTTGACACGTGAAAGGTCACGTGAAAGTCTTCTCATCTCTGGAAAGAGATAAGCTGGAGGGAAAAAAAAGTCCCCGTCCTTTTACCGTATTTTAAGAATAATTCGGTTCGAATGGCTCATGCGTGTTAGCGCTCATGGTCGCAGATGAGGCGGTCGAACTATAGTTAATTACATAGTGTCTTTCGAGCAGGAGTTGATTTAGGGCCGATTAGAATTCTAACCTGCTTTGTAAAAATGTTTTATTGCGTACAGTGTTGCTACTGCTCGCTTTCAAATTGTTGAGCTTCTTAATTAAAAAAATTTCATTAAAGTTTTATAAAATATGAAATAAAAAAAACTGGGTAAACGGGGCTAGCTTTCAGATTTTATATTACGCCCACGGCGTTTTTTTTAACGTTATCTTTACAATTTCCGATACACAGTCTCGAGCACTGGAGACAAAAAATGTTTTTTTTCGTACAGTGTTGTCATACCTCGCTTTGAAATCGCTGAGTTTTTTAATCAAAACTTCGTTAAAGTTTTACAAAACCAAAGCATTAAAAATATTTACAGGTGCAGGACATGTATTTTAATTTACATTATCAATAATTATACATTAATAATTATGCTCTATTTTTAATTAACACTCTTAGTTATACCACGTTAATAACGTTGCAAACGCTAGGATATTTTACCAATACGTACACCGATAGGCTACTACGAAAAATCCCTTAGTAGGAGAAAAGTATCACGGCTGTCTCGCTAGAGGAAGTACGTCATCGTATGACAACCATATTCTAAACTACCATAATGAGCTCTTTCTCCCTCATTTGGCGTTGAGGCTGTTCTTTGAAGAATAACCCAAATTCTAAATTCCAAGTTCGGGCTTGCAGATTCCCATATTCTAGTGGAGGACAACTTATTGAAAATGTGATGTTTCTAGGTTACATTGTTTTTCGCAACGCGAGAAACATACATATATAAATGCAGATTCTTCGTTACTTAATTTCTTTCAATATAATGCGGGGCTCTAACTTTTGGTGGCAACAATTTGAAAAGTGAACCGACATTTATATTAAACCAATGCAAAATGTGAAAACCAAGTTAATAGCCCTTCTAGGCTAACGCCCTTTGGGCTAAAAAAAATCTGACAGCTTTCAGATTTTACATTACGCCCAAAGGGGTGTTTTTTTTAACGTTTTACGTGTTACCTTTATTTATTAAATATTATATTCTTCGCACTTAAACCATAAAATTCAATTCAACAGCAATATCGTAAAATAATTTTAAAATGAGCACATCTTCAAAATTTCTGATACACAGTCTTGCGCTGGAGATAAAAAAAAATGTTCCCTCCCGTACAGTGTTGCCATTCCTCGCTTTGAAATTATTGAGTTTGTTATTCTTTAACGTCTGACAAAATATGAAATAGATAATAAAACAAATTCCAAATTAGGGCTTCCAGACGCTCATATTCGGTGGCGGATTACGTTATTCAAAATTTGATGGCTCTAGATACCGTTGTTTTATCACAATGCGAGAAATATACACTGCTCGACATTGAAAATGCAACACCAAAAAGGAGTGGTTAAAAAGTGATGAAATTTGGAAAAAAGACAGAGCAAACAGCAATAAGTGATCTTTATTTTAAAATGATAGTCAGAATACAGAGCGAGAACGGCATCGGCTCAGTAGGATGTAGGACCACCGCGGACAGTGATGCACGAAGAAACACATCTAGGCATTGAGTCAATAAGAGTGCGGATGGTGTCCTGAGGGATAGCTCTCCATTCCCTTTTAACCATTTGCAACAGTTCGTCTTCTGAACGAGGCAGGGGCAGAGTCTGCAAACAGCGTCCAATCGCATCCCACACATGTTCGATTGCTGAGAGGTCAGGAGAATATGGTGGCCAGGGAAGCATCTGTATACCTTGCAGAGCAGGTTGGCAGATGCGAGCACTGTGTGGTCGGGCGTTATCGTGCTGAAAACTTGCATTAGGCAGCCCCTGAAGGTAGAGGATTGCCACCGGCTCCAGTACATTATCCAATTATCGTTGGGCCGTCATAGTGTCCTGAATACGAACTAGAGGTGACCTGGAATCTTAGGCAATAGCGCCCCAAACCATTATGCCACCTTGTCGCGCGGTGGGGTGTTCCACAGTTACTGCCGGATTAGATCTGTCTCCACGTCGACGCCACACACGTATGCGGCAACGGTCACTGGGTAAACAGAAGCGTGAGTCATCTGAGAACACGACGTTTCGCCATTCTGTCATCCATATCGCTCCAGTCCGACACCATTCTAAACGTTGGTATTCTATCGTCGACACGGGAACATCCAGGGTATCTTGCACATGCTGCAGAATCGCGGTACAAGTGACTTGCGGGACCGCCACAGCTTGTCGGCGGATGCGTCGATCCACGCGTACTGACGTCCCTCTGGCTGCACCTGCACCCCTCCTTCTTCCCACATTCCCTTGTTCCAACCATATTCGCCATAGCCGATGCACCGTGCTCGCATCCATGTGGATATCAGCTGCGATTTGACGTAAGGACCAACTCGCCCTTCTCAGTCCGATCACCATACCCCTCGTAAAATTGTCTATCTGCTGGAAGTGCCTTCGTTGACGGCGGCCTGGCATTCTCTCCTATTACACGTATCCTCCGGAACAAAAACCAACTTTCTTCGATGATTCGTCTGGCAGAAAGAACGACACGAATATTGCCCATTCTGCACGTTCCTTCCCTTAAATCTTGCTTCACGTGCGTCGGAAAGCTGCGCATTTCACATCATTCGCATAACTCAGTTACGTGCGTCTATTTTAAAATTTGCATAAATTTCTGACCACTCCTTCTTGGTGTTACATTTTCAATGTCGAGCAGTGTACATACATTTATGCAAATTCTTCATTATTTAATATCTTTAAATATAATAACAGGGTTGTAATATTTGGTAGCAACAGTTTGAAAAGTGAATCGATGCAAAATGCCAAAACGAAATTAATAGCCTTTCTGGGCTAACACCCTTTGGGCTAAAAATATATACATAACGTAATTCTATGAGAATACAGAATATTTTTAATTACACAGATCATGAATAAAATGCATTTTTATTATTTAAATCAATTCGATATAAAAGTAAGATCCCACTGGATTCCATTGGAATGTTGTGCCCAGTAACCATCTGCATAAAGATGATAATGCAAGAAAGCTGGACTCTTAAATTAGGCTGGGATGAAGTATGTCCTGAAAGTTTTTGTAAAAGGTTTTCGCTGTGGACCAAAGAGTTTAATTTAGTATCGGAAATTAAAATTCCAAGATATGTTGATTGTGATGGTTTCCGAGGAGGATTAAGTCTTCATACTTTTGTAGATGCTAGTAAATCTGCTTACAGGGCTGCTGTAATTTTTCGTAAAGAAAACAGTCAAAGTTCACTTAATTCAAGTTAAGAGCAGAGTTGCTCTCTTGACGAAAACAACAATTCTTACATTGGAATTATTAGCCCGTTGTGTAGGAGCACGCATTATATCTTACATTAGAAGAGAAATGAATTTGTTCCAACCACATTTTGGACGAATTCTTCAACCGTTTTGTTTTGGATTAAGAATGAAGATAATTGGAGTACTTGCGTTAAAAATACAATTAAGGAAATTCGAAGTATTAAACATATTCCTGTCAATCATAATCCGGCAGACCTCCCATCCAGAGGTTGTTTTCCAAAATGTTTCCTTACATCGAAATGTTGGGAGGGACCAGAATGGCTAAATCCGATGACAACTGGCCCAAATCTCAGATTCAAACGAATAATAAAGAAGTTTACGAAGAGCGAAAGAAGGGAGAAACTGTTATAGTTAATACTTATATGTCAAACGAGCGATGGTACTTGCCACGATTTTCCAAGTATTCAAAGATTTTGCTACTAATAGCTTGGATATTGCTATTCTAGAATAACTGTAAAAATTCAGATAATGAAGGGAGAGGTGTCTGTACTAGAAATTGAAAATTCAGAAAAGATACTCATGAAAATTGCTCAAAGGAAAGCTTTCAATGGAAAGTCTACGAGTGACAAATTAAAAATCCTTAATATTTTCTTAGATGGTGATGGATTGATTAGGTTAAAAACAAAAATGTTTCTAAGAGAAGATGAAGAAAACTTTATAAATCCAATTGTTTTGCCTTCAGATCATGAATTGGTGAAAAAATTAATTTATGAACGTCACCTGAATCTGCCGGAGAAGTACAAATTGTTCTAGCTGACATTCGTCAACGATTTGGGGTTTTGAGAGGGAAGAAGATAGTTCAAATAGTTATCACAAAATGTTTTAGGTGAAAAAGATATTCTTCCAAGAAAATGGAAACTGAAACAGCTCCACTGCCGGAAGACAGACTTCGAGATTCATTAGTTTTTGAAGGAACTGGAGTGGATTTAGCTGGTCCTCCACACTTAAAGGATGGAAGTAAGAATTGGATACTACTATTCATTTGTGCTGTGTATAGAGCTATTCATCTGGATGTTGATTCAAAGCCTTTTCACTAATGCTTCTTTGTTAGAATTACGAAGATTTATAGTCAAGAGTTATGGAATGGAGTGAGATGATAAAGAAACGTTTAAGAAGGGTATAGGAAAAGCCTCCTTAAAATATGAGGAAATGTGCACTGTTTTGTGTGATACGGAAGCGGTCATCAATTGTCGACCCTTAACTTACTTAGCCGAAGATGCACAAGATTTAATGCCGTTGACACCTTTCATGTTTCTTCAAGATAATAAGACAGTAGGAGTACCAGACTTAGATAACCTGGACAGTATTAATTTGACCAAAAGATATCGGTATCAACGAAAGCTACGCCAAGAGTTGAGAAGAAGATTTAGGGAAGAATATTCAGATCTTTTAATTCAGCAGAATTTCAATAAGAACAGTCTGAAACAGATAAGTGTCGGTAAAATTGTTCTGGTTGGATGTGATAACAAAAACGAATATTCTGAACTTTGAGTCACAGAGGTCTTTCCTGGAAAGGACAATTATGTGAGAGTACTGAAAGTAAAAACAGAAGTAGGAGAATTCATATGCCCTGTCCAACGGTTATACCCTTTAGAGATTATTAATCCAAACATTTTATTTAGAGCTAAAGAACTTGAACGAAATTTTGTGCCAACTGTTTCTGACAAAAAGAACATTCCTCATAAATCTGAAAATGTTAAAGGGAACAGTGACTTTAAAGGAACTGAATTTTAACTAAAAACGAGATGTGGCAGAAAAATTGTCAAACCTTCTCGTTATAAGTGATTTTTTACGTATATGTTCTGTATTATTATTTAATTTATATTTAATACTCTGCGAGTCTATTGAGTAGAAAGTTTAAATTTTTATTTTTATTTAATGTTTTGATTTTCATAGACCATTATAAGAAAATCAAAAGGTAGGAGTTTGTTGCAAGCTCCATGATTTTATATTTGTTAACTATATTCAACGACCGTTGTTTTCCTTTTAGACGGCGTTTTGTTTTCTGGCAACAGTAAGAAAAATTACAATACTAATGTTTTGATTTCTTTAAGTATATAAAACGTATGAAATAAAGTTTTAGCTTTCGTAAGCAAGAAAATGTGATTGTTTATTTTAAATATTTCTTTTCACGAGTTATGGAATGGAGTCAGATTTAATTCAAAGGCGAGAATGGCCGAATAAATAAATAATCAGGTAGATTCAATGGAAGAAGAACCAAAACCGCCAAAAACATCGCAGAAGCCGAAAGAGCGCTATACTGAACGATTTAAAAACGTTAATTCTTTACATTTATGTTAATTCTTACTATTAACTTTTATTCCTTTTTATGTTAGAAATATCTTTAAATTGCCAGCGTTACATTAAAAATTTATTTCATAAAATGAGAAGGTAATATTATATCACACGAAATGACCGACTGAATGGAAACTTAGTTCTGATAGGAACATTTAATTTTAAAATTATAGTGCAGACTATTAATGAAGTAAAAAATTATTTGGAAGCATCTCAATATCATTTCTTAAGGTCCACCAGCGGCCGAGCGGTAAAGTCGTCGAATACGGGTAATTCCAGGTTATACGGGTTTGAATACCTCCGAACGGGCTGGCTGCATTCTTTCGCCTATATGTAACGTAAATAAAAAGCCAGTTTCTCTAAAAAAGTTCTCCATGCAAATACCTCTCCCTTTAGGTAGATAGCCCTCGTGTGCTTTGTCATAATGAAATAAACCGAACCAAATTTTAAGTAGATTCTTTGCGGCACTTTAAGAACCGATGGTTGCTCAAAATATACCAATCTAAACTTCGTAAAAAGTGTCAATGTTCAACCAAATAATAATGCTGGCCACAAAGTGCATAATCCTCTTCCTCTCAAGCGCAAAATAACATCTTCTAACAGAAAGAATTCCAAGTTTATTCCCACCTTAAAAACCTAAATATTCCAGAACAGTTACCAACAACAGCTTTGCGCTGGAATCCTAACGGAGAAAACACAGATTTGATCCCTTGTAAGGTTTTAGTTTAAACTAACAAAGTTTTATTTTAATTTGCCTTTTTCTATCTGTTCTCATTTCAGCTTCCCGTTAGAATAAGCGCGCGTTTCAGCTTTATGCCAATTTGAAGTAGAGCCAAGTTGCTATTTAAGCGAGAGGTAGGAGAGGAGGTGCATTCAGCTCCCTGTTCCAGATCAGGACTTAAGGAGTTCACGAAGATGTTTGCCAAGAATATGCACCGAACACTCAGTCCTGACACTGGCGCCCGAAGAAGAATGAGAGGATGGCCTGAAAGACAAGAAGAGGAACCTGAGATACCTGCAGTACCTGTGCAGAACCCTGAGATACCACCTCCTGCCCTTGAAGGATTTGGCTACATTGTACAAACCATGCGGGCAGCCATGAAGCCAGCGGCAAGTTTTGACGGCAAGTCAAGTGTAATTAATTTCCTGGAAAAACTAGACGCCCACTTCATGTTATATCCAGTTCGCCAATTTCAGAAAGTCACTCTTGCCACCAGCGCTTTGAAGGACCAAGCGCTAAATTGTTTCAAGTGTATTGGAAAGAATCTCTTGGGGGAACCGAGAAGCCCCACATACACTTATGAAAATTTAAAAAATTCTTTGATGAAAGCATTTCCTATAGTACGAGATCGAGCCAGACTGGAGGCGAAACTTTTTAGTCGCTATCAGGAAAAGATAGAAGATTTGTCAAATTTTATCTTGAGAAAAATCCAAGTTTTCAAGCTTTTGTATGGAAGTCGCCAGGATCCTAAAATAATTCAAATTGCACTTCCTAGGCTACTGCTCCAAGTTCAATATTTTATCGAGCTAAGAAACCCAACGACTTTAGATAAATTATTCGAGCTCGCCGTACAATTTGAAAGCCGAAGAACGGCAGACAACGAAGGACGTCGCCAATTTGAGCGAAGAAGTCAGTGGAGTACGCCAAGACCCCAGCAGAAGCAAAATCAGAATTACGGGAACAAGGCGAAGCAATGGCCGAAGAAAGATGTATCTCCTAAATCGAGCCGCGAACGACGAGACTTAAATCGAAAAACGAGCAAAGATGCAGAAGGCAACCAGAATAAGAAGAAGGATTTAAACTAAGATGGATTTCTTCAAGGAAGGTGAAGGAGTCCGAAGCCTCGCAAAATCCTTCCACAATTAGCTTAAACACCGTGGATGTGAAAAATTTAAGTTTACCGAAGATTGAAGTTTTAATTAACAACATACCGGCGACGGCTCTTTTGGATACAGGAGCGCAAAGTAGCTTTATCTCGGAAAGATTTTTCAAGAAGCACTTTCGCCGTTACAGAATTTTTAATGCAAGAGACACGAATGTCATAGCGGCCCAAGGAGAGAAGTGTAGATGCTTAGGAAAAGTGTTACTTTTTGTGCTTATCAACGACGCGCAGGTAAAAATTTTATTTTATATTGTGTGAAACCTGCAAACATGTATTATTCTGGGTGTGGATTTTTTTAGATTGGCAGAAGCCAAAATGGTTTTTCAAGTAGGAAAATTGACGCTATCAATGCAACCAGTAGAAAAGCATAATGATAAGCCCCCGCAGCTGGACTTACAGCACTTACCAGCAGAAGAGCAAGAAAAACTGCAGTCGTTGGTAAGTGAGTTTTCAAATTTATTTAGCGATGTACCGGGTTCCACGCAGGTCACAAATCACACCATAGAAACGAGGGACGCCCAACCAGTAACACAGAAGCCCTACCGCTACGACAGGGTAAAGGAAAAAATAATTGAATACCATATCAAGAAGATGTTGAAAAACAAAATAATTACACCGATTTCTAGCAGTTATGCTAGTCCAGTAGTTTTATGCAAGAAAAATAAT
>KK114557.1:0-21245 GCA_000611955.2 Stegodyphus mimosarum
CTATCTTTGTATATACTAATAAATGTGTATTATCAACTATAGTCGTTGCCTTTCCCCACATATATTCTAAATAAATGTAATTAAAAGTAAATTAAAAAGCCTATAATTTGAGTTAAAGCTGAAAAAGTAATAAACCAATAATTTGTAACTAGAAAACTTTCCATATACCATCGCGAAGGAAGACAAATTAAATTTAAAATAATGAATTATAAAAGAAAAACAAATAATCAGTATTTTAACTGGTATTTTACTATAGAAGTCTGATTAGTATTTTATTATGAAGTCGGTATTTTACTACGTATTATTAGTAAATACTAATTTAAAGTACTGTTTAAAATACTGACTATTTGTTTTTCTTTTAAAATTCATGGTTTTAAATTGAACTTCTGTTCCTTGTAGATGGAAAGTTCTCTAATTATATATATTATTACGAATTTTGTAATTAGATAAGGTAATTTTAGTGGAATTATAAGTAACATTGCTTATTTTTCTATGTAATGAAGCCCGGGACAAATTTTAAGAAACAGCTAAAGTAAGAATACAGGGCAAGTGCATTTAACATCGAGTAAATGGGTACCTCGTAAGTTTTTCGAGATATCGCCAAGCTGACAACGGTTTTCGACACTTATTTTGTCGTCAAATGTGGCGACTTTTAGCGACATTTTGGTCTTGGTCCGGTCCCTGTATCACCGTAATAAGTACTGAAATTGAATCAATGTAATTTACCACTATGCCAGCTGCAGTCGTAATTTCACACTCTTATTGCTTTCTAGTAATTTTGAGAAGCAGAAAGTACAAGAAATATCTTGGCGGCTGGTTGAGAACTATAAAAGCCCGGAAAGGGAGCATCTGAGGTCCCCAGTTGCTTAGTTATTGTTGTTGCGAGTTTTTTAGTAGCGCGTGAACTGAGATACCCGAGTTAGCTTTCTGTTTAGATGCGTTTTGCATTGCTTTGTGTTTAACGTTTTTAGTAGTTTGAAGCGCAACTACTGATTGTACTATGTGGTAGTGTGGCATCTTTACGAGTATTTCTGCCTAAAATTCCGAAACTTTGTAATGTTTATTTTGATAAAATGCATTCTTATTAACCAATCATCGGACCTGTGTGCATTGAATCTATTATGAACCCGTAAGCACGCAACAATATTTATTTATTTGTGTAAATAAGCATATAATATGATTTGATTTTCCTCATTAGTGTACTTACATTCTTGGAACCATGCCATCTGGAAGCAATCATCACTGGTTATTTTTCAAGATGTCAAGATGATTAATTTTGTGGTAACGTAATATGACGTGATATCAAGCGAGGAAGAAAATAATTAGATTGTAGAAGTTTCTAATGTGAATATTCACTCTATTAATAGAAAGCATATTAATCTTTAAATAAAATTTTACGTAGCCTTGTTAAATTCAGCTAATGACATTTTCTGATACGAAACAAAGATGCAGAATATACACTCATTGCTCTTGTACTCGACTTTCGAAGCACGCTGAGGCGTTCTCTAATCGGAACACCACTTCCCTTTTAATGGTCCTTGTACCTATTACCGACAAAATTTGGTTGAGTATCAGCCTATGGGGGTGAGGATGCGGAGTTCCACTCATCGAGAAGCAATTCCGGAAACTTATTAAATAAATACACGATAACAGATCTCAGTGCATAAATTCATTTCTTCTCTCTTTTAAAGAAATCAATTACTGAGCAGCTGGTGACAGCAAAAGCAGAACAGTGGTCTGCACCATTTGTTCCTAAATTGAATTTATCACTTTGTGACACTGTGTGATCTAATTCGTTTTCCCGTAATTCCATTTGCAGATACCAAAGTGGAATTCTTTTCCACTAACAGCACATCCGTTCATATTTGGCATCTATTTTGCTTCAGTATATCTAGAAATGCGTTATTATCCTTTATTTATTCAGGTTTAAAATAGTATATCCTTGCACTTTTATAATTTGATAATAACTAATTTTCCAGTTAGAGTTTCAAAATAGATTCTTTTGAGGATATTCTCCGTTGCAGCATTTTTGGCATAATTCTCCAAAATAGACAAGCAATGGAATTATTGTGGTCAGTATAAAATTATAGTTGAAGTTACTATGTTTTCCTCTTTGGTTATTATCACTATTTTAATCATAAGCCAGTAAGTGACGTGCTGCCATCTAACGACCGTTTCCATGACCTATATTGTTCGTTAATATTATTTCTTCAATCTTAAGGCTCAATCGACTATTAATCAAAAACTTTACCTTCAGTACCACAAAAGCAAGAACTGTGTGTAAATCAAATAAATCAAAGTAAAACTTTATTTTAAGGAAAATTGAAATAGATGTCCTTCTACTATCAGCAGTAATATTTACTATGATCAGGCAAATAATTAGTATCTTCTCTTTAAAATAATATCAGAAATTCATTAATCTACATCTTGATATTTATAAAAAATTACTTTGAAATGCATCTGATCTTTCTGAGCTTATATGCATTTCTTAACATACAGTATATAATATACCGTACTCAAAAGTATCCGCACAATATACCCTATTTTCTGTACTGAGAAATGAAGAGCTTAGTCTGAAAAGCAAATCATTTTTTAAATAAAAAGTCTTTAAGTTGCAAATTATTTGAGGAAAGGAATATGTAAAGAATATCCCGAAAGATTATTTTGTTGTTTCCAAAGCACTTGCAGAAAAATCGAAACCTGGAGGTATTGAGCCTTCTTTCGAATACAGTTGTCACTTTAGAGAAATAAGCCTCTCATTACATTTCAGTTTATGAGTGCCATAGCATATATGAAATAGTTTCACTGGTTCACAAATTTGCAACTGGTTGCAAACGGCTAACGGTCATCGTTTATAATGTAGGCAAGTAAACTAATAGAAAACGGCATCGATGGGCCTAAATGTAATAGGGTACCTTGAAGAATAAACAAGGCATTTAAACGGTGTGGTTGCCTAAATCAATTTTAAATACAAGGTCTCTAAATTTAAGCCGTCCATCTTAAGGAAAATTCTATCATATCATGTAACTCCACTTTTCACTTCACAAAAGTAGATCGAAAATTGTATGAATGCAAGATTTTTCCCCCTCTTCGAAGAAACATACAGTGAGCAACGGTAAAAAGTAAGAATGATAACAGTACCACAGATCTTTAAACGCGCAATAGGTACTGCGCAAATTGCTAGTTTTTGCAGTTTCCGTAGCTGTTTAGTGCATTTTAGATACAGCAGCAGGAGCATGTTCATGTCCTATTAGGCTCATTTCTATAGATATAAACGCGAGAGAAGATCTTGATCATTACCAATTATATACCGAGTTTTAACTAGTACTTTAATTCAGTGCCATGAGAATAAGCACATAAAAATATAAATTTTAAATAATTAAAAAATGGATTTTCATTCAGTTTCATGATTCACTTTTAAAAGGCGTCCTATATGTTATTATTGCAAGGGTGAGGGGTTCTGTGAAATCCGATCTGAAAGCTAAGTAGAAATCCGTTTAGGAAAGCAACCGGGAGGCCGAAAAAGACTGGGGAAGTAGGATGCAGATGAATATCGCAAGCTTTAAATATTCTGTTGTTGTAATTAAGAATTTTTATGACAACTAAAGCTCCCTACAGAGATAATCATCTGATATTTTTCATTCTTTAAATCGGCATATATTTTTGCTTCTTAAACATTCATAAGATATTGGTGGAGAACAAAATAAAAATGAGATGAATGTTTTCTGCTTGTGCTAGCTGACTCCGAAATAATCGGAAAATCTTTCAAACTTCCATTTAAGTTCTCGCTTCTTTTTAAACTTCGAGGAAAAGAGAGAAAATGGTTTATTTTTTATATGTTTTTGTTACTTAAAATGAGATTTCTTTTATGAGTTTTTATTTGCAAGTTTTCAGGAATGATCAATGAAAAAGGAAATGAAAAGTATATATATTTGGTACTCCTTCTTGAAAGTGCAAAACTCGGTGAATGAAATGAAACATTAAAAATGGCCTAGGTGCGAAAATAATTTTTAGTGCACCAACTGTTGTCTAAATTTTGACAAATTTTATTTCTATGTCAGGAATTAGATACAAATCTGTGCTCATTATACCTAACTGCTGTCCGTGCGTCTACCTGTTCTCATTGTAGCTTCTGCGCTCATCCTGCCTAACTCTCTTGCTTCTGCTAATTCAATAATATATGCAAATTATATGCTAACTGTATCCAACTTGTGTTTTATTGTATCGAACTAAAACAGAAACTTTGTTTATGAGTAAGAAGTTACATTTCACTAGTTTCGCAGAAGTTCAGACTAGCCGCAGGCAAGTCTAATAATCGTAAAAAGAATCTAGTAGCAGAAATTAAGACTGTTTTGTAAACGTCGAGAGTGTGTCGAACACAATTTCCCTTCAGACAACAGGACACTTACTCCTAAAACATGGGTCCTGTAGGTTATTTAGCTTTGTCATGTAGGTTATTTAGATAATCACAAAGAACAGGAAGAAATGCCTCTGCTTAGGACATTTTAAGAAAATAGGGTTCGTGTTTAAGGTACACATAAGGAACGCATGCAAACTCTCATGTAGTCAGCGTTCGCAACCATTTGAGACTGGATCGAAGTACCAGTGATTAACGATTTTATAGCCTAGTTGTTGGTGGGTCTAGGTTTTATTCAAGAATAATCTAGAATCTATTCAAGAATAATCCGTTTGCTCATGTAAACGGATTATCTCTGAGAACTTACCCTCGGGGTACAAAACAGGGGTAAACGAATGTTATACCCACTGAATAGGTGAGAAAAATATCTATGAGTACCCATGCCATGTCTGAGACTTCAACCCGGGCCAGTATTATGGCATCCGGCTGTACGACCATGTCAACAAGGTAGTGTGTGCCAAGCAATAAGATCATCCACCATTTTATAACAGTAATTGTTTCTTAAATCTACTACCCCATCCTTCGGTAATACCGATTCCTTTTGAAACGACTGGCCTACCAAGAAGTTTTTAAATTGTCAGACTGTAATTGAATTTAAAGTTAATTATAACAATTTGATAAACTATGCAAGTTTGCTTATTTTCACTTAGCTTTGTTTACATACCTTTTCCGATGATATTGGTGGAAATTCTAATAAATACAGCATGCTTTATGATATTAGACATCAGAAATATTAAGCTTAAAACATTTCTGGGTCTATCACAATTCAAAATTTGTTATTTTAAATTAAAGTAATGAAACAAGGTGCATTTAATTATTACAGCAAGAGCTATTTATTTAATAAATAATATTCGTTGCGCAAGTTGTTTTCTAGTCCGTGTTACAACATTTGATGGGTGTCAGATGAATTCGTTGCATAGAAACCCGTTTAGAATTTCCGGAAACATAGTTTCACTGCAGAGATGTTAAAATGATAAAGATATCATAATAACATAGCCGTTTATCAAAATATAATTTCCTTCTTGTAGAAACAAATTTTACAAGAAGGTTTTAAGAACATGCTTTAGTTTTTGTGGAAGAAAAGCTTTCAAAAAACAGCGGATTTATCAAAAAGAGAAAAACATGGACAGTTAATTTGCATTCCACTGCAAAATGATTCAAATACTGAGCCGTGTTCTTGCAAGTAATTATAATTACCTTCCATTAATGTACCTTCTTTTTAAATGCACTTTACAAGATACAAATATAAATAACATGACATTCAATGTTATTTTGCGTCCATGGTAAATGATTTTTGGCATGAATAGAAGCGAAATAAAATAAATGACGCCACAAAACTTTGTGCTTTAATCTGAACATTTAACTTACTTCGAAAACCATATAAGCGGTTTGATACTACAGAGACACGCTCTGTTTCCTATCAAATATAATAAAACTAATTACAAATTACCATATATGAGAATTAGGTTTAATAAGAAAGAAAACTTTATAAAAATTTCTTCTGCTAAAGCATTGATTGTTTAATAAAAATAATTATTTTCTCAAGATATTTATGCGATCAAAAAAGTAGCCCTCCATTAAGTAAATCTATTATATGGAATAAATATGGTGTCCGTAAAAAAATTGTATACTCACTTGAACGAAAGAAAATTCTTTATTTTACATTAATGCCGAACTGAATTTAAATTACTATAATTATACGTATCAAAATTTAGGTTAAATTAGGTTTAATACAATCTTTATACGCAAAGTGCTCAAAGAGTGAGGATGGTGACCATTAGCGACCAGATATATATCGAAACAACGAACGATGGTTAACAACGTTAGTCAGTGTCACCTCGGAGATTAGAGCTAAAATTTCTTGTCAAAGACCTTCTAGCACCATCAACTCCCTGCGCATCAGCATTTTTCAGTGACGTTTTTCAGCGCTTTTCAGTGACATTTTGATTCACTATTACGTCGCGTATTACAGTAATGAGAGTACTGAACAAATGCCAAGAGTGGTGAGCAAATGCCAAACTACATGTTGTAAATAAAATTCAACTTCGAAACAAACGCTGATAGCTTCCATTAAAATGCGCATGCATTTTCCTGGCAAACATTATGATAAGGAAATAATCGCATTAACCCTGCATTAGGCTCATACGTTTGTCTTAGGCGCGTGCGTGTCTGGCGTCATCTATCTATTAAAATGTATCTAAAATAAGGAAAATTATTTCTGTGCTACTGAAGTCAAAACAAACACTTAACGCTCAGCTACTAAAAGGAGCGACCTCGAAATTTAACGCACAGTGTCTGAAACTTGCGTCAAATATCACTGAGGGACACCAATCATTCTCGCAGGTAGCACGACACTCTTCTGCATGCTGTTCGCATGACTGTTATTAAAGGATTGCCATTTTCCATGACTGGGGGAGACTTGAATTTGCGTTAACTTTACATGCTTTACAACTCTCGAAAGACTAACTAGTTGGTTTCGACTGATCTATAAGAAGAATAGATCATCTATGTATCTATTTAAAATCCTGTCAGTGAAGCATTTTGATATGCAAAAGTTAATTTTGGAAAAAAAAGGTATTAAATTAAAGAGTTAATGTTTGTTACAGAATGCACACAATGTTAATTAGAAATGAGGTACAAAGAACTCATTTAACGACAATTATTAATAGTTCATCAATTATTTATAGCTATAATAAAATTTACGATATCAATATATGGGTTTGTTCAATGTATGTTTTGCTAAAAATTTCGACATTATGTCAACTCTCTCGCCCTGATTCGTTTTCATAAATACAGATTTCTATTTGCTTTTGAAGTTGTGCTTAGGGCGATTATTATGTTATACTAATGTATTTAGTCAATCTTATTTATGTAAATTTTAAAAAATTATGTATTCCTAAAATGATTGTGAATATTTTTCAACAGATTTCAGGTACAAAAAATTTCATGAAACATAATTTGTGCATTAAATCAAGGTATTTGCTTTTGGGTTATTTTATTCACGTTGAGCTTTCGATTAATTAATTGCAATTTCAAAATCCAGCGACAGAGAAATGCTTCTACGTTTGAGCTCTTGCATTTTTCAGAAAGACTTCAAAATCGGAAAAATTTTCCCTCGGAAATACTTTTCGTAGTGGTATTACTCATTACAAATATTCAGGCCATCAAATAAAAGAAAATGGTAAATGGGGACCTGCAGACGTTATTTAAAGCCAGCTATAAGTTAATTCATTATGAATTTTCGTTCTAAATTCTTCTCATTAATTCAAAAAGGACTAGGTCTTCAAACCCGAAGATAGTGGCTGGCATTATATTAATAACGAGAAGAGTTATGTGTTTCTGAAAGCGATTAGGAAAACTCCGTTTTGTGAAGAAGGTATTAAAGTCGACATTCTTATGAATTCATAGCATAGCCTGCGGTGAGATTATTGGATCTGACAACTGTTGACACTCAAACAGGAATGAACGGTAGAAATGACTAGGCTGCATATTTTACAGACACCATTATTCAGCTTGAGAATAATTCAATGGCATTTGGTAAATTGCGATAAACTGAATGTTTATACACACCGGTAGGATCGTCTCTTAGAAAATATGCTTATTTGACAATAGATTGTAATTGATGGTTTTCTGGAATGAACGGATACTGTATGGATTGTAATATTCTCTTAAGGGAAAGATTATTTTCATCATTGTCTTATCTCTCAGAATCTTGTGTGAGACAACGTAAGAAGGAACTGGAGTAAACGAAATGTTTACAACTTTTTAAATTTAATAAGTATTATTCTTTAGCTATTACAGCACAGAATGTTAGCCTAAAATTACGTTTAATGAAGTTATAATCTGTATGTCTTTTATTGTAAAGATTACCACAGGGAAGTGATCAACTAGAATTCTCTATCTAATTTGTCTTTCAAAGCGGGATGAATGGCATGAAGGCAATATGACATTTTGTTTTGTAATATTGGCTGTTATGTTCCAGTTGCCTCTTCAAGCGCGACATCCAAGAAAGGCGAAGGTCGTGATTATAGGGTGTAACAAACAATGTCATTTCATTACAATGAACCAGCCACAATAACAATAGTTGTTATAATTGTTACAATCCGACTATAACTGTTACAATCAGGACCAGTTCACCGTAATCAAACTGAATAATAATATTTTCCCTGAATAAAGCGAATCTGATTCTGGGCAAGAATGTGTCAATTTTTCTGACTCTTTTCCCTCAAAACCTTCTCTTTATAAAGACTACTAAGATTCTCAAGCGAGTTTTTAAAATGCAGGCACCAGAATTCGAACCAAGTATCTTCCCATTTATTAACCAAATATGCCAAACACTTATGCAAAGAAAGCAAACATGTGGGAAGGTCTTACAATTATTTATGCTCTTCCTCTTTTAAAATGGCAACTGAGTAAAGGCACGAAACCCAGTACCCAGTACAACAAATCCAAATGCTGATGGGAAAGGGCAAGGAAATGCTTATCAATTACGTCATTTTTTTATTTTATTGCCATTATAGATACTATTGAAAAATCATGTCTTCGCCGGATGAGAAACATTAATTTTGCACCTGCTAACTGAATTGATACCCATTTAAACCTGAGTATGTGCACAGTAGATTACAATGATTCCTTATATCTTCTTCAGAGTATTAGCTGAAACACAAATGATATTGTTACGGATTTCATATTTATATTTATTTGTAATTGTAATTAAAATTGCTTTATTTTCCCATGCAAACCAGACGATTTTTGAAGTGAAAGCTACGTCAGAAGAGCAAAAATAAGAGAGCGTGCATTTAATATTTAATAAATAAATATCTCGTAATTCCTGTTGCCATCCACAACAATCGAGGTTTTACCAGAATGTTCTAATAATTAATTTTAAAACTTATAAAAGCCAAAGTTAAACACTTCATCCCAGTTGTAGTTGTAGCCGTTCAAAGCGAACTGCTGTTTCTTTACTTAATGCTGCAGCGATTTCGCTGTGAGATAGAATTAGTTTATCTGTTTTGAGTTGAGTTTTGCTAAATGTTTGACATATTGTGATATTGTACGAATATCTCTGAAGAAATATTTCAGCATTTTGATTTATTTCTTGTGGAAAGAATAAATTTTGTTAATTTTTTAACGACATGTGCATTCAATCCATAACGAACCCGAACGCACGGAACAATTTTTGGTGTCAGAAGTGTCATTTTTGAATGCCATTAACCAGGGCAATGGAAGAACAATTAAGGCAATTTATGGCAGCCTTTGCTGCATCTAAAGAAGAAATTAAAGGTAGCCAAGATTACGTTAAAGAGAAGATGAAAGCTGGTCAAGCATCTGTTAAGGACGAAATGAAGGCTGTTCAGGAATCTGTTAAAGATGAAATAAAAGCGGTTTAAGAAGAGATGACCTTGGGTCAAGAATCCGTTAAGGAAGAGGTGAAAGATGTTAAAGAGGAGATTACATGCATAATAGAAAACAAATTTAGGCTATGGATGTCAGAATAGACGCTGTTGAAAACAAAGTTGGAGAAATTCAAGGAAGACTTTCTGCTGTGGAGCAACGAATCGAAGAAAGTGTTTCGGCCGTCCAACAGCGATTCGAACAACAAATTGATGACAAGGTTTCTGCAGCTGCTAAAGAAGTTGATACCTTGAAGAAATTCATAGCGACGGCAGGGAGCAATAGTGATGGTTTTAAATTCTTACGAATGCCTGCTCGTCCCTCATTGAAGCTGTCTACGTATGATGGGAAGACCTCTTGTTTATAAGACACAATTTTCAATAGTTGCGGATGCGAATGGATCGGATTCCCAAGCTAAGGCCTGTGATCTGGCCGCTTTTCTGAGAGCAGATGCAGCGGATATCCTGCAGACTCATTTGCCGAAAACAAAAGACTAGACTTCGAAGCTCTGCCCGGCGCATTGGGAAGAAATGTTTGAAAGACTACAGTAGACTTAAAAAAATTAAAATCGCGTCAACAGAAGGCCACCGAAACACTCCAAGAGCTCGCCACGGATGTTGAAAAGCTGTCCCACCTAGCCGTTTCGGAGTGCCCGACAGAAACAATGGAAATCTCGTCCCTGCAATATTTCATCGACGGCATTCGGAATACTGAAATACAGAAAGCTCTGAGAATGGCTGATGTGAAAGATATGAAAAGCACTCTATTCGAGGGAGTCCAGAAAGCAACTCTTACAGATCGCTACCCAGTCAGAGCTGTGCGAGTCCACGAGCCAGCGGATCAATTGATGGCTCGTTTAGATGATTTAACAAGACAAATGACTGCCTTGCAGTGGAATATTTGTGACAAGAAACGGACCGTAAAGTGCTGGAACAGCGTAGCTTTAGGGCGAACTGCCGAACAATTAAGAGCACGGAAAATAAGACAGACGATGTAAACAGACAACTAAATGCCATGAGATGGAAAAGGAGTGCCAAGAAACCAAAGTGCTGGATCAGCGGAGCTGAAGGCCACATACGAAGGAACTGCGGAACACCGTGAGGTACGGAAAATAAGACCATTTTCCAGCAACGATGCAGGAAGAAAATTAATGATCATATCGCGCAGCAGAGTGTGAGAGATAGTGAACAACCCCGTTTTAAAGCGCTCGAGATTTCTTCAGTGTGTGGTAAGAGTAATGGATTATCCATCAATGGGCATATCTATGGAGTTCCTTGCAATATGATCATTGATACAAGAGCTAATGTTACCATCATTTAGCTAAAAAATTTAAGGATGAACTGATTTGGACGCCATCCTGTGGTACCCTCCATACTACGTCCGGTGAGAAAATCGACATAGAAGGAAAGTTATACGTGAACGTCGCCTTTGGAAGTGCCACCTACTATCACACGGCTATGTGGCGGATATTACAGATTCTTGCATGCTATGATTGGACTTTTTAAGGAAATAGAATTTTTCCTTATATTTCAAAAACAACAAACTGCTTTCAGCATCTAAGGACATGACTATCGATCATCAGGAGGGATCCTCAGCTGGAAACGCCGACGTCTCGTCTGAAAGGCGCTGCTCAGAAAATTGCCGAAAATATACTAGGGTTGAACAGAAACCCAAGACTACGAGCAATTCTCTATCTCAGATGCTCATCGGTCGAGATCTTGTCTGCCTCGTGATCTCTTGTTTGGCCTCCACTTCAGATGTGCCTTCATAGCCTGAAGAATACATCCAAGATGTCCAGGCCCGGTTTTAAGTGATGCACCGTTCTGCACGAGTGCGAGTCAACTTGTCGAGGGAGAAGATGAAGATCCGATACGACACGAGAGCTATTGAACATCGACTCAACAAAGGAGACAAGGTGTGGATGTATAAGTCGACTCGACGGAATAGACTCTCTCCCAATCTACAGTCACCTTGGGATGGTCTGTATACTGTCCTAAAACAGGCTGAACGACGTGATGGTTTGGATCCGTGAGTCTTCGAACTCTAAACCTAAAGTCGTTCATTGCGACAGGTTAGTTCATTACTATGGCCATAGTATGTAGTGTACCGGGTGATCAAAAAGTCAGTATAAATTTGAAAACTTAATAAATCACGGAATAATGTAGATAGAGAGGTAAAAATTGACCCACATACTTAGAATGACATGGGGTTTTATTAGAAAAGCAATAATTAGAAAAGCAATAATATGATCAGAAAAGCAATAATTAGCATAACAAATTAAGACAAAGCAAAGATGATGTTCTTTACAGGAAATGCCCAATGTGTTCACCATCATTCCTCAACAATAGTGGTAGTCGAGGAATAATGATGTGAACAGCACTGTAAAGCATGTCCGGAGTTATGGTGAGGCATTGGCGTCGGATGTTGTCTTCAGCTCGGTCGATCACGATACACTTGCGATTTCAGGTAACCCCAAAGCCAATAATTGGACGGACTGAGGTCTGGGGACCTGGAAGGCCAAGTATGACGAAAGCGGCGGCTGAGCACGCGATCATCACCAAACGACGCGCGCAAGAGATCTTTCACGCGTCTAGCAATATGGGGTGGAGCGCCATCCTGCATAAAAATCGTAAGTTCCAGCAGGTGTTTATCAGCCAGACTGGGGACGATGCGATTCTGTAACATATCGGCGTACCTCTCACCCGTCACGGTAGCAGTTACAAAACCAGAATCACGCATTTCTCGAAGAAAAAGGCCCGATAACAGTAGATGTGGTAAATCCAACTCATACCGTGACTTTCTCGTCGTGCGATGGAGTTTCCACGACAGTTATAGGATTTTCGGTAGCCCAAATTTTGCAGTATGAGCGTTGACAGACCCTCGGAGCGTGAAATGAGCTTCATCGGTCCACAACACGTTACTTAACCAATCGTCATCTTCCGCCATCTTTTGAAACGCCCACATCGCAAATGCCATCGCTTCACTAAATCGCCAGGTAACAGTTCGTGATGACGATGGATTTTGTAAGGATAGCATCGGAGGGTACCCCAAAGTGCCAACCAAACAGTAGTGTATGGAATGCCGGTGCGACGTGCGACTGCACGAGCGCTGACTTCCCCGTGCATAGACAAACTCGCTACAGTCTCCATTTCTTCCTGAACTATCTCAGCAGCATTACGCCTTGTGCTCGGTCGGCCACTACGGGGTCTATCTTGTAAACAACCCGTGGCCTGCAACTTCGAAATCATTCTCGCCACACCTGCATTTGTCAACGGACCTTTACCCGTTCGAATCCCCTTCCTATGGCGATAGAATCGTAACGCTGAACTAGCACATTCCCCATTCTTGATAGTACAGCTTCACTAAAAGCGCCTTTTCAGGGTAACGTCAACATGCTGCGACTGCTGGTGCATCTGATTCTCTCTCTCATTACAGCTCCTTTTATACACGATTTTCATGCGCAGTCACTGATGTTTTGCTGTCCAGCGCCATCTGCCGGACATTTTTTGAACTTTTTTTTAGTTCTAATAAAACCCCATGTCATTCTAAGTATGTGTGTCAATTTTTACCTCTCTATCTACATTATTCCGTGATTTATTAAGTTTTCAAATTTATACTGACTTTTAGATCACCCGGTATTTAATTGAAAATAGTATAAGACCATGGTCCTTTTTGTATTTATTATTTGATAGTATTTGATTTTTATTTAGTATTTGTATCTGGTATTTGATAGTATTTGAATTGTATTTAGGGTTTGATAGCATTTGATTTGCTGAAAGTTACTTATTGCAATTATTGTTTATTTTATTATTGCAACGTAATGTTTATTATTGCATTGGTGCCTTATTTGGCTTCCTGTCCAAGGATTGTACTGCCGGGGACGTGCAGTCCTTGGGAACGGGGCAGTGTTACGGATTTCATATTTATTTAAATATTTATTTGTAATTGTAATTAAAATTGCTTTATTTTCCCATGCAACGCAGACGATTTTTGAAGTGTAAGCTACGTCGGAAAAGTAAAAATAAAAGAGAGCGTTCATTTAATATTTAATAAAGAAATATCTCGTAATTGCTGTTTCCATCCACAACAATCGAGGTTTTACCAGAATGTTCTAGTAATTAATTAAAAAGGTTATAAAAGCCGAAGTTAAACACATCATCTCAGTTGTAGTTGTAGTTGTTTAAAGCGAACTGCTGTTTGTTTACTTAATGCTGTAGCGATTTTGCTGTGAGATAGAATTGCACTGCTGGCCACCGTAAATGCAACACCCTGAAGGAAGCATGCAAATAACATGAAATTTACAACATGCATTAACGGCGGTGAGATATGCAAATGAGTAGAATTTCAGCGCAGACGCACATCACTCGGGCCTGTGGCGCCACTTCAAAGCGCTATTTAAGGCTGGCAGTTTTCGACGATTTCAAGTTCGGCAACTGTGTTTTTCTTGTGGTTTTTTCAAAAAAAAAAACGATCAGTTATGCCTCGTAGTAAACTGCGATCATGGTTTGATCAAGTATCCGAGTTCGACAGAGGAAGGATAGTGGCCTACCGAGAGTGTGGATTATCTTTCAGGGAAATCGGTACTCGTGTTGGACGAAACCAAGCAACTGTAATGCGGATATATGACCGTTGGATGCAGGAGGCTAAGACGGACCGACGTGTTTCATCGCATCAGCCTCAGTACACTACTTCATGTGATGACAGGAACATTGTGCGCAGGGCAGTGACGGATCGCTCAGTCACATCACGAACCATAGCACAGCACATTCAATCTGTAACGCATCATGCAGTGTCTGCGCGTACCATTCGACGCCGTTTACAGCAGAGTGGTGGGTCCGCAAGACGAGCATTGCTTCGTCTACCCTTAATGCAGAACCACAGACGTCCCCGCCGCCAATGGTGCCATGAAAGAAGGATGTGGACAGCAGAATGGAATGAAATTGCCTTTACTGACGAGTCACGCTTCTGTCTGCAACACCACGATGGTCGGATTCGAGTCTCTAGACACCGTGGAGAGAGGATGCTGAACAGCTACGTTATGCACCGCCGCACTGTTGCTACACCGGGTATTATGGTATGGGGTGGTATTGGATATCACTCTCGCACTCCTCTAGTACGCATTGCCGGTAAACAGCCAGTGCTACATCTCCGAGGTGTTGGAGCCAGTTGTCCTTCCTTACCTTCAGGGCTTGCCCACAGCCGTATTTCAACAGGATAATGCGCGACCACATGTGGCACGCATTGTCCAAGGGTTCTTCGTCAATCACCAAATTGAATTGCTTCCCTGGCCGGCTCGCTCTCCGGATCTCTCGCCGATAGAAAACATGCGGTCCACGGTTGCTGAACGGTTGACCCAGATTACATCCCAAGCTGCCACAGCAGAACAACTTTGGCAACGTGTGTAAGCTGCTTTGTCTGCTGTACCCCAAGAACACATCCAAAGTCTCTTTTAATCAATGCCGATGCGTGTGGCAGCGATGATCTGCAACAATGGCGGCTACTCTGGCTACTGATTCTGGAAGGAACCACACTTCACAGAAGTCTATAAATTTAATCATTTGGTAGTTGCTCAACATGTTATCTACTAAATAAATTTTGCTGCGATTTCTCTTGTCTTTCTTGGTGTTGCAATTTGGGTGGCCAGCAGTGTAGTTTATCTGGTTTGAGTTGAGTTTTGCTAAATGTTTGAGATAATTTGATATTGTACGAATATCTCTGAAGAAATATTTCAGCATTTTGATTTATTTCTTGTGGAAAGAAAAAATTTTGTTAATTTTTTAACGACTTGTGCAATTAATCCATAAAGAACCCGTACGCGCGCAACAATATATCACAAGAAGAGTTGTTGTGTATTTTTTTTTGATGAAAAATTAAATTTCTAAGGGATTTGGTGAAATATTAAATTTGTAATATAAGGAGGATTAAAATGATATGCCGCTCCATAAACTGGGGAAATCTTTTTATATCTGCAATTTTGGATCCAGCATGCTTAGTGATTTCACTTTATGAATGATCAGCTATGTATTCGTACATTCTGATAATTATGAATTAAAGATACTGAACAAATATATATTTTTGAGATTAAAATGCAAAAATAATTTTTAACAGCGACTTGTGCTGATTTAAATTTCTCATAACCAAAAGGCTTAAAACGCTTTGTTAAGGAATACAATTACCTTACTTTACTACTATTAGCATTTCTTCAATCGTAACCCCTTCGTTTTTCATTCAGCTTTGAATTTCATGCAAATATGTAAATCATACTTTGTTTAAAATTAAAATTACAGTTTGTCTTCATTTTAGCTTCTATTCCTCACTCTTTCATTATTTCTTATCTATTATTTTCAACACCTTGAGGTTGGAATGTCTGCCTTCTAATTTGTTTAATACATTTTGCTGCTATTTCGTTAGCATAATTTTCGTTCTACTGCTTTTAGTATGTAGTTGTTTTACATGTATATATCTCTTATTTATACCATCTCATAATCATATATATTTTTTTGTTATTTATTGTTATTTTTATGGTTAAAAAAGCTGTTATTTTCGCCTGCTTACTTATCTAATGCCATTTTTTATGAAACAAAAACGATTACTTTCCTCAGCTTGCTCCTCTGCTGCTTTTTCATTTACTGAAAATTTGCATATCTGAAAAAATAACGGAAATTGCATATCTGAAAAAGTAACGAATTTTTTAAACAAACCTGTGTTTACTTCTTTCAAATGTGTGAGGTTTCTCTTGAGAGTTAAAACTAATCTAAGGTTGGATTTTGCTTAATTTTCAATACAAATATAATTTAGACAAATATAGTCGTTACCAGTTAACTTACGGCGATTTTATAGTTTAATAATAAAACAAATTCCGTACAACGAATCCAGATAAAATTATCAAGAGAAAGTATTTTTATCTGGTTCTTGAATCTTCTGAGCTTTTCTAAAATAGGAATTGAAATAGTTTTGATACATTAATCCTTCATTTGACTCAGCACATTGGGGACATTAAGTTCATTACGTAGCGATACACATTGTAAAATATTGAACACTAACTACTGAAAGTAAAAGAAATCTTTCGTATCACAGTGTCGTCTGGTGTCAATTTCGCAACATCCTCCACAGCCGACTATATGTCAGGAGGAGAAGAGTTTCTCAGGTGCCATTTGCGAGGAAGGACACTTAGTTGCCCAGGTCTTCTGATAAGACTTTCATTTCATCAACCTCATGGTGCATGCACAAATACAATAATTGTATCCAGGTGCAATGCTCATTCACTTTTGTGCATTATCATGGCATATCACAACCACGGTATGTACTTCGCGAAGTTTTATATGCGATTGACTGGTCGTGTGACGATTTGACCTAAGTTGAGGAATGTATGCAGCTTTCCGTCTTTTCCATACCCGATTAAGTAAATAGCCTCGGCTTCTTTTTATTTTCCAAAGTTGAGATTCAGAGGAAGGTATCTTCCACCTTGCTTGAGGAAGTACATGCTTGATTAGTAATAGTCTTCTGATTAACAAATAGCCAAGTATAAGCAGTTCGGATTCGCTTGGATCACTGAAAACTTACAGGATAGACCTGGAGTGGACAATTGTCTCAGTCTCGAGCAATATAACTTCCAGTTCTTGAAATAAATCAAAGGTTTTTCCTAGAAATCTTCTCAGAGACATCTTATCTAACCTGCATAAAATATTCCCCAAACCCAACCCACTATGCAACCCTTTGGTCGATAAATTTTCATTTGATAAATAATTTCTCAAGCAAATTTTGTATTTATTCGTCTTTAATGTTTTTCCAACACAGGTTGAGCTTTGCATGTGCTTGGGGGAATGTCTTTAAGTTATCACTATAAATGGTGCTGCAAATGCCACTCTTTACAACAAATTTCCGACAGGTTTACAGAAATGTCAAAATGGTCAGGCTATGTTTCCATTCAAATGTATCGCTCAGCTTCGGAACAAGTGAGGGACAAAACATAAGACTTTTTTAAGGTGTCCTGAACTTTAATGTGTAATGGACCTAAATAACAATGCCCAGTATTTTGAAAAGGATATACTTCTGACATTCTGTCAGCTGGGTATAGCTTAGATATTTAGTCACTGGTACAACATGAAATACTTAGCATAAAATGCAGTTATATATAATACTATTAATTCTTACTGTTTTGCGTTAACGGTAATGTTTGTATAAATTTTAATGCAAAATATTTTAATACAGATTTTAAGACTCTAGTTTGCCAATTTTAGATATATATTTTGTTTTAATGAATTGCATCTTAAAACTGCCTCCAGACCATCTTCCAAGTTTCATGTTTACCATAGAAATTTTCTGTTTTAAATTTCATAAGTTTGAAATTAGGTTAATTTGTATTTATCACTGCTTCATAAACTATACAAAATTCGCTAAATAATGTTTTAAAATTCCGATTTCGACCTGATGTTTGCGCTTAAGACAGTTTCTACTTTCGATTTGGAATTCATAACAACGTCGATGTAGATTTAACATATATTGCAATCTTGATAATGGCTTAACAGAATTTTGTTTAGCGTAGATGTTGTGTGTATATATTACATGCTAATTGATACATGCCATATTTAGCATATTATAAAAATGCAGAAAGGCCATCTACGTGTTTTTCTTCCACAATTTATACGGTGACACATTTGGTCAAAAGTATCAACGGCTCCTTTTGATTTGTTATAGTTACAACTAGAGGTGTCAACATTTTATCATCAATTGATGGTTCTTGATGTGTAGATGATAAAAGCAGCACGAGTTTATCTACTTTTGGTTTATACGATAGTGCGATTAAATCCTTATGGAATAAAAAAGCGAAGTTCCTGTAGCTCTTTGTTGAAATTTTATATTAACAAATTCTTCTGGAAATTCTCTTTTGTTCTTTTTTACAGTACCTATTACAGTCAACTGATCTTCATTTAGAAGTGATTGAACTAATGGTATACTTGTAAACCAGTTATCCATAGTTATATGTCTGTGCGAATTTCTTGTAGTTTTAATTAATTTTTTACGAAATAATCAGCAGCTGGTTGCTTCTTTGGGACAGTTCCTTTACCCAAATAAGGAATTGCATCAATCATGCATGTATTTTGTAGTATTATCACACATCATTACTAATTTAATTGCATATTTATCTGGTTTAGAAGGGATATACATCCTAAATGGACAATTCCCTCTAAATGCAACGAGTTGTTCGTCTATTGTTACATATGCTCCACATTTGTAATTTTTCCGGCAATTCGTCAAAACGTTTTCCCAAACTTCAGAAATGGGAGCAAATTTACATTGAGTTTGACGTTCTTCTCTTTACAATCAAATCTCAGACTATAGCGTTTCACGTGTAATCTCTTAATCTTCTTGCTAAACATACGCTGTGAAACCCTATGTGGAGGACAGTGAGCAAATCTAGGCTATGTCCTTTAGTGTTGAAGAACTACAAAGTCAGAAGGAGGGTTTAAAGGACCCTTTAATTCAAATAATTACAGCTCTCCAACTTGAGAGTAAGCCACTACTTGGGCTGAACTAAAATAATATGAAACAAAGTGTGTTAACAATTCAAATACCTAAGCTTAACCTTAAGTAGGACGACGAGGGAAGCCTAACTCTTAGTGAAATGCAATAATGCGAATTTCACGAGTAAGAATTAGTAATTGCAATTGCCTATGAAGGCGAACTTTCACTAGATAGAGGAAATCTTTGCGCGCAGCCTTACGGCGATAAATCCAAGACTCTGTCTCCTTTCCTCGTTAACTCCTGCCTTTTAAACTGCTATCAGATATCTGCGATTTACATAAATTTTTCGCTCGCGCTAAATTCGGGCAGCAACTGAAACTTTGAGATATCGATAGGAAAGTTCAAACTAAAAATAACTTCGTTAGTTAAAATAATGAATGCTACAAGACAATTTGCCCAAAAAATTGAATCGTTCTTTGGACATTGTTTCTAAGTATCTATCACTGCAATAAGAATTATCGAATAATAAGTCAGATGACAAATGATTATTCTGCAATGAAGCTGCTAAAATTATTAAACCAAAAAACTGCCTTTAGCTCAATCAGTGAAACAGAAGATAATGTAGATTTATTTTGTAACTTATACTTCAAACGCTGCTTTTCAATCTCTGCATTTGTATATTTCAAAATAATGTTTAAAACGTCTTCAGAGAAAAATAGCTTTAAACAGTCTAATGGATGAGAAAAAGAACGAGCAATTGAGGTAGGACCAGGTTGAACGTGGACAATATTTCTTACCGGAATTTTTGTATTTCCGATTAGTCGGGTTATTTTCCATTTAAAATCATTCTTACCAGCTACTTCTGAGCCATTTATTGTAATTAGTGCACATATTTTGTGTATAATTAAGTTTGAGTCTCGTATGAAGATCGAATGCCTGTTTTTTTAATGTCCTTCCTAGTTTAACTTTCTTTTATATTGTTGGCTACTTCTTGAATCATATTATCTTCTAAAAACTGCGTTTCTGCTTTTTTTTGGAGGTAAATAAAAAGGAGCATCAAAAGAGTCATCAGATTCCCATTCCAGTATATCTTGTTCAGCTGAAGATAATTCAGAATTGACCTCAAAAATAATTTTTAATGCTTCATCTATACCTAATCCTCACTTTCTAGACATCTTTTACTAAAACTTGGAAAAATACATAGATATTTATAATGCTTATTATTTAGAATTAAATGACATTAATTATAACCAAATTTAATTAAAAATTCCTTCCACTGATAAATTAAAACAATTATCATATAAAAACTAGTCTGTTAATACTAACCATGAGTAAATATTACGTACACTAACCAAGATTAGATATTACGTATACAAAGAGTCTGTTTATGCTACTCATGAGTAAATATTACTTACAAAAAACATTGTCTTAAAACTAACTACGAGTAAATTTTGTTCACCGTATAAAAGTAGGATTAAATTTCCTGAAAGACAAAATACATCTCACGTTCAGTCATAACTGCGTCTTACAGACAAAAGAACGTAGATAGCATATCTGAGTGATAGTGGCGCTAGTGTGCACTGTTTAGAAGTGATAGTGGCGCTAGTGTGCACTGCGCATTTCTTTGTTCTGTGAGTTAAATTTACTCAGGTTAGTATTCTACGGTTAAATGAATATCGAGCCGAAAGTCCTCTAGTGTAGTTTCGTGATAGGGGAAAAAGGTAGATCTTCGGACTCCCCCCTCAGGGTGCTGTCCCTCGAAATTACGGTGGAATTGGGCAAAGACATACTGCCAGATATACAGCGCGCTAAGCTCTTCGGAACAAGAGAGGCAATCTTGTACGCCTTGCAATAATAAAACGTGAACTTGTTCTGATTAAGTCGTACAAGTGAGATTAGCCATAAAAACAACTGTAATACATTGTTACAAAATCCTATACGCACGACAAATTTTACATCCTTACAAAAA
>KK114557.1:21268-56764 GCA_000611955.2 Stegodyphus mimosarum
TACGAAATTCGTTTTGGAAATGATTTTTTGACCAAACGTTTGACAATGATTAGTTTGAAAACGTTTTTAAAACTAAAATTTTGCACTAAGCTTTTTAAATTAGAGGATAGATCATACATCCCTCGTTAGTTCTGAGAAATTAAATAGATTCTAGGGCATTTCCATGCAGTGATTGTATGCCATGAGTTACTGAAAGTTATTAGCCCTTGCAGAGTCTCGCTCTGCAGAGTTATAGCCATCTTGAGGGGATATCATGCATAATTGAGTAGATTAGAACTGCAACTAGCTTTAATGGCTTTGCATTTGAGTTTTGAAGTCTTCCTTTCACTCGATTAGGAATCGATAACATTCAAAATTACATAACAAAGGAATGCGTGCAGAAACTATCAAATTTAAAATATAAACTACAGCAACTTACGCTATACAATCTGTATGAATAAATAGTATCAGTGATTTGTTATTAGTATGAGATTTGAAATAAGTTAAAAGGATGCTTAAAAATTTCTACTGCGAATATTAACTTTATAAGCTATTTCTTCCACCTTCTTCGCATGCCTTCGTGGTGTATTGGTCAGCGCGCTCGACGCGTAACCGAGAGGTCCGTGGTTCGATTCCCGTCGAAGACGTTGCTCATTTTTTATTACTCCTGCTTCCGAAATAACATAATTTGTCTTCAGTAGCGCCCGAACTAAAATGGTGGTGGATGATGATTCTCCACCACCACGATTTGGCGATTGGGGACTCTACTTCCCAGTCGCCCTTTCAAAGGGGAAGTATATAAGGTAGTTCTCCTGCCTTCTTCGCATCCCATCGTGGTGTAGTGGTCAGCAAGTTCGACGCTTAGCCGAGAGGTCCGTGGTTCGATTCCCGGCGAAGGCGAAGCTCATTTTTCATTACTCCTGTTTCCCAAGTAACCTAATGTCTCTACAGCTTTTTATTTCAATATAAATTACTTTCAGATATGAAGAATGAGAGGGAGCGAGAACCATATTTTATAGTATATAACATGCAAAAGAAAATGTGTCAAATCTTAGAATTCAAATAATTGATAAACGTTATCTGATATTTATCAATATTGCACTAGTGAATTCATTATAAATGAAAGATGCAAAAGTGATCTAAACTCACAGCTTCATAAAGTAGTCTTCTACGTGACGAAAGTGATTAAAGTTATTTGGAAAATTGCTCCATTGTTTAACGGTTCATAATTAATTATTGACGAACGGAAACTAATAAACTTCAAGTGTAATGGCGCAAATGATCAATTAACTCGAATTCTTATCGCAGGTTAATCAAGGTTTGATTTGAATACTCGCAGTCACGCTACATGAAGAAGAAATTCCCTTTCCCGTTTTATACCGTGTATTTAATGATGGAATTTATATTATGAACTTAAAAAAAAACGGATTTACTGAAATTGTTTGATAAAGAGAATTTATGGAAATGAAGTGAAACAAAGTATGGGCACATTTTTAAAAATTTCTGGTGGAATGTGTTAAAAAATTTGAAATGTATATTTTTCATGGAATCAATCACATTATTTTTTAACGGTCTCGCTAACCGTAATACAATGTTATAGATTTGATTTAAAACAAACTGCTTGTTTTACATGCAGGAAGCAAAAGCAAAACTTAATTTATCTATACTTTTTCCGTACACATTTCAGAATATAGGTTTCAAATCAGATTTGCATAAAACCTCAGTCAGGAAAATTATGTAAACTCGGTGACTCCGAATTGTTTTTGATCTGTATATGACCTTAATAACCATCACAATAAAGGAGTGATAGTTTTATGTAAGGTATAACTATTCGCTTTCAACGAGTATTAAGTCACCTCTAAATACGTTTATTCGATGCAAAAACGAAAAAGAATATCATTAATGAAGCATATGTTTAGTTTAACTTACATATGCTATATTCTTATAAGAAAATTTCAAATTGGGAAAGAGGAATTAGATTTTGAGCGAGAAAAGCTAAGTTCTACACTGTATTCTTCGATATTATTGTTTTTGATCGTCTCTTAGTCTGTTTCTGAATTCTTACACGTCTAGTTCCTTACAGGATTTAATACACTGTAATTGTTATAAACATTACTAATATTAAAATTTCAAAGTGGGGAGACAATGTGAAAGAAGTATGTTTTGATTTTCCGTTCCTTTATTTATTAATTAAGCATCAGCAAAACAATACATTTTAAAAGCTAGCATTATTTACAACTGCTACTCATTTGCCTAGACCGGTGATGAGCAAACCGCGGCTCTTGAGCGTTTCTGCAACGAATCGGTTTCGATTACATGCGGGTGAGCGAGATGCCGATCGGGCTGACGTAGCGGAGGGCTCCAAGATGTGGCGCGGAGGAGGAATACGCGACTAAAGTACGAGAGTGAGCGAAAAGAAAGCCAGTCACAACCTGGCCGTCAGAATGTGCTGTGGTTCAGTGCTTAACCGAAAAGGTCTCTCGCGAACGATTATCTCGGTCTACTAAACTACTTACACCTTTCAAACAACTGCAGATCTCAAAGGTATTCTTGACATGAATTTAATAAGTAATTCTAACTTTGTGTTGCTGCTGTTATTGTTATCAAACAAAACATGTTTTAGGTGCCAACTATTTGACATGGCTATAACGAAGTAGCAAAGAAAAACGGCAGACGAAAACCGTGAATTTGAGGTTGAATTAGCCGAATCGTTCGCGTTTGACATTTCAAACTGTCTTATTCGTGAAGAAAAATTGTCCCATAACACGAGAGAAAATTTGAAAAGGCACTTTACAACTAAACGCGCATCATTTGGCAGTAAATACTCCGCCGGTGATTTGAGGAAGAAAGCAGTTGAGGAACTTTAGAAAAGCCAAGAAAAATCAAGTTCTGTGTTTAATTCCTCAGTGCAGTGCTTCCAACTATATTAATATTAGAAGCTATATTGGTAGTCAAGAGATAACTAAGAGAAGCAAACCTTACACAGACGGTAATACATTAAAAGTTATTCTGTAAATGCATCTGAAGAGCTATTAAGGCATTTTAAAAAAAGGTAGAAATTCTTAAAAAAATTAAAGGGTCATCCCTGTCTGCTAAGCTTAAAACCGTTACAGACAAAACAGCCAAAACGTCTTCGAATAGAAACAACCAGCAAATCGAATTTGGTTTCGGCTTCATCAATAGCTGTTGACAAATCTTGTGACATAAATGACACAGCGCAAGTTTAATGCTTGTTCGACTAATTTCACCTAAGGACTATGAAGAAGAATTTTTAGGTTTATTCCAAATGAAAGGTCAAGCCCATGATGAGGATATTGAAGATTCTGTCATTGAATGCATGGGGAAATATCGCATTTCATTCGATAAAACTGTTTCAATTTCAACAGATGGGGTACGTCCAGTGAAAAACGTTTTTTTTTCTCCATGCAGACAGTTCCGGTTATGCAGAAGTTCCGGAAGAATTTGCAATGTTATGAAACTGGTGGTTAAAACTGTCAACACAGTTGTAGATAAAGCTCTTTATAATCAACATTTGTAAGAAATTTTTATTCAAATTGAGAGTGGATTCGCAGATTTTCTGCTGCATAATTAAGGTACATTGTCTCTCAAGAGGAAACATTTTTAAAACTTATATAGTTTGGTGTGTTTTGCCATCATCCAAATAGCGTTCAAACTGTTGGTAGATGTTATGCGAATTATTGATGAGTCTAAACTAACAACTGAAACTTGAGAAGTGCAAAAGAACCTTTTATTTTAAACTAAGCAGAATAGAAGGCACACCTGCTGCTTGCAAATCAGCTAGCCACTTATGGCGATGTAACTTAGAGTAACAGACAGTCAAATGTAAAATTTAAATAAAATAAGATGGTAGTGCTAGGTTACACAGATCAATTTAATGTCAAATTAGCTCAAAAACCTAACAGGTGTGGAGGTTTAGTATCGGCGATTATAATGCAAGGCCCAAGACTACAATCTTCATCTGAGCTAGCAACCTAGTAACGTGTCCTCGAAATGAAAAACACGCTCTGTCTTAGAATCTAAAAAGCTCGTCGTAAACACATGAGAGATAATTTTCACTCCGGCGTGGAAACAGAAAAAAGAAATGACGTAGTCTAAATCATAAAATAACTTTTAAATTAACGAAAAGGAACTCTAAAATTTTAACTTCCTTAAGAAATTAAAGCCTTTCTCCTTGAGCAAGATTTTTACTATACTTAACAAAAGGAAGATCAGTGGATTCAAAAAGTTCATTTCGTGGTAGACGTTACGTTTCATCTAAATAATATTTAATATGAACTGCAGGGGAAAGGAAGCACAGTTTTTTTATGATGGAAATACTCATTTCAATCCAAAACGAATAATCTCTTTTTGCTCAACATATTGAAAGAGAAACATTCATTCATTTTCCTAGTCTGCTGAAAAATCGAAAAGAAAATAATTCGGTAATTGACATTCACTGTTTCAAAATAATCTGAGAGAAGCTTTTCTACCGAGATTTCGGAAATTCAGAAATAGCGTAACGATATTCGCCTTTGTCAAAAAACTCTCATTGCTGACGCAAAACAGAACTGAATTTCTCTGCTTTAATATTGACACTGATACTTTTGAAATGCAGTTATTGGAGATAAAAAACAAAGGAATGTGGAGGACCAAATTTGAACGCTTTAAAGCTTGTAAGGTTTATCCTAAGTTTATTAACAGTTATTTTAAGTTTTGTATCTTTCCTATCTTATTCTAATTTCAGCTTACAATTTCCTGCCAGAATGTAAATTCAGAAACGCAGTAAATGCAAATGAGAAAGAGTACTATTTATGTCAATGTTTCACTGACTTCGAGAGAGAGAGAGTCTGATTCCCTGACTAGCACGCGTTTGCCTTTGGCTAATTTCTGTCTTAGTTACTACGCTCGGCCATACCTTAGGCCCTTGCTTGGAGGGACCAACTAGTTAGATTTCTGATAGCTTCGGCTATACCTTTCAGATAGCTTAGTTAAGCTAGGTTAGTTTAATTTAAATTTATTATTATTTAAGTTCAAGCCCGAGTAGAGGCTTTGTGTAAAGTCCCAAGTAGGAACTGATTGTAAATGTTCTGAAAAATAAAGGGTTGTGAACCCTTCTTCAATCTTACGTGCTTTGTTCACACACTTAAGCGATTATTTGCTTGTTAGTGTTCGTGGGGTTAGAACTTTAGAATTAAATAAGTAAAAACCCCACAAGCTGAGACGGTAAACTGGAGAGAAATAATTGTTATTTTAGTCTACGACAAAAATGGGGTATGCTTTGAAACATCTGAAGCAAGCAGACCTGATAATTGGCAACACATGTAGCAATATTCTGACTCATGAGATAAAAACACTATCATTAGCTTTTTTTCAATCTTTTACTCTGCGTATTTATGAAAACATTTTTGTCAAGCATGAACCTCATCAAAAGTAAGTAAATTGAGAAATCGTCGAGAATCTGGAATCCAGCTCGAAATTAAAAAACAACAGCATACAAATATGACTTTACAAGAAAATGCAAAGTCATTATACACATGAAACACGTGTTTTGTCACATTTTTATTTTAATTTGCTTCCAATTTATTTTAAATTTAGCCAAGAACTAGTCTAGAAATATGGTGATTTTGCGTCGAATCACAATCAATGCGTCTTTCACCTTTCATTGGAGTTCATTTGGCAAAATTATAATATTTATCTTTCAAACTGAATCTGTCTGTTGTGGATTAAAAAAATTAAGATATTTTCATCACCAGTTTCATAACCGACTTCCTGAGCTACATGGCGGCCTTCAAACTCCCTCAAGGTCATTCTGATTCATTATCTTACATTTTACATCATATATCATAATTATGAGAATACCGACATATGTTGATCTGTACTACTATTGTAATGATAGTTGAATTCAATTTCTAAACCCAAACGTAGATATCATCCGCTAAAGTGTGTATATACTTTTCGGACGCAGTTTATAAAAATGTTTGTTTCTTACAGTTGAATAGGATTGACTCAAAAAATCAAAATGCGTTTAATTCGTGATCTATATAAATACCAATATTTAGAATTTATATAGATTGAAGTTAGATAGTTTTTATTACTTATTTCATATTTTTTAAAACCAGTTTTTTTACTTATTTCATATTTTGTAAAACTTAAATGAATTTTTGATTAACAAACTCAATGACTCGAAGTCGAGCAGTGGCAACATCATACGGAATAAATCATTTTTACCTCCAGCTCGTAAGACTGTTTGACAGAAATTCAAAAGATATATTTCTAAATATTTTGTGATTTTACTGTTGAACTGCATATTATATTACAAAGAGGAAAGCAATGCTTAATAATAAAACTAAAAAGATAAAACAAATTGGGTTAGCAGAAATGAATGGAAGAGCAGGCTGCGAGCTCAGCGAGAGGGTAAAAGACCTCAACATACTCTATTGTGATAGTGTTAACTGTGATAGTGTTAGCTGTGATAGGGGCGACCGTTAAAACCTGAAGTCTTTCAGTTTTTTTGTCATATGTTTAATTTACCTTAATTATAAATTTTTGAAAATACATAAGATTGCTATTATTTTGAGATCTGGTTTTATTTAATGTTTGTATCCAGTTTATACAGACTTCTAAAAATATGGTTCTTGAAAGTAGTTTGGCTGTCAAAATAAATCTTAATCGTTATACTGCTGAACTTTGGCTCTTTTGACTAATGAGTTTGGCGACCACTGTCCTAGCCTACTGTAGATTTGTTGATTAAGGACAAATGTAGTAACAGTACAATTCTTTGAACAAACTTCTTTGAATAATTTTATTAACGACAGATAGGGACTAAAACAAAAGATAATGGGTTCTCATTTTTCAACTAAAATCTAATGTTTATTTTTTATTTCAAACTATTTTTCTGTTTTCATCTGAAGAAAAAGAAAATCGCAAATCGAAGAGTTAAACAGAAGGAGCTTCGGAATTACAAATGATGTCGCCACACACACCCTTTCCAATTATAACGTTGTACCTCATAGTCTTTCATATATGTAAGAAATCTCACTCTTCGACCAGTTGTACTTCTAGGGTCAATGTCTTTAACCAAGGATCATTGCTACTTAGAAGTGTTTGTGGGATTTTGGAGTCACATGTATGAATATTTGTTATTACTTAATCTTTGAAACATATTGTCAGTCTGTTTATCGATAATTGCATAATTTCACCTGAACCTAACATCGAAAAATTTGAGCAAGTTGCTAAGTCCTTGTGTTTGAAAACTGATTCTTTTGCGTGACTGCTTTCTGGAGTTGGTTTTAGGTTTTTGATGTGGCTTTGCAGTTTTTTTGTAAAATCTGTATGCTTGTCAGTTGGGGATTTACTGAAAACTTCTCAGGCAAACAGTTTGGTATGTCGTACACAAGTTCAGCAGCAGAACAATACAAATATTTTTGGCGCGTCGAATACCAAGAAGAATTAAAGGTAGGACATTTGAAGTCTGAAGGTGGGCTTTCAGAAGGTTTTCAACGTTCGATGTTGGCGTCCGATTAAAACATTAATAATAAGTGGGTGATAAGCTGTGATAGTGTTAGCTTTGAAACCTAGATATTTGCTCAGGGATTGGAAGAGTTGGCTTTCAAACTGTCGACCTTAATCCGATGTTATCTTCTCTATTATTCCAAATCTGGAAATCCAAATCGCGACAGAGGCATTTGTGATGGAATCTGCGGTTTGCCCTTCCAGAGGAATAGCTTCGATCCATCGAGTGAATTTATCGATGATAGTATGCAGTTACCTAAAACTTTTGCAAGATGGTATGATGCTTAAAGAACTGATTTGTAACTTTAATTCAGCAGCTGGAGCATGGATGTGTTTGTTAACGTTTGATTGTTAGTATGATAGGCATGCTCTATTCCACAGTTGACAGTCTATGTTTATGGCAGATCAAATTAATCATTTTGACACCAGCATCATTCTGCACGACATCCAGGATGGGATAAATTGACAAAATTCTTTAGGAATGTATGACCGAATAAAATTACTGGAGGTATCACAGTAAATTTTCTTATTGCTATCCGGGAGAGGATTTTGAACTATTTTGAAATTTCAATTTGATTTAAGAATCTTGATGTCTTCATCCTCCTGGCAATAACTATATATTGAGTTGGAGGTGGAGTAGAGATAGATTCAATTCTCGGTGTATCTGACTAGACGTTTTCATCTCCAGAAATGTATCGTATGTCTGTAATGAATTCAGTAATGTAGTTCAATTTGTCTTGTAGAGGCTTTGTCTAAATTCTTCTAGAGGGCAAAGATGATAGGTTTATGATTAGTGAAGATAGTAAATGATCGTCCATCCAAAATATGTTTAAAATACTTTGCCGCTAGGTACATTGCAAGTAATTATCGACCATAAGTACTGCAGTTTCTCTGCGTTGATGATAGGGATCGCTAGGAAAAGCCTAGCAGTTCTTTTTCGCAGTTATATAGTTGATAGATCACGGAGCTCAGGACGGAATCGGATACCTCTGTTGTTAGAGTGATCTGCGCCGTCTAATTAAGGTGAACTAATACTACTGAATTGCACAATGCACTTTTGATGTTGGTAAAAGCATTATGCGCATCTTCAGTCCAAATTAAAGGGGTTTTTTTCTTTACTTTACTCCTTTAACAGGACTGTCAACATTGTTGCAATTTGGCCCACTTCGGTATGAAGATGGCAGAGAGTGTTTCAGTACTGCAAATGATCTCACTATACCAATATACAGATTAGCCAAAATGCATACGCACTTTAATAAAAGAAAATTATTTATTTTATGTTAGTACCAAAACTAATTGCAGGTTAATGTAATCGTATATCCCATAGGTTATGTTAGATTTAATGCAATCTTCCTGCACCTATACTTGTACAGTTACTTATATTGCTTAAAGTGTCAAGGCGGTGGTCATTAGTAACCACTTCACATACCGCAACGGCTAGCAGTTGCTTGAATAACGTTGATCAATGTATCCTTAGACATTGCTACACATGCCGCTGTAATCCATTGACTAAAAACATCCAACAATAACCGACTTCCTGAACTACATGGCGGCCTTCAAGCTCCCTCAAGGTCTATTGATTCATTATCTTACGTTTTACATCTATCGTAATTATGAGAATACTGACATATGTTGAGCTGTACTACTATTGTAACGATAGTTGAATTCAACTTCGAAACCCAAACGCAGATATCATCCGTTAAACTGCGTGTATACCTTTTGGACGCGTTCTATATTAATGAACCATCAAAAACCTCATAACATGAATCTAATAATTACATCCATCTAATAATTATAAAAATTTTGTAAATACTACAATAAACTATTTACAATGCATACTATGCAATTCAATTTCTATAGAAAATTCAGAGAAAGTCTTCTTTTTTTGGAAACTATTCATGTATAATTAGAGATATTATCCGTCCGGCCTATTGTGCTATTTAAAAATTGCAATATTTAATTTAATAATGTAAAAAAGAATTACTGGAAATGAAGATTTAGTGTAAGTCTTCTTTTTCTAATTGATCTGCTATCTGGGCTCAGATGATTAGCGTCACATGGCATTTTAAGCATACATTTACAGTATCTCACTCTAATGGAATGTTAATAACAAAGGGCGACTGCGAAATGATGAGAAGAGCACAGTATGTTCTATAGCTAATTTTATGCAGACTTCATTCATTTTTATGTTTTCTTACATTTATTTTGGACTCAGTGTGGAGTTACTTGAAGTTTGCACTTTTCTTGTAGTAATATCTTCACAGACCTGCTTTTCCATAATCCACTTGTATTTATTTTATATAATAAAACAGTTATCTATATTTTTATTATTCCTAGAATACCTGATTTTCTCAAGTTTTTCATACTTTTATATCATAGTTTACTTATATTAATGCCACCCTGCTTCAACTGCTGTAAATTTTCCAGACAATTTGAGATAGTCATTAAAAAAATTAACAAATCTTGCTAAAAACGAAATTTACAAATCGATGTAAATATTTATGTTCAATTGTAATTTTCATCGAGGATTCCTTGCAAAACAATCCAATATTCAAAATGTTTGGCAAATGTCTACAGGGCATTACCTCATCAGCTTCGAAATATGGCTCTTGCTTTACCGACATGGCTGAAAGCATTATTAAAATGCTTTTCCTGGTACGTGTCATAAACGGACTGTCGAGTCGATTTGGATAACTGTTCCCCTGAAAACGGAAAAGCGATAGAACGATTTCTAATAAAATAGCGGATTCAAAAGGTGAGAAACCTGGCGAATGAGTTGTTTGAGTCATGACAAAGATGATTCTCTCTAAAGGAACCGACGCTTCATCGATTAGTTGTCCTTGATGTTCAATATGTGACATAGCCCTGAATGGTCGAAAGAAGCTTTATGTTTATTTACACTACAATGGAAACTACCCTGTGCTTAGCAATGACTATCCGTGCATTTTTTAGAGAATATACTAGTGCCTTCTCAAAGCCAAATTTTACTATTTTAAGTTTCTCGTACGCGACGTACTTTTGAACATAATTTGTATTTGGAGGATTCAAGATATCAGTACTTTATGTAAGAATAAGGTGAGTGAATGAGCGAAATATATACAACGTTTAGAGCATCTGCAATGAAATATACGAAAATAAATATTTTGTATATAGGAAGTGATTCAAAACTCTTGAGAAATTAATGGCATGATAGAACAAAAGGATGACAGAATACGTCTAAACAAACACGTTCCGTCATAAAAGGAATGGGCATATTTCATGCTGAATGATAATCAAGGGCAGGATTGCGAAAGGAATTCAAAGACTGAAAGTGAACGCTTTTTTACAACATCGCCAGATCGTGAATCTTCTGAGAGATTGCAAGAATGTGTAGAACGAGTTTCTTTGTCAACATGTTGGAGGATAAAGGATGTCCAACGAGTGTGATCTGATTTTAGAAAATTATTTTGGGTAGTTAAAAACACTATGACGAATGTTGTAGTCGAATAATTTCTCAAACGTAGTATGCCTACATCAACGATGTGCCGCATACTATGAGGTGTGTGATTAAATGTTCACTATACACATAAGTACATTGGCACATGCAACTTCTCAGTCTATATCGATTTATCCACGGGGTCCTTAAGAAATCTTCAGCGCCGCCGTATTTTGTTATGCATTACTAATTTACTAAAGAATGCATGCAAGGAAATTTTTAATTATCATAATTTTCATTTATTAGCAACCAGTAATTTTCACCTCCACATCCACAGTCTCACCAACAGCTCTTCTTGTGCTAAAGACTCCGTAACCATTTGATTTACCTATTCTTTTGTCAAGACTTGCCAAACTCCTAAATTGCGTTACTGAAAGTATTAAACATATATGTTGTTCTAACGCAATAGAGTACCATCGCACTGAATATTGGATATGCGGAAAGCCTTAAATGCAAAGTTTTTAGAATGCTGAGTGGGCGGCATGTATCATAACTTGACTGAAACAACCGACTGATCAGTCATCTCTGGACTTTTTGTTAAGGGATTATCTGTAAAATATCATCTACTAGAGTCCTATGCATTTGAATAAGGTCTTTTCAGAAGGGTTTCTGTCACAGCTGCCGGAGTTTGAGAAATGATTATTGTTTTCACCAATGTATGCCGATCAGTGCTTCAGAGTTCTTAATGTTGCGTTAACATTGGTAGTTGCTATTTTTTACAGAACTTGCAATTTGATCAATAAATTTTATTCAGTAATTTGTTTAACTTTCCCGTCCGTCACCTCTCTGTCTCTCTCGTTTTTTAAAAATCTGCTGATTATATCATTTCACCACTTGAATTACACCTGTTACGACAGAGGTACTTATTCAGATGCGTTTTATCACATCTTAAAACTTTAAGCAAAATATGTGAATCACCACTTATCTGAAATGTGTTGCATTCCATCTACCGGCGCAAGGAAATTAATGGAGGTTGATTTTGTAGTATTGCTACTATCTTTGATTCCATTTTGTGACCGAAAACAGTTTTTAATGTTCCCATATCAGTTTTTATACATTTTTGCGAAAAGAAATTCATAATTTACGTCAATTATAAAATTTAACAATCTTCTCATTTTAATGGCCTAGAATTCTCTGCTTTAAATTTAAAGAAAAATTTAAAAAGCTATATAAAGCATCAATGGATAACTATTCAAAATTATACGGACTTTTCAGAGCGATATATAAGAAACTTCAGTCGCGCCATTACGAAGTTTAAAGTCTTTCAAGAAGGCAGAAATTGTCGTTGGTTACACTATCCCGATCTTATGAAACTGGTTATTTTTTCGCCCTTTTCGTAACATTTTCAATATAGTTATTTTTGAACTGGAACTCTTAGTCTGTAATTTAAGGTTTATATTTTATGTACTTGGCTATCATCTTCATCAATGGGTAGCTTGCATGAACCGCAGCTTTATTCGTTCTAATTAATTTAGCAAAAGCACCTTGCAGCTGTTTCAATCACCCCTTCAACTTTTTACATTTATTTTATTTTTCTTTCCTAATCTCTCATATTGAATTGATTTATGTTTGTGCTACTGATAATGACGGTTCACGTTTTATGCACGTATAATCTAGGTATACAAATGGTAGTTTTCTACACTAAATATACAGAATTACATTTTTCTTTAGCACAAAAATGTTATAGCTACATTTATTCTTGGAATCTGCAATGTTCGTCCACCATTTTGTATGACGTTCACGTGGTTGCAATGAAAAATAATACTTAAATGAGAATTTTTTCGAAACTGATTAATCTGGCACTGGTTATCATAAATTAAGGAAAAATCTCAAAAATAGCGATAACTCCCTCAAAAATAAGCCAAACCGTGAAAAATTTGAATATGTTGCCTATTAAGAGTAGCTGAATAAAACTGCAATATGCACATTCATGGCGCTGCACTCGGAATACGTCATCTGCGAGGAGCATGTTTGAGAAAGTCCATGTTTCTCAAACAAAGTCCATGTTTGAGAGCAAGTCCACATACTTCACTGTGATAGTGACATCAGAAATCTGAGATAGCCAATTCGTAACAATGACCTCCAGGCATGATTTGCCAGCAGAACTACAATGGAGAGCCGTTGTGAAACTAGAACCAGGACAAAGTCAAACAGTAGTGGCCAGATGGCTAAATGGATGTCCTTCTGTGGTTCATAGACTTTGGAGGCAATTTCAAACGACAGATTCGATATCTAGGAGGTTCAGCCAAGGACAGCCAACAGCTACGACGAGCGCCGATGACTGATATTTGACATTATGTGCAAGTAGGAATGGAACCTCTACTCGGACTCTTCTTAGAACCTCACTTGCTTCAGCCACCGAAAGGTTGGTATCAACGTCAACTGTGCTTAGAAGGCCTCACGAAAGTCGTCTGTATGCCATGCGACCAGCATTTGCGTGCCGCTCACGTCACGCCACAGGAGGGAACGTTTGCAGTGGGCATGACACCATGTTCACTGGACACCTGATCAATGAAGGGCTGTTCTCGTTACGGATGAGTCCAGGTTTATTCTAGAAAGCGCTAGTAGGCGTTATTTGATATGGAGAGAAACTGAAATCCGTTGTCATCCGTCAGACATCCGTGAAAGAGATGCATACGGAAGAGGCAGTGTCTGTGTTTGGGGTAGCATCTCTTTGGATGGACGCACAGACCTCCATGTCTTTCCAAGGGGAACCGTGAATGGTCAAGTTTATAGAGATGACATCCTTGATGCTTATGTGCGCCCATATGCCGGGGCAATAGGTGATGCTTTCCTGTTACAGGACGACAAATCAAGACCACATAGGGCTCACATCGTAGATGATTATCTTCAAAAGGAAACAGTTATGCGTATGGAGTGGCCAGCTCGATACCCAGACTTGAATCCTATCGAGCACGTTTGGGATGCTTTAGGGAGACGTCTAGCTGCTCTCAATCCGACCCCTCAGACCTTTGCTGCGCTTGAAACTGCTCTGCAAGAGCAATGGCTCTTGCTTCCTATGGAACTGATCGACCGCATAATTGAAGGCATCACACATCGCTGTATATGCTGTATTGCTTCTAGAGGCGATCATATTCCATACTGAAGGTACTTTTCCTATAGCAAACTGACAGCTTCGATTTGTTAATTTTATACATGTGCTAATTTTTGTACTACCATAATTGTCTGGTAATTTCTTTTTATATTTGATACCTTACTATGTGCTGTATAATGTGGGTAAGTTTTATAAAATTCTATATGAACCTTTTCAGTAATCGTGATTGTTGTGATCTTTCCTTAGTTTATGATAACCGATGTAAATAATCGACTTACACTAACCGCGTTCACTATAAAAAAGAAAAATACTTGAATAGCAGTCAGTGTTGGCCACGGAATAGCAGAATCGCGGTGATATTGCACGAAGACTAACGCATGTATGTGACGATTGATCAAGCAATGCCAAAAAGTGCAATTTCTGAATAAGTGTATTTTGATAATGACGCATAATTATGAGCAACGATTTCAAACTCGTTCTTAGACGGGCAGAAACAATTTTTGCAATAGAACTAACTCAAGAATTTTCTATGCACGTTTCGATATTCGGCGGAATTTTAGTTTGCATTGACATATTACAATTATATATTTTTGTTACATTCTCCAGACGAATCGAGGAATGCAGAAAAATCGGTCAAGTGCCGCATGATGCTAGCGAACTGCCTCTTCTAAATATTCTCTAGTCGTTTTTTCTCTTCAATATAAATCTGTATTTTAATATATGCATTTAACCATTCGTCATATATTTAGAAAAACTATCATCTATTCATCCCGTCGGCATGAAAATTATAGTTCATAAATTCTGAAACAATGGCGAATTTCAGCCTAGGTGGCGTCTTATAACCATTAATATAGGGCGCTGCAAATATATACCATATGGATCCAATACAGACTTGTAGAACTATTAGGTTTCAGAAGCGAGAAATAAGAAAAAAAAGTAATCTCTGCATTTTACGGATTCGAATCTCAGAACTTCCGATTTCTTGTGAGACATACTATATGTTATCCTTCGTGTACGGGCATGAGGGAAGATGTCAATTTCGTATGTTCTTCTCCATGTAAAGAATGACTCCGTTAAGAGGAACGAGAAGTAGTTAGTCGAATCAAGCTAGTGAAGAAGTATCGTTCACCACATTTTAGTTAAGTGCCTGTGCAGAGCTATATATAATTTTTTTCGTACTTTCACCACATTTTAGTTAAATGCCACTGTAGAGCTATATTTGATTTTTGTCGTATGTTCACCACATTTTAAATAAGTGCCACTGTAGAGCTATATTTAATTTTTTTTCTTATCCGGGACAGTGAAAGGTGGCTTATACCCTTGCCAAAATTCGAATTGACGATCTACCGATTTATAATTAGACGTGTTGTATGTTATACCACTGCATTATTCACGGAGGAAGGCGATAATACCTTATATTCCCTCCTCCCACTTAAGGCATGACTGAGGTAAGACATGTAAGTGTCAAATCTAAATGGTGGCAATTTTTCGTCCACCACCTATCGGTAAAGACCATTTTAGAAATATTAGATTTTTCGGACATCGAGACATCGGCTGTATCCTAACTGAAATTTTAACCACGGATTTTGCTATTTTCTTGGTGGACATGCTACCAGATACAGCATCAGATAACGAAGAAGGGACGCCATGCATCCTTACAAACTTACACTGATTTTCTGCCTAAAGCTTTTAATCGTGAATATTGTGTATTAGCCTCGTGTATTAGCCTGACCTCGTGTATTAGCTGCATATGTAATTTACCTTTATCCGCTGAAATTGCTAAAATAATTAAAGTCATTGTTTGCTATTTTTTTATGAAAGATTAAAACATTTTTAGCTGTTAATCTACTTTGAAACACTCTTCATAAACGCCAAAAATTGTGTGCATGTGTATGTATGTTTACATGTATAATTTATATGAAGAACTATATTTGTTTAAACCCCAATTAAATAATTTCAATTTCATGTAAGTTAGCAATGTTTTTCTGATTACTAAAAGTTACCGAAAATAAATGAATAGTTCCGAATAAGATAAGTACGAAAATAATTTAAATAATTTCCAGCAAAGTAAATATAGAAATATTAAATGTAAACTAATATTAAAAAACAGTACCTAAACTCATGAGCAGTAAACATGAAAGCAATAGTTAATCTTTGAAATAGAAATTGCTGAAGTTTACTCAGGTGTTTCAAACATTTTGGTTACCATAGGAGTAGAATGATTTGTTTCTAGAGATATATTTAAATTTAGATTCCTTCAGTACGCGACGATAACTAATAAAAATTTTTAAAATATCATATTAAACTTAAATATTTAAGTCTAGAAGTATGTTATATTTTCAACTGGAAAAAGATTAAAATTTTTATTATGATGGCTTCTTTGATACTTGTTTTAAGCCATGTGTACTTTACTATTAGTGCAAACATATCAAAAGAGAACAAAATTTTATTTTTACATTTGGAAAGTAGCAGATATTTCGCATAGAATCCCAAATTTACGAAAAGTACTTATGTTTCGTAAACCAAGACTTTCAAAAGGATTTTTTTATTTGTTTATATGTGTTTATAAGTATATACATTTGTAAAAAATTATTAATTTTTTTATATAACATCAGAAGGCCAAATGTTTGAATTGTACATCTTTATTTTAGGACGATTGTTGCCAAATAAAAAATCATAATTATTATTTTCTTCATTCTAGATCAAGAAATATTTGTCTGAAATATTTTTTCTTTATTTTGTTTGGACGTATTACGAAATACTGAACTTTATTATTATTATTATTCCTTAAAATCCAGTTTTGAATTTAACGAATAGTAACAATAAATATACACACTTTCTCACTTAATTCGTCGCATGTAATGAAAAATATTGGTTTTAAATTCAGTACTTTATTCTATGTTCCCAGAAAATTTATAAAAATATTCTACATTTCCACACTCATGTTCGCTCACCGTTTAACAATGGTATTTAAAAGCTATGAAAAATAGTTATAAATAGATAAATAAAGGGAAAACTTTCTTTCAAAGTAAAAAATACCAAAATATCCACCTATATAAATTTCTTAATATAACATGAAAGATTTTAAACTTATAACTTCGTATCCCAAAAATAGAAATGAATGAAAGCTGAATGGAAAAACTGAATATTAATATACTTTTTGCTTCCATTTTGATGCACTGTAGTTGTCATTTGCGCGACACATATGTATTTGTCAGCAGTTTAGCAATAGTATGATCCTAGAGTTACTGACAATCATTCTGTATTGTGAAGCAATCACGTTAAAGCCATGGTACGCTGAAGAAGGAGCTGTAATTACGAAAGTACACTATTATTTATTCTAAGAGAGCTTTTGTCAAAAAAAAAGATGGGAAAACTGGTGAAACACTCAAAAATTAATTATCTTTGTAAGGCCTTTCATACATCAAATTGTGTTCTATGTCAAACAACAACAGAAGCTGTCTACTGATCAAACTGGCACATAAAAGGCCTTAGAAACAAAGGCAATTAATTGAGTATCTCAGCAGTTTTATTTTCTTCTTTTGTTTATAGTCAACATTATATTTAATACTCTATTTTAAAGATTTTTTTATTTAATGAAATAATTAAAGTAATAATTTCGGCTTTCATAAGTTCTATATCTAACAGTTTAATATACATAAATTTTAAAGCACTTTTCAACCGTTACTCTTAAAAATTATTCTTATAATATCTTACGCATATTATGAAAATTAATGTGTATTCACATTTATTTATCTGAACGTCTGAACGTTTAGCTATGATTAACATCTGCTTAACAGATTGCCATCTAGATTATTAGGTTATTAATATATAGCTGTAAGTTTAAATCCTAGTATGTGATAGAAAAGATGATAATCAAGATAATTTTACTTCATAGCTTATAAAGAAAAAATCTTTTTATCAGATACTGCATTTCTATGCAAAATAAAATTAATTACTTATAAATTAATTTTATTTGTCTCTCAGAGCTTATTATTTAGTTTCTGACTATTTATATTGACTATATTTCTGACTATCTAGCTCATTTAGATTTGCAGTGGGAGAATTTTTTGCAATGTATTTAACTCCTGACCTTTCCCTTGTTGTATTGATAGAACACTGTAAACAGATTCTGCTACTTAAAACAATTTATATTTCATTCGGTAACTGTAAAGAATACAAGTAGCATAAAAAACATATTGTTTTTATCATTTGATTCTCTTCCTTAAATGAAAAGAATGTTCGATAAGCAGTGACTTATAGCATCATACACAGCACCTTAATAAAGATTGCGACTTCAGAACAGGCATCCAAATTATAAAAATATATCTTTGAGTCAGAATGTCACGTATGTTACAGATATGAGTTTGCAATACTTCGCGAGTGAAACTCTTATTTTGCGTCTTCAGGAATTATATTCATAGGATTGCAAGAAATATAATGCGGGAAATGAACTGCTGCTGACCACAAACATCAGCATAATAAACATTGGACGACACTATTAATTATTTCGTAAAGTAGTTGGAGTTCCGATTCGAAAATGCTCGACAATAGTTCATTAATATTCTAACTGCTAGCTATTGTAATTACATGTAAATACTTTGATATATTTATTCATAGAACAATAAAGAAGAAAATATATTTGATTGCTTCCCTGTCTTTTTTTACTTAAATGAATTTCCTATTAACGAAGGATTTATCTGGCCCTCATTACAAAAAGAAGAAGTAGGGCGAAAAACCACTGGTAAATAAGGTAGAATTTAGAATTAAATATAGTATAACAAAATATAGTATAGCAATTAACTTCAGACGCAGTTGATTATAATTTAATGTTTTGGATAATCGGAAACTAACCATATACACATACACAAAATTGCAGAAGGTCAGAGCTAACATTATAAGGCATTTCTCCGCCTTCTTAGCATGCCTTCGTGGTATAATGGTCAGCACACTCGACGCGTATTAGAGCGGTCGGAGGTTCGAGTCCCAGCGAGGGCATTGTACATTTATCATGTCTCCTGCTTCGAAGAGACCTAATGTCTTTACAGTGGTACCCGAACTAAAAAACGTAGTGGATGATAATTCTCCACCACCAGAATTTGACAACTGGTTCCCCTAATCAACAATCGCTTTTTAAAAGGGGGAGTATATAAGGTATTTCTCTCATCTTCTTAACATGCCTTCGTTGTGTAATGGTCAGCACTTTCAGTGCATATTCGAGAGGTCCGAGGTTCGAGTCCCGGCAAGAGCATTGGACGCATTTTATGTCTGCTGCTTTGAAGGAACCTAATATCTCTACAACATTGGCAGACTGCTAAAAAATATTCATTCGCGCATTACATCGAAGCTCTTATAGACGAGTAAAACAAGTTGTTTAAGAAAAGAAATCACATTAATCATTGCGTCTCAAGAAATGAGAGAGTGACATCTTGAGACATTTACCATCGTGAGACGTTAAAATATAAAAATAACAGCAAATGTCAAATAAATTAATTCTGAGCAATTGTTGTCCTTGACTGGAATGATATATTGGCCTTCTCAATATTTTGTTCAAAAAATATAACGTGCAAATTTACAGTTAAGGACAACAGTTATATCGGAATGTGTGTTACATAATTTGTCTTCATTTGTATAAAAATATTTCATGAAGCCTTGTAAAAATGATAGGCCCCGTTTAGTGAGCGAAACACAATATAAATTGGGGTAACTTTATTAAGATAAAATTATGAGAGTCTAATGATATAAATTATGACCAGCTGACCAGTGGCCTGTATCAGCGCACATTCTGAAGCATATGTCTTCCGGAAAGAAGATTCCACATTTGATCTCTAGCTGGTAGCTAGGTTTCTGTACAATACGTGTCATGTATCTTAGAAAGAAATTACTTGCAGTGTAATTTTAAATTACATTGATGCTTCGGGTTTCAAAAGAAGCTAATTTTTATTGGAAAGTCAATAGATGATAATAGCAAAACAAATGAAAATAGTTGTTTCTAACCTTTGTTTTTAAGTTCAATGGTCTTCATGCCATATAGAGCACTGGAACAACACATTCCGAAACATCGACCTAGTAGACAATACCAGACACAATCATATTATTTAGAACCGTGGTTCCCAAAAGTGAACAAAGAGAAATAGTTTTTAGTGGGTCGCCATACACTTTGAAAATTATTTTTTCACTGTTGAACGATTTATATTTGCATTCCAGTAACGAATTAATCTGTATTTTTCATTTGATAGATAGTAGGTATATGTGTTTGCTTGTTCTTACTTTATATTCGTGGAATCTCTTTTTCCATCACATTTTCCCACAGCGACTGTATACATGTGATTAGAAATTAATTGAAACTATCTGTATACGATCATGAGCTCAAAAGGTTCAGGAAACACTGGTTTAGAGTATTGTTTCCAACTATATACCACAAAGATAACATCTGTCCTTGTTCGTGCCATATGGAATTGAACATCATTTCTGCGAAAATCTGTTATATTTCCAAAAAGGTCTGTTGTTCAATACGTATGTTTTTCTTTTTTACAGGATATTTTGAATAGCAGAGTATTATACATGAACATTAATATTTCATACTTGAATACTTATATGTAAGGAGAATTATTTGGTATATATACATATCTACGCATGTGACAGTGCATTAAATTAATACTACATCTGGTGTGTAAATAAGTCAAATGTGCTGCATTTAAGTGATGACAATCAATGTGGGAAAAGGTTTTTACACTAGGGATATATATAAATGACGTTAGAGATTAGTAGTTACAAAATATCAGATAACACTGTAATTTTAAAATTCTCTTTCAGAAGAAACAGTTCAAGGACTAAAAATATGTGCCCGAAGAGGAGAGGTGTGTTTGTAGTTAGATATTTTCTGGAGTTGAATCTTGAAATGCTAACTATCCTTAATCCTGGGCTACTATTCTAAACTGATTAGCGTTCGTAAGTTTCAAATAATGCTATGCTACTTAAATTTATACCATGAAGAACCAATTCAAAAACAGCGTCTGTGCTTAAAAATAAACTCAAATGTATTCAGCTGCTAGCTAAGTGTAACACAAGAGTACATGGAATGAAAACCTTTACGTTTCATAACTTCCCCTTTCCAAAAGAAGGGAAACTTAGGAGAAGAGGCCAGACCAAGTTGGCTAAATCAAGGCAATGAAGAATCATCGTTTAAACGTTTTAGTTTATGTGCCGCGGAAGAAAAATTAAATTCCTTGTAAGTAGAAATCTTGGGAAATCAATCTCTCCTAGCCCGAAAACTAGTTGCTCAAAAGATGCACAATTTATTACACCACAAGGACACATGCGAGGAACAGCTTTAATTCATTTTTGAAGAATTAATTTCGTACACTTAATGTATCATTATTTAAATAGATCGAAGTATGTTTAAATTTATTTTAGTTTATTTTATTCTGTTATTATTCAAAAGTCCTCGAATTCGACCAAAAGGAAAATTAATTTTGATATGGAAAATAACTTCTAATAAAGCCTATAGAAATAGCAGTCAAATGGGTTATATTCAGTAACAAATTTAATAGCAATATTAAAACGGAAAAGTCATAAAATATTTCTCAAACTTCCTGAACTTTCTTTCAACCAAAAAATCAAGAAAAAAAAACTAGTTTGAAATGGCTTTTAAAATTGCCCCTAATCTACAATCTAAAACCCGGTTCTCTTCGTCCTCTCTGCTTCCCTTTACCGCTTCTCGGATGAATGCTTCTTTACCAGGCAATTAATTGTGGCCGTATCAGCAGTGCGGACGGCCGTTAGAAGCAGGAGGGTTAGCTTTCAACTCCACTCGCTCGTTTCAAAATGGCATCTTCAAAATACTACCGTTTGGTTTCAAAGGAAATGGGAAAATGGATTTCTTTCGTCGTTGAGTTTTTTCCTACGACTTTAACCTTCGTTCAGTTCAGTGGTTATGAGGACTTTCTAGTTTTAATTCCCGTTTACTAAGATAGCCTTTTTCTAAACAGAAAATTTTTCGTTACAATTTTACTTCAGTTAATTAAAAATGATTTCTGATTTTAAAGTCTCTACAGTATCTGTGACGACTCTATCCTCTTAATTATCGAACAAATTTTATGCTCAGTCCGTGAGGGCGCTCAGTCTATGAAATTTAAATGGAAACCAGGAAATACTATCGGCAGTTCTGAAAGTGTAGTGGCAACAGACTGAAAAATAATGATCTCAGTTTCTTGTCGAAACCAATCTGGTGAAACGACTTTTTTAGTTAAAGGTGTGTTAGAAATTCTCGTTGTTGGATGTATTACACTATACTTATTTATATTATTTTATTTTCTTTTATTGACATGGTTTTTAATTATTTACCACATCTCTAACGGAAAGCATCAACGTATTTGATTATGCTGCAGTTTCAGAAGACTCTAATTATTTAATTTATTTTCACAATGAAATCTGTTTTGTTTGAGCAATAATATAATTCAGCAAGGATTATAACCAAAGTCTGATCTACAAAATTGTGCCACGGAACCCCTTATGGAAATCCTTCCTCGTCGTTCAGTTTATTAAATAACACCAATACGAATTATATGAAAAATGTCATGAAATAAGGTATTAATTTACTATTTTTTAAAGCAAAAATACATTTTACCATTTTAAATGTGTTTTAACTTTTGACTTTCCATGTAATACTTGAGCTTTTATACTTTAAATTGCAATCTTTATTTATTATTTTTTTTTCTTAAAGAAATTGTAACTTCTGGAAGAATTCTTTAAATTACACCACACAGGCGCGGAGCCCAAATTGGTTGTGTATGTTATCGTTATTTAAAAAACTGAGACTTCTCTAAATGATATGAGTTTTGACAACGGCAATACAAGACAACTCTTAAGGATTTTATTTTTTATAAGACAAAGAAGATTATGATACGAAATTTAAATAGTCCTTCTTATAATTTTGTAATTTTAAAACTTAGAACTGCCAATAATATTTAACATTATACGTGCAGGGTGCTTCACATGGTACAGCGGATCTTGTAGTTTAATAAGTCTTCAACGGGTGGAGCTAAAGACGTGAAATTGCGCACGCAAGCGCAGAGACCCTAAGGAAGATACTTATTTACAAACTCTGTTAAGTTTAGAAGAATAATTTGTTTGCGTCACAATATACCGATATTCAATGTAAAGAGCGTGTATTAGTCAAAATCACTTTTCTTTGTGGCCCGAGACCTGCCGAAATGCTCAGGAAGTGGTTTAGTACCTTTAAAAATAGGCCAAAGCCATCCTAATGTTAAGATCATTTATTGTCAAGTTTGAATAAACAGGTTCAGTGGCTGATGACAAGTGGAGATGAAGACCAAACAAAAACGACAAGGACTCTCAAAAACATCACTTCTGTCAAAACAATAAAGGGGAAAGAGCCTTAAACATTAGCTCTAATCTTGTCTTAACAAGACGTCAGTTCAGCCACAGCATCGAGGATAGCCCAGAAAAATCTTGATATTCCTCTTTACAAAAATAAGTCAGGACAATCTCTCGGTCCAAACACTATTGAGAAAAGACTGGAGTTTACCAACATTATGTGCGAAATGATCAACATTGCTTTCAACTTTTGTTATATCGATTCTTCCACTGCGGCAAATTTCTGGTTCGATGACTATGTTAATCGTCAAAATTTACCAGATTTGTGGCCGCGAGAAACCAAAATTTGTCATTGTCAAGCCTCTTTCATACATGGTCACTGTCTGGCGTGGTTTCTGTGTCGATGGCACTTTGGGACTTTCTTCTTCAGTCAGTGAATACTGAATATTGTCTCGAATTCTTGAGAGCGAAGTTTATTTCTGAAGCCTACCAGGAACACTGTATTCATGATACATGATTTTATCAGGATAGAGCTTCTGCGTATTCAACAGAAGACTTCCTGGATTTTCTCAAAAGTTACTGACAATCGTGTCATCGCAAGAGGCTTTCCGAATCGCTTCGGCGATAGACCTTTTTTGGCCCCTTGTAGCCCTGATTTATGATTAGTAGACTTCTTTTTATGCGACTATATTAAAGCTTGAGCTTACAGAGTTGGATAAAAAATCATAGAATAACTGAAAACAACGATAAGAAGTGTGATAGGATCTACTGTAAAAGGCCAACTGAAGCAAGTTGTCATTAATTTCAAAGACAGACTTCGTTTTGTTGTCTCCTCAGATGCAATTGAAGCAAGTTACCATTAATTTCAAACAAAGACTTCGTTTCGTTGTCTCTTCAGATGAAAACATTTTGAGGAACTGATGTTTTAATTTCCCTTATTCTTATGCTTTAATCCTGAATTATTATTATAGAAGTAATTTGGAACCTCCCTCTAATAGAACGCACGGAGCACATTCCTTTTTGACCCATGCGTAAATTAATCACTGATTATAGCTACATTACAATAAAATCTTTAAATTTTATTTTGTAAAATATATGACGAATGTGAAACACAGCAATTATGTTTTTGAAGCAACACATTTGCAAACAATGAGCAATGAGTTTAAGGTAGTTGCAGTGAAGAGTAAGAAATTTGTAACCTTTGGCAGCTTCATTGATTTTAATTTGTATATGCAAATTTGCTTTTATTTTGCTATATTTTGGTTATTTTAAAATACTAATATATTTTTGAGTTATATCACTAATTAATTTAGTTTTCTAAATAATTAGTGATATAACTAAAAAATATTATGAACGAATTCACAAACGTAGATAACTAATATAATTAGGAAAGCGGAAAAGAAGAAAGGAATATGGTTTTCGACTTAATCGCATTTTAATAGTGATAATAGGCACGAAACTAAGAATCTTTATCTTTTTAACTTTCTTTTAAAATTTATTGAAATAAAATGAGTATTTTAAATCTCAGACGAATAACAAGATCTCTTGCGTTACAAACTTAAACGAATTCTAGAATATATTTACTTTTTATTTTACTATATCCGTTGCCGAAAATTGCTCGGTTTTTTGTAATCAGGCAAATTAGAAAAACGAGTAGTTTCTTCACTGAGATTATTAGCGGGTTCTCAGGTTATTAGCTGGTTCGAAAAATTTGCCAGAAAACCACAAGCTAAGACATTTCATAATTTAATACTACGTAAACTTAAAATTAAAAAAATATTAATAAAATTTAGTTCAGCTTAAGATTTGTTTCTATTTGAAGTATAATGCATGCGGATAACATTATTACACTTCAGTCTCTAAATTTCTCTGAAGTGTTGTTCTCATAAGCTATTTATTTAAGGATATTTATGCTTGTTGAAATAATATCCGATGTGCTAAACGTGGAAATGGTTTGGTCTGCAAATATTTTCCTTCAAAGCAAAATATTTTATTCACTAAGTATTTCTTTCAAATTTGTAAAAATGTCTTCAGAATGGGTCTTCTTTGGTCATGACCTAAATACAAACCCAATAAGTCTTTGCAAATGTTTAAAATTTAAAACTTACTGAAAGAAACATTTACATAGCTTTTGGAATTCATGTTTTATAATTGAAAGAGATGCATATTAAGATAAAAGATATGATAGTCAAAATACCACTACCATATCTTTCGTATCGATTCACTGGAAAGAGAATTACCAAAGCAGCTGCAAACAAATGCTATTATATTTGTAAAAGAAATCTTAGAATTTGATTTGAGATTAAGCTGAGTTTATTAATTTGAATTGAAATTGCATTAAGATGCAATGTCATTGCGTAAGGATCAGGTAATTCTAAATGTCATTATGTCATACCAAAAGTATTACCTTACTTTTCATGGAAATATGTATGGAGATGTTCACCTTATCGCGCTTGAATTTTATAATGTTTAATCACACTTTTGCAGTGTCAGAAATAAAAGGTTTCGGTAGGTGATCGTTATGTATGTTCCATCGAAATCTTTAATATCATCCAGTTACAGGACAGCTGTCGCTTTATATAACTGAGAATTTGACCTTCTGAATTCTTCTGAAATGTTTCATTGTGAAAAGATACTTTTTGAAAACATAATGTTTTGATTGCGTAGAAGGCTATGGTAAGGTTTATTCCTGATGAGCAAATGTATTAATATACTGGAAAAATTTCAGCTAATAAGACTGTATTCTAGATTAAAACGGTTACAGCCGAAAACATCGCGGACAAAACAACGCAAGGCGAAAACGTCATGGTACAAAACATCGCGAGAGAAAAATAAAGGAAAGAGAAAACATTGCAGTTCTAAAATATCGTGGTTAAAAATAAAGACAATGATTTGGAAGCGCAAGAAGGAAAGAAGGAAACAGGGTGAAAATTTTAACGACACTTCAAGAAAAAAAGGAAACAAAACAAGATATAATTTTCACTAAAACAATAAGAGATTAACAATTGTGAAAGAAAATAATTTGATAGTTAACTAAACTATTTGTATCGAGGCACCTCATGCTCTTATTTGTCTTCCTTTTTCTAAACATTTTTAGACTGTATATTTCATGAAAAATTATCAGCAAAAGTTTATAAAAAATATTAATTTATTAATAATCTTCGTTAATTAACTATGTAAATTTAAAAATTAAGTGCTATAAGTTGCATTCATTTTCTACTCATTTTCAATTTTTAAATTCTTAGGTTTCCTTCTTACAGTTTCAGCGAAAATTTATTAGTTCACTCAAAAATAGGAAATATTTGCGTAAAAATATTCCTCTTTCCTTCTTGAGCTTCAAATCATTATGCGAAAATGCACTGACAACTTTTAGAACCAGAAAAATGCATCTGTGCGATGTTATCGTCACGCGATGATTTCTAGGTACTTTATTTTTTACCATGATATTTTCGAAGACGATGTTTTTAAACTGCGAAGTTTTTGAACCGCTTTATTTTCAACCACGATGTTTTAGAAATGCGGTGTTTTCTCTTTGCTTTCTTTTCTCCGACGATGTTCTGTTCTATGACGTTTTCGACTTGTGTTGTTTTCTACGCGACGTCTTCGTCCACGATGTTTTCGGCGGACACCGATTAAAACATAAAAAGGTCTAATTAAAAACCATAACTTGTACTTGTCTTCATAATTTAATAATTGGATGAACTTCATTTGTCAAATATTTTTTAGTGCTGAAAGCAAGCCTCAAGGCGCATGCAAGTCTCCAAATTATAGAAAATTCTACGTAAAATTAAAATGCTAAAGTGCGTATTAAAGGTTAGCAAACGATTAAGATTTTTGCTTACCATCTTCAAGACCGATATGCTAGGTTCCTGTAATTTGTATCTAAAGGGACAAAGCTGACAAAATGACAATGCATCGTTTAATGTGACTAAGTTTGGTTACAATATCTCTGACCAAATACGCAACTAATATGATGTATTTAGAATTTGTAATCAAGCAGTATTTTGGATACTTTATCCAATTTTGAAGCATGGGGTACTGGGTGCTATGTTTATATATTATTGTCTTGATTTTCTGCACCCAAAAATTGCCTAAAATATTCAACGGAGATCTACCTAAGACTCATATACATTAACACAATAGTTTGATAAACTGAATCAAGAGAAAAGCTCCAAAATTGTAGTAACATACAAAAACACATTTTTTTCTGGTTCCTAAATAAATAAAGGAAACGCTTTATTTATCCCGGAACCAGAAAAAAGGACTAAAAAGATCCTTACAACAAAACTAAGTGCATATAAAATACGAAATTAATTTTATACGAAATTACCAAACCGATAGAAAATAGTATTTAAGTAGCTGCCATATCTATTAAAATTTGTATACATGTAATTTGCGTTTATAAGGATCACTACTGGAGAATATTTTATAACGGAAAACTTGAAATTGTTTTAATTCCCAAAATTGCATTTAAAGTGTATATTTTCCTTACTTCTTTTTTACATCTTTTGAGTAATTTATTTTCTTTATTTCCATACAAAATACTATAATACCATATTATACTAACAATTTGAAAAAATGATCATGATAATTTTGAGAGCTGTTAACAAGCCGAGAGTGAATGACGGTTAAACAAAGTGACAGAATATAACATGAAAAGTTTCGTAGCTAAATAGAAAATTTATTTTCGGTGCGTTTGTCATTAAGAAGAGTAGGCACATCCGCATTGATGAATTTTTGCCAGTTCTCTCAGCAGCTTTCTGTTATTGTTTCTGTACAGCTAACAGCTAGCTTAAAAACAAAGGATGCTGACATCCACACATTCACCCCTCCTTCCCTAAGAAAAACCTGCCACTTGACAGTCAGAGCCGTCACTGGTCGAGCGTAAAACCACTTAAAATTGGCATTAAATTGCAGGTTCAAATCTCGCCGAAACGAATTTTCATAATTTCCCCATCTGTAACACAAATACGAATCAGTTTCCTTTAAAAATTCTTACAGATCTCGAATGCATTCTTATAATCTAAGTAAACTAATTCACTCGATAGTAGCTTTCAGAATTATCGCAAAAAATGATAGTCTGTTAGTTCTAGATATGAAATACAGTACATACATTTAACTACTGGCCAATCAATTCTGCAGCTTCGACGGAGATTTCTCTCGAATATGCCTTCGTAGAGGATTTTTTAAGGGAAACTCATTGGAAGTTTATCAAAGCACAAAGAAAACAACAAACATACATCGGGCAGCCATTCTACTTGCAAGGCTTTGAACCCGGGTCTAGCGATCTTATTTACTCGGCTGTTAAAGGGCTACATTTCAGTTCAAAAACGTCAGTTCAGACTGCGAAAGCAACAATAGGTTACAGGCATAATATTATACTGTAGAATTACAGGCTTTTAGTTTTTTAAATTGATTACCTACTAACCGATATCTACTTTAAAAATGCATTTTTTACAATGCTTACTCTTTTCACTCTATTTTAGCAATGATAATAATATTCTATTGCCTAAAATAATTTCTGGAAACTAAATTCCGAACTCAGCAATAACGTGTATTTCCATATGTCGATTACGTATAATTAAAACAGCATTTAGCTTAACTGTTTATTACGAAATTTAACACATTCATTTCCTCTTGCAATTCGGACTAGTTTCAAACCTGTGATCGAATAATGCCCCTGCACTACATCAGGTATCAAACCGAATGCTGTGTAAATTTATTCCGTAAACTTTCTAATTCGTAACATCAGTTTCTGAAGCCATTTCACCTAACGTAATGGAAGTAACACAGTTACCCTTATCTCAAAACTTTATTCAATTTAAATATGAATGCAAATTACAAATGTTCGGTCAGATTATCTCCATTATCAAATATTACTATTATTTAGTTAATATTATTATAATATTTGGAGTTATTGAGCCATATCGAAAGTTTTATTATTCCGGAGCAACATAACATCTGGCTTGAAGGATTGCAGGTATACGTATTCGTCCAATGAGAGTTTCATAAGCGATTAAAACCCGAAATTATTTATCTAGATAATGACAACGCATTTAATCACATCTGGCATTCCCGGCGTATTAACATTTTCACGTGCATGCATTTCTCGATCCATTTCGTTAAAATTATTACCGCTTATCTTAAGCGCATATGCTTCTCACTCGCAAGATATATATTTGAATCTATAACTATTGTTTCCCTCTAGGTATTCATCGGGATATCTAATGCCTCAATTCTGTTTAATGTTTATATGAAAACTAACCCAATTTAGAATAACGTCGATGTGGCTTTTCATTCTGAAGATACACCCTCTTTTCATATTTTAATTCCGATCGCTTTTTTGTTGCGTTGAAAGGTTCTGACTAATTTTAACTTTACTTTGGTAGCTAGATCTTTGCCTGAACTCTGAAGCGAGTATTCGCTAAGTTCAAACTGCATCGTAGTTTAATTGTATGCCAAGACGGACGAAAGGAGAAAATACACTTTTCCTTCAACGCAAGACAAATTTACAGAGGACACTTCTGGTGCTTATAACCTTAGCCAACACTTTCTGCTGCATCTCGAAATATAAAATTAAAAGTTTGTGGTGTTCCACCCTTTTATTTAACAGTAAAATGTAGGAACCCTTTTACACCGATAAGCGAATAATTGCTTGAGTATGTGAACATAGACATAAGACTCAAGAAGGGTTAAGTACCCTTTATTTCTCAGAATAAAGATGAACACTGTTGGCTCCTATCTCAGAGCGTACAGCAAAGCCTCCTCTTGAGCTTGAACTCAAATCAATAAAAATTAAAGCTTAACTAATGCTTAACTAAAAGATATAGAAGCTATCAGGATCCTAAGTATTTAGCCCCTAAATCTCAATTAAATAGGCAAAGCTATCAAGGGCCTGAAGTACGGCCGAGCGTAGTAATAGCTTTAGAGAGAGACGTAGCCCAAAGGCAAACGCGCGCTAGTCAGAAACTCTGGCTCTCTAAAGAAGTCAGTAAAACATTGACTTTTACTCATTTGTATTAAACGTGTTTCTGAAAATGCATTCTGGTAGAAAATGTAAGCTGAAATTAGGAGAGACAGGAAAGTGTAACAAACTTAAAGTAACTGTAAGAAAATTAGGATAAACCTTACAAGTTAAATAATCAGCCGAAGCTTCATAGAGATAATTAACACAAGTTGTCCCTTAGCCCTACCACCGAGGTACACAAACCGGCAGTTACTATGCACGGCGTGAAAGAGCAAGCTCAATTCAACGAAACAGCGTGGGAGAACCGCAGAACACGCTCTGCCTGAAGTAACTCAGACACTAGCTTAAATAGTATCTTTCTGCCCTACTTTGCATAACACGCGAAACTGAACTATCATTCTGGCATGAAATGGAAATGAGGGAAGAGAGAAAAGCTAAGTAACTGAAAACTGGTTAATTTAAACCTAAGTGCTACGAACGTTAAGCAAAACTTTTGTTATATTACACTGAATTCTGCTCAACACATCGACCGCAGTTATGTATAGAAATTTGTTATCAGAAACCTTTACAATTATTTTATAAGTTCTAGCCTTTCACTCCACATCCTTCGTTGTGATAGGCAGTGTCTACTCATCAGTAGACGACTAGACACTGTTTCTCATCAGTACTACTCATCAGTAGATGACTGTTTAAAAAGTGCTTTAACAGTACAGAAAGTAAACTGAGATATTGTACAAGTAAATATACAAGCAAGTTAACAATAAATTACAGCGTTTTTTGCGATAAGTTTAATATACGTAAAATAATTACAGGTAAATCTATAAAAAGCTCATTATAGAACGACTCAGAGCCATTTATTCTAAGCTGTGATATGAAATATATGGCTTTAGCAATATATTTTATTAATGATACTTCAAATGTTTATTATAAAAGTATTATTTATGTACTTTGAACCTAGTGCGAATTCAATATATTATAAATTATTTTACTGGAATATTTTATTGAAAATAAAATAACTTTATAAATTAATAAGAAGTATTTGTATTCTTGTAGTCTTCAAGTAGTTGAGTCGTGTACTGTTCAAACACAAACTAGATCTTTTATGGAACTTCGAATGCCAACATGTGTGAGAACCTGAAATTTTGTAGCTCGAGTGCATGATAAATCAATGTTGCATTCTTCTTTTTATTGGCTTTTGGCTTAATATTAATGACAAATGCTTTTACAGAGTAATAAAATGAAATGAGTTAAAAATGGAAAAATAAGCTATATAGACTTCTAATATTAACAAGAATTCATATTCTTGATCCGCTGTTTAAGTTAACAATTTATAAATAGCCATTAGCTATATATATAGACATTTTTCTTGTTTAAAAATTCTTATGGAGTAATGTGTCCGCCTTGGAATCATCCGGTTTAATCTACACGGTAGTTGACTTAAACCTAAGTGAGAAATGTCTACATTTGTTTTCGAGATTCTACTTCATACCTAAGTCTGGGTTTTCGCGCTGCATAACTACGCATGGGGTATGACATAATCTGAATACCGGGAAAAGAGGAGAAATTCTTTACAATTATAATTTATGGTTCTATATTGGTCAAATTAACAGAATGTTACAAATTTGTAGCTGACCCTCTGAAGCATTTCATTATGCATACCTCTGAGAATTTTACTTTTAGAGATTTGAAACAATTTGTTTAAGTGTGATAAATATCTATTACATAAGCATATAAATATTTTTAGTTAGCATAATAAATGTTTTGGTTTCAGAGAGAAACATAGAAATTTAATTTGGGCTTATGAAAACTTCTCATTTCTAATTCTGAATTTCATGGCAAGAAATTTTCTGTCATATTTTAAGAAGCTCTGCGTTGAAAGTGATTTCTTATAATTAATATTAAACTTTTTGCAGCATTATATTTATGATTTTCAATATGAAATTAAGTGACAGGTAATTTTAAATTCAGTTATAAAAAATGTCACTCGGACGAAACGGGATTGGGCACATTAGAAAACGCAGTTATATTCTAGTTTATGTGCAATACGATTTGCTTTCAACTTATAAGGCATTTTCTCCCTTCTTCCAGCATGCTTTTGTTGTGTAAAGGTTGCGCACTCGGTGAATATTCGAGAAATTGAGGTTCGCGTCCCAACGAGAGCACTGCACATTTTTCATGGCTCCTGGATTAAAAGTTCATAAGGACACTGCAGTTGGTCCCGAACTAAAAAAAAGGTGGTTGACAATAATCCGTCACCACCAGTATTTTGCCAGTGATTCCCTAATTTCCAGTCGCCCTTTAAAAAGAGGTGTATATATGGTATTTTTCCTCTTCTTTCAGTATGCCTTCGTGGTGCAACGATAGCACACTCAGCGCGTATTCGAGAGGTCCAGGTTCGAGTCCAAGCGAGCGCATTGCTCAATTTCATATATTCATGCTTCAAAAAACTAATGACTTTACAGTGGCGCCCAAACTAAAATGGGGTAAGCAATAATTCGTCACTCCCAGGATTTGGCGAAACTGAGCCCCTAATCCCCAGTCGCTTACAAAAGGGGGAGTATGTAAGGTATTTTCTCCCTCCTCAGAGCATGCCTTCGTGGTATCAAGGTAGTGCACTCGGCACATACTCGAGACGTCAGGATTCGAATCCTGGTGAGCGCAGTGCACATTTTTCATGTCTTCTGCATCAAAAAATCCTAATGAGTCCATAAACTTCTTGACTTTGTACCCTTCCCCCCAAGAAAAAATTGTCTGCTGATGTGGAATTTTTCCTTGTTCATGAACTTTCGACACATATGCCCTGCAAACTTTCATATATGTAAGTAATTCAGGCAAGTTTTGTTAATTTTATCGTCTATTCGATAAAGAATAACATTTTGAATCAACAAATTAATTCGATCATTTGAAAATATTTGCATTACTGGTCTTATATTGCTTTAGATACTAGTTTTCAATATTTAGGTTTAGTATACTTAGAATGTTTAGGTTACTTTTATTTAACTATTTTTTTTTACATCAGGAAGTTCTCAAATGTTGTCTACTGTTTGTTTTAGAGACTCCGTTTCTCTTTTTTTTTCTTATTTATGAAGCAGAAACAGAATTATGGGAAGATAAAGCAAATGGTTCTGAGGTCCACTAAAATCTGAATCATAGGATGGAGTCTAAGGACTAACTGTGTTTTAGGACAGGAAAAATGAAGTCTTACTATGTACTTATTCTTATGCGTTTTCAAGCTATTTTTTGTGTATAGTATTATTATGGAGTACCAGATATTTCTCATTATCAAAGTGGAATTTATCGAGAAAAAGAATATGCGGAAGTCTGAATGTTGCATTGCAGTCCAGTATTCCGTCTTTTGTATCCTCTCTCTTTTCTAAGACTTTTAAAAAAGTGCCTGCTAACAAGATAACAGTAGCAACCCAAATTAAATTACGAATGCCGATGACAATATAATTGGGATATTTTTAACAGACAGCATTCGCGTGTCTTGTTATGGTGAGCTTAGTAAGCAAACAATGGGATTCAAGGTAAAAGACTTTCAATCGAATGTTTCTAGCTATTTATTAAATGGACCCTCATATTTGACGCAGTCCAATACAGTTTCGCAGACAGGACACAGATCACATACATCTTTCATAACAGGGGCGCAATCAAACATTATAAGAGTGACTCTCCTACATCAATAGAATCTATTCACTCCTGTCAGCTGGTGGCTTAGAAAGAATATGTTTTTTAAATAATAAAATTTTGAGTTTTAAAGTAAACGTTTTAACAGAAAACTTAGATGAACTATGTTTCTAAAATTATTGTGTTATTCTGCATTAATATGTAAATGATTCAATGGTATACAGCGTTGTTCCACAGTATCCTTTGCATATTTTTGTATTCAATTAACCCTTCGACATCTTACATAGTAAACAGAGTAAATTTGTGGTAATTAACCACGTTTTGCCTTCCTACATAGAATAGGTAAATCTTAGGTGCATACATCCATACGCATAACATATTGTTGAACGTAATCTAATATTATATACACACTGTACTAACGTAGATTTGTTCTTCGAGGAAAATACGCTCTGCTGTGTACCCTGCTGCTCATTTTATTTATTTTAATTATTCACTTAACTAAATATTTTCTTCCATGCCAACTTGGTAATTTATATCTGTATAACCCGTGTTTTATCTGTATTATAATACAGACGCAAGATTATATTAGAAAATTCCTGAGTTGTTATCATTGCTCTTCTTTCGTTAAACAGAAAAACACAAATAGGTAAGAATCATATTCATGAAACTCTCTTGCCTCATACTATCACTTACTATGATGAGTGGGCTCGCAATGTTTAATATGAGTTCTATTTCAACTCTCTGCCCATAAAAGTCCAGAACTAAAAATATATTGAACCTAATTTGTTACCAGATTTGATTGGTGCACTGGAGATTATACCACTTCCTTCTCACTCACCGTTTGATGTGGAGGATATAAGCCGAATTTAACAGTTCTGTTTTAGTGCAATTAACTGGTTAGCTAACTGGTTATTTTAAAATCACATAGTCGATTTCGGATAGCAGCACAATTTATTTTTAATTATTTCTCATCGCAAATTATGTATCTTTCACAAAAGAAAATAAATTAGTATATAGGAAAAATTCATTAAATCCTCTTTTCACTTTATTCGATAGAATAGATTTCTTATTTTCATCTAGTTTAATTCAGTTCATTATAAATTAATAATCAATTAATTTCCTAATTAAAAATAAAAAGTAATATTAAAATGAAAGTGATTAATTTGCTAAGAAATGAATATTTCTTAAGAAAATAAAATTCGTTACTTCTCGAAGGAAAGTCATTTAAATTTTTTGAGCTGTTATAAACATAAAATGAAAATGTTTTTTATAATCGATAAGAAGCTCGACTCCAATTTCCTCTGAATTTTCAAATCTAAGTTTGTAACGGATTATGACACGCCTGAAGCAAATACGTAAGAAAAAAAAAACAGTGTTAAAACAATCTTTAAACATTTCTAGCCCTCAGCCTTTCAACAGTTTAACATTTTTTTTTTTCATTTTCCTTTCTTCTCTGCTTTGGTACGTTTTATTTATTTATTAAGGAAATAGGATAGAAAATTGTCCAAAGCTGTATCGGTTCTATCGATTTATTGAAAGCTT